>WBMV01000258.1:0-207018 GCA_013396655.1 Campylorhamphus procurvoides | reverse complement strand
AAAAAAAAAAAAATTAGTTCATGTTTATTCCCAAAATGTTTCCTTTCAACATTTTCATGCAGTTTGGCCATGCAAACAACATATTCTAACTGACCTTTTATTTATGTAATAGCAGATAGGACCAACTGAAAATTATGAGAACCATATTGGAAGTAAAAGCAATGGGTCCAAACTGTAGACTGAGAAGAAAGAATATTATCCTTTTTATGAACTGGGGCAAAAAAAAGACACTAAACATGTCTTAACTCATACATCTGGAGTTCTGCAAATATATTTTACCAATACTTTGCACAGTGTAGGAACTGTGGATGGAGCAGAAGCAGCTTTTGGCACAGACTCCAGGCTAAAATCCTAACTCCAGAGATACCATCATCCCTCAGTGTAAATTCTGTCCTCACCTTTCTCAAGCAGGAACCTCTTTGTGGAAAACTTTTGCTTGGGGCAGTGGTAGCACCACTTGCTTCTACTGCAGTGCTTGTTCTAGGGGTGGGACGAGAACTGAGACAAAAAAAAGAAACCAGTAAAGACTACAGATTCAGTTTCATTGGCAAGTCCTTTTTTGTTCCTCTTTAGAAACTTTCATGCCATACAGCAAACTTTCAGAGCTGACAAACATAAGTGACACTGCTTGAGCCATATTTCTGCTTGATGACAAGAAAATTATCTACTCCACTAGATAACTTCTTGGCTTGAAATCTGGTACAAAGTTTCAGAATCAGGCCTCAACTAATACAAACCATTGTTACACCAATCACTATTTTTTTAATTTAATACCCATGCAGTACTTACTAGATTGTTAGCAGCAGTTTGGGATGAAAAGCTGCAGGTAGAATTTATTAGTGGATCCTACACTGAATGCTTATTCCTGTGTATTTAAAGCAATGATACTCAAAGCCTATTCTCATATATATGAAGAAAGAAGGAAAGAAAGATCTAAATAAATTCTTCTGTTTAGACTGACAGCTAAGAAATCAAAAGTTTCCTTCCAAAGTAGTGTCATGAACCCATATAAATTTTAACTACAGACACTCCTTTTGTGGCTCTTTGAATATTTTCATATTAATTAAACTGGTAATAGAAAATTCAAAAGGAGACACACACAATGTTACAGATAGAATAATAAAAGGTCTGAAGAGGCAGCAGGAAAAAACCCAACACCAAACATAGAGGATTCCAGGGGGTTTATAACTGTTCTTTAAGGTTTCATACCTGAGAAGAAATATGGATTCATTTGATTCACCATCAGCTGCACTTTTGGGGCGCAATTCAGTCTGAGCTTCTACGGAAAAGAGAACATGAGCTTGCATTCAGGGGTTAAAACCAAATGAAACATAGGGATGCTGGTGGGACTGATAAAAATCAGTAAAAAAAAATCACATAATGAGCAATATTACCGATTTTGAAAGAACTGCTTGATAGTTTCAGGTCTGCTCTTGAGGATGAGAGGTTATCCAGGCTTTTGTGGGTATCCACTGGCTCCTTGGCACTCCAGGGCACTGATGATCCTGTGTCCTCAGTGCTGCTTAATAGAAGACTTTCATTACAGACTTACCAAAAAAGAGGGATCAAATCCATTATTTGTTGCAATGGTTAGCATGCAATTTAGCTGTCATTCTCTAGAACATTCTAGTTTAATATGTGTTACATATACTTTGAATATTAGTTATGGCAATGATGAGAAACAAGTTTACAGCAAGTGACTAGGACAATATTAAAAGTTCTCTCTTTCATTGCAGCTTACATGGAAAACAATAGAAAAGTAAATTATTACCCCATAATAAAAGAGCTATAAGAAATATTAAAAGCATTCCAGACCATTCTACCTTCATGGGGGAAAGTCATAATAAACCTACCTCTAATTATGAGGTAATTCTCATATTTGTTCCTTACATATTCTTTCAAATATTTAGAACAAAGTAACAAAAATCGACACTAAATATTCTAATTGAAAATTAAAACAAATAAATCTCAGCAAAGTAACCTGAGTTTTGAAGAAGCCTAATTTTTCAATATGTGGAAACCATTTTCACAAAAAGTTTGGGGATTTCTGGATATATATATATATATAGCAGTGCAGAGAATTACAAAATTAGAAAAAAACCCACATCTATTAGACTAATGCTTTATGTCATAAGCAAAGAATATGGGTCAGCTGCATTTGCAAGATTATAAAGCCCAACCACAGCTCTAAGATGCTGGCCTGATAGGCTTTGTCAGCTCTAAGCCAAATGCATAAAAGCAAACAAATAAAACTCACTAGAGAGAAAACTGACCCATGTTTGTAAGATTCTACAAAAGCTTTGCAAACGAGAAAAAATGCAAGTCAAATTCTTGCAACAATATTATACAGTATGCAAACAAATAAATCCAATTGAGAGCAGCTGGTTCAGGAGGGAATTTCAGCACATTGTGTAGGCAGGAGGAAGGAGCCTGGTGAAAGTGAATGGACAGACAGTAATGGGACAATACAACTCCTAAATATCCAAGACTGAAGGATGCAAAACTCCAGTCAATAACTCCTGAGAATTCTAAGCAAAATATCTTTATTCCAGCAGTCTTTCCTCAGCATTCAGTACCTTGAGCTCGTGCCCTGTCTGTCTGCAGAGCCACCCCCACAGAGGCTCAGGGCTCCTTTCCAGAAGGGATGCTGCAAGAGGTCTGTCCAGTTCAGCCTTTGGAAAAGTAACAAACAAAGAGCAGTGGCAAAGGACAGCTCCACAGACACACACCAGAGTGGGGTTTAACCCAGTGACATTGCACAGCAACTCATCCTGCTGCTTGCTTTTAGTTGGACAACAAGTTCTCTTACAGGGCAAACTTTTGGCCTCAAGTCCCCATGGATAATTCACACAACAGAGGCATGAGGATAAAATTGAAGGAAACAGCATAGTCGATCCCACATAAATTATCTGAGCTACTCTATAAATTATAGTCCTGAATTATTTAACAATGTAACCCTATCAGCTGTAAATCAAAGGCTGATATAATAAATGTGCCCATTGCTCTGGGCAAGCAAAGCCATCCAATTCTATATTGGTTATTCTGTTACAAAGACACACTTAGTGAAAACATTAATTCTGTATATATTCATACAAGAAAAAGCACAGTTCATTCTTCTATATGAAGGATTACATTTTTTGTCATTCTTTGCCATCTACAAAATCCTATCCACACAGTATTATCTCCTCCAGAGGTGACTACATCAATGACTGTCCTGCATTACTCAGTTCACCTTTTCTCAGGATCCTTTTGAAGTAACCCATCAAGCAAACTGATGAACTCAGCAGAAGGTTTGGGAAAAGCAGAACCTGTAAATAGAAGCACTTGAGAAGATCAGGAATGGGCAGCAAAACCAACTGTTACCCAATGCAGACCAAACAATTATGTACAGATCATGTTAAAAAAATGTTCTTCATAGGAATTTAATCTGAAAAAAACATCATTGTATAAATAATCTTAAATATAAATTCTCTGTATTTCAAAGAATCCTAAAAAACCCACCAAAAAACAAAGCAAACCACCAATTCTCAGTAACTTAAAAAAAAGCACCCTCCAATTATCCTATAGCCATTAGAAAGAAGTGGAATCAAAATCTGCTTAAACTGAAATTAAGTTTCCCCCAACCATAATAATTTTAAGAGGACCATTGTTGCACCCTGTTATACAAAAGAGGCTTCCAAAAATCTTATTTAACTGAGAAAAGACTCAGAGTGCAGAACTGGGAAAGGCACTTCACCCACTTTGAAACCACAATCTCTCCTCAAATTGAAATAAATACCAACAGTTTGAATCCTGCAGGTCACCATTTTCAAATACATTCCTGTGAACTGAAAAGAGCCACGAATATTTAAGGGTCTCTGTGAATAACACTGATGCCCAGAATGGCCACGAGCAAAAAATTCCATCCCAGTAGGTGGATTTAGTGTTAACAATTAAAAGTAAAATATATATCTGTCTATCAAAAGGGGAACAAGAATTCCTCATTAACAGGGCAAAGCTCTTATGAAAGGAAGGCATTGCTAACATGCACTTTGGACAATTAACTGATTCCTGCAATCAGCCTCAGAAGAAACAGTGCAAAACAAAACTTGAACTTTGGGAGTGTTACTCTGATTTGATTCATTAAAGAATAACAGAAGCTCACCCTCTGGTTTAGGTGGCAAGGGATCTTCACATAAAATCTTTTCAATTAATTCAGAAAAGCTTTCAGAGAAGAATGGTGGTTTTCCTGCAAACAAACAGAAGAATGTCAGGTGCAGTGATATCTCATGAGTTTTCCTAAGAAAACATCCAAAGAAATAAACACCCTCAGCTTGAGGACTATTTATCAAGTTCTCTTGTCAATTTGTATTCAGAACCTTGGATTAAATTCTCGTGCCATGAACAGCACAAGAACCCGTGGACAGAAGAGGCAGCAAAGAAGGCTTGATGGGGATCACAAGGAGAGACCTGCATGAATCAGTAAGGACACAACAGGGGAAGGTCTAGGCAGAAATCTCAATGTCTGATCCAACAGAGCAGTGTATTGGTTCAGATTTAAGAAGGTTATGGTGTAATTGTCCTTTGTGATGAAACTCTCCTTCCAGCTGCACCTACTGCAGGAAAACAAATTACTCTAGTTTTGTAATAGGGAAAGAGTTTCCTCTTTCAAAGGTTAAATTTAACACTGAGGAGATTAAAAACACTGCACGGTCAGAATTCAAGGCTGCTATGATTTTAAATCATAGTATTTAAACCATACATGTTGGTTAGTATGGTTGTATTTAGATCTCAGTCAACAGGACAACAGTATTCCTTCACCTGATTATTTGATAAAGACACTTCTTTCTGCCTTTTAAGCACAGTTAGTATATTCCTCAAGAAATCTTTAAAACCTGTCTGAAGTTTTTCTGGGTGTTCACTTCCCTAGAAAGTTCACAAGAATTTACTCTGGGACCATGACCTACATTTGCATTCTCACAGACATTAAGCAGATGTACAAACTTCCAACCTGAGAACATTTCATAAAGCAAACATCCCAAGGACCACAGGTCACTGGCTTTGCAGAAGTCCTGTCCCTTTATTGCTTCTGGAGCTGTGTATAATGGGGAGCCTGCAAAACACAGTATGTACAATGCACTGGGATTATTCAGTCAGCACTTACTTAAAAAATTCCCTGTCTGCAGGGTATGTTCAATCTGCTTACAGACACAGGGAAGGAAACACATTAATCTTTACCAAAGATAACACTACATAGTTAATTATTCAGTTTTCGGGAGGTGATCCTGCCCCTCTACTTCATACCTCGAAATCTGGTTTTTGGGGATCCTTGGGGGGGACTTTCACTAACATCTTCACCTTCTTCACTTCCAACTAAAGCAAAAAATTCTTCCAAGTTTTCACCATCCACTCTAGCCAAGCAAAAGCTACTGAATTTCAAAGTGCCAGACCCCTCCAGAAGAATCTAGAAGAGCAAACAAAATCCAGTGTGCTACTATCATCCACTAAAACTGATGACTCCTGAAACTTCCAACACAAAGTCTAACATAACTTATTACAAAAAAACCCCACAATCTTAAGTACATAGAGATGATCACGCTAACCAAAAACACTGAAAAGTTTTTAAATTAATGCCAATACTGACCAAAAGTATCACAATAGAAGCCTTAAGAGTTTCAATGTGCACTTTTCTTTATACATTCCTAAATTTAAACAAACAATGATGTTACTAGAAAAGAGAAAGAAAAAGTAGAGTAAAACTGTATAGGAAAATAAAAGTAGAATAAAACCAAACATTGCTTCCTTCAAGGGAGAAAAAGGGAGTATTGCTAATTTTATTTGGCAGAAAATGCCACAGATTTTGTCCAATGATGATGAGAGTTTTCTTTGGGCAGTCACTGCTTATTCTTTTTAAAACTTAATTAAAAACTACACAATCCCCAAAACTTTAGAGAAATAGCCCATCCAGCCAGAAACAGCCTTAACTTTAGCACTGTACTTTCTGTTCAGAGGAGGACTTTACAGCACCATTCTTCTTTGGAAGTCTACAGAGTCACCTCCATTTTACTTTATTCACATCTTTTCAGTGCTTTAGGACCCACAAATTATAGGAAGAAGGTGGAATTGTGGAAGAATTCCCAGAAGAAGGGTAACTTGACCACTAATAGATCAACATCAAAACCAATTACTGTTAAGTAAGAACTTTTGGTTATAGTCATATTCTGGTGACTACATGAATTAAACATAAACTTTGGCAAACCTCTGCATAAATTACACACACATATACAAAATGAGAAAGAACATAAAGATTTATGTTTTCATGGAAGAATAAGATGATAAATTACATGGCATCTGGAAACAATAAAGTTATTAACAAAGCAAGTTTAATCACCTTTTTCTGTGACTGCAAGATATTCTGCAGCATGACAGAATAATAATGAATTTATATGTCTAAGGACAGAGAACTAAAATCCTTCATCAAATTAAACCAGTACACAAAACCAAAAAGAATCTATCACATTGTATCAGACATACAGCAGGGAAAGAAATCAATCAGACCATAAAATAGTTAAGCTATAGATTTGTGTCTGGTTGTCTTCACATACATTATAAAGCCCCCCTGGCCTCCAGTCTGAGATAAGCCTCTTCCAAAAGGTGAAACACAAATACTGAAATAAATGCTGATGGCACAAAAGCACCGTGCAGTGAGCCCTGTAGATAACACTCCTCCTTACCTTTCCAGGTGTCAATTCACAGAAGATAATTCCAAGCTCATGAATGTGGTATAAACCAGTAACCAGCTCAACCCCAAACTCTCTCACCACATCTTCAGGCAGATGTTCATCTTGAGCAATGACAGATTCCAGAGAACCACCTGAAATATGGACACACAGAGTCAGTAAGAGCACACAAAAAGGATATCATACAAGTAACTCACAAGGACGTGCCATCAGGTTCTTCAAAAGATGGCAATCAAAACACCTGGTAATTGTTTAACAATAAAAAGCTGCCTCTTGATAATTGTTTAACAATAAAAAGCTGCCTCTTGATAATTGTTTAATAATAAAAAGCTGCCTCTTGATAATTGTTTAATAATAAAAAGCTGCCTCTTGATAATTGTTTAACAATAAAAAGCTGCCTCTCTAATAAGTTAAACATAAACTTGGAGGTTCTCCAGTAATTTTTCAAACAGAATTGCAAATAGATAAAAAGGCTGTGTGTAATATGGATCTTTACTATTAAACAAACTCCTGATGCCAAAATCTTTACATGAATCACTTGCCTACTGGCTTACTTTCCACGTAGAGTAAAGAACACTCTCAGGAGTTTAAAATACACAGTTGTCAGAATTAGAGAAAGCTTCAAAAGATTCCTTTAATAGATTGGTAAGAACCTCTCAAAACTCAGTGAATCACTTAATGCAGCTTTGGGTTCTTAGAGCTCCCAAAGTAAGACTTTAACAGTGACACTGAGGAGAAACATGATTTCAGTTGATTTCTGATAATATTTCCAAGAGCAAACCCATTTTTACATACAAGAAGGATTTTCAAGCAAATAATCAGATAACCATGCTATTTTCAAAGGATTTGCTGTGGAGAAACTATTAGACAAAATCTCTTACAAATACTCAACTATAAATGTTTATTTACCTTCTGAGCTTATCTTACCTGTGCACAATTCCACTACAAGCCAGAGATGATTGCTTGTTTCATACCACTCATGAAAGGTCACTATACTCTTGTGTCTGATTTCATGAGTCAGACGAACCTAGAACAAAGTTTTTAACATCCTTAACTGGGAGAAAAAAATACATATATATATATACTTATATGGTCTTAAGGCAGGGGAACAAGAAACAATACAACTTTAGTCTAGATTAACTACTCATTCTCTTTATGTTCTCTTTCTACATGTATGTTGAGAAAAGATAACTTTCCTCACAGATCCTGCCCAATTCAGCTGCTTTTAAAAACACATAGGAAAAATTAGGAAGTTCCCCAACCCCAAATTATAAATATTTAACCTTCCTGCAACACTAAAACAATAACAAAACTGGAAATCAGAAACTGGAGTCAAACTTGCACTCCTACTTTATTTTTTTTTCTATAAGAATATAAATGAGAGACAACACAGCAAGAGAAAGAAAAAAGATTAAGAACAATGAAAAATTTATCAGGCAAGGACAATCATTCAAGAGTCCCTTAAAATCTGTATTTCTATTATACCTACATGGCCTAATCTGTAGAGAAGCCTGGTTTCTGCCTGAATGATATGCAGGTATCCCTGAGGGTTTTGTCAGACGAACAAAAAGTTCCCAAAAAGCTACCACTGAAACAATGAGAGGGAATAGAACACTGTGTTGGCAAGGTTTTGGTGTCAGAGATCCACCTGCAGCCCACGGAGGGTCCAGGGGGGAGCAGAGATCCACACTGGAGCCCACGGAGGGTCCAGAGGGGAGCAGAGATCCACACTGGAGCAGGTGTGCTGGCAGGACCTGTGACCCTGTGGGGACCCACACTGGAGCAGTTTGTGAAGAACTGGAGCCTGTGGGAAGGACCAGCTTCGAAGGGGTTTGCGGGGGACTGAATCCAGTGGGAGGGAAGAGCAGGAGGAGGAAGGAGCAACAAAGACAGCAGGTGATGAGCTGGCTGTCACCCCCATTCCTCACTTCCCTGTGCCACCGGCAGGGGAGGTAGGAGAGAAAATCGGGAGTAAAGCTGAGCCAAGAAAGAAGGGAGGATGGGGGGAGAGGGGAAGGTATTTTAAAGATCTGGTTTATTTCTCATTATCCTCCTCTGCCAATAAATTCAATGAATGTCCCAAAACTGAGCCTGTTTTCCCTGTGAGGACAATTGGTGAGTGGTCTCTCTCTATCCTTGAGGGAGGGAGTGATAAGAGTGGCTTGGGTAGGAACCTGTCATCCAGACACGGTTCACACAGAAACAAACATTATCTCCTGGAAAAATAAAATATTTCAACTGTGTCACTCTATCAGTTACAGTTCCTTTTCCAGAAAGCATCAGATGTTTAAAACTCTTGCCAAGGTTTTACAGACCAGAACTGAAAGATCTTCAATGGTATTCTTTCATCAAAAATAGTTTCTTCTTGCTACCTAAGAAATTGATTGTTTACTGGACGGACTTGTCAATAGCAAAGCAAAGCAAACCACTACAAGTAAATATTTTTACAAGCTCTTCGACACAGAAACAGTGAAACTATAAACATGGGCTTATGTTTGTCCACTAGAAAACAATAAAAGCAAACGAAGAAATAGACACAGTAAGGCTCTATTTAAAGCATAGGAATTTAAAACCTTAAGAAGCTGATCTAAATGTCGACAAACTCCATCTAAAAAAGCACAGGGTATTTTTCTTTTGTAATACCCGTGCTAAAAGGGTTTTGTAGGCTGTGTCTTCTCACAGATTTAGCAGGAATAAAAGCTTTACTTACCCAGTTTGTTATTTCAGCTCTTTTGCATTTATCAGTGCAAAGAATGGCAACAAAGTTAATTGTCCCCTTTCTCCTCCCTTTATAAACCACTGTCTTATCTCCTCTTCCAATCTCCTCGTACAGGATGAAGTTCTCCATACTTTAGGGTGCTTTATAGGCAATGGGCTGGATATAGGGTACAAGTCTCATAAACCAATAAACCTTTAAAGAAAGGGGGAGAAGGGGGAAGGATTAATATTTAATAGTCGTTGATTTATAGTATTTCCCTCCCAGTGCCCGAAAATGGGGATTCTGTACTTCCAGATCGACCAGGGACGGGCTCAGTGCCTGCCCTGCCCTCATGAGGGAGGTGAGGCCCACCATGCCCACAGCGCCTTCCTCGCCCTTCTCTTTCCGTGAGCGCCTCAGCCAGGGGCACTGCGGGAATTGCGGGAGCCCCGGGAATTGCGGGAATTCCAGGAATTTCAAGAATTGCGGGAATTCCTGTGCCTTTGTCCCAGCGGGATCGCACCCCGGTCCCCCCGCGGGCACCCCCTGCCCCACACACACCCACACCCCCCCGGGCGGGCCGGATGGTCGCGCCCGTCTCCAGGTAACGCGGGCGCACGCCGGAAGTGAAGCGGAGCCGCCATTGGCCAGCGGGCGGTGACGTCAGGGCGGGACCACTGCGCGGGGCCGGGGGGGGAGCTGCGGGCACCCCTGTGAGTGTCACAGCACATCGAGCATCCCTTGGGGCAGGGAGAGTGGAAAGGGTTAAAGAATTCGGGTTTAGCCAGAGCTCACCTTTGTTGTGCCCGTTTAAACACACTGGTCCATTTCAGCTCAATTTCATAGAAGCAATACACTTACAACAAGGAGCCCAGGTTTCTTTCAGGCTGTGTGATAACATGGTCAGGGTTTCACTCCCATTCAGTATGAATTTAAACCCTCTAAGACTGACAAAAAGGGTGTGAGGGGACCCCAAAACCTCCCCGTGGATGGAAAACTCGACATGAGCTGGCAGAACTGACAAGATATAAATACACCAAACACTAAATAGACAACACTCAGTTTCTTTTAACAAGCGCAAGAAAAGCGTGCCTTGAAGAGGGATTTATTTAGGGTTTAGAAAAACGTGTGTTTTGTCTTTGGCTGTGATGAGGGTGACCAATATAAAGGACAAGAAATAGAACATTAGCTCAATCCCACACGAGCCCTGGCAGCAGTTCAATGCCAGCTCTTAGAAAAGTGAAATTCACTGGCCCTGTCCAAGAAGACAAAATTAAGCCACAATAACTATCAAGGCAGTAGTGTCTTTGCTTCTGCATTTCTAGTGTTTTATCCTATGTAAGTGTTCTGTTAAATTAGTCCAAGTTTGGGATTGGTTTTATGCAAATATCTCATTTTGGGGGAGTAAGATTGTATGACCTTTAATATTAATAAAGTCTGTTGAAATCTTCATGTAATAGTGGCAATAGCATTACAAAGTCCAGGGAGAGCACACACTTAAAAACAATTCAATGAGAGATTCATAGCTTTTAAAATTAAACATCTGCATGATAAAAATTTCTCCATATAAGTAAAGACAGACATAGGGAGATATGTTACCTTATAGCCCTTTTTCTTCCAACCCTTCTGAGGAACCATGGCACTTCTTTACTGCTGATACACATTTATGGCATGTCTCCATGGTTCTTACCCTCTGCATGCACAGGTTCAATATTTTCCCCTTTATGTGGTGTAAGAACGGGGAATTCTCTCTTCAAACAGTTGCTTCAGATATAAGAGTTATCCTGCAGAAATAATCTAAATACAATTACGGATCAGGGCTGCAATTATAGGGCTCTTTTTCTCCTTGTTTCAGTGTGTTACTCCTTTACTCTGTTACTGAACATGACCTCAGCATTGTACTCAGCTGCAGTGAACTTTTCTGTGGGATTATTTTCAACATTCAAGAACGGAATGCAAAGTATTCCCTCTGCTGTTTGTACCATTCCAATACTCTCAGCAATCTGTAGTTTGTACCATTTCAATACTCTCAGCACTCTGTGCAGCAAACCCGGCCTTGCTGTTTGCCTGGCTCTTATATGGGGCAGTGAGATGGAGTCAAATTCCTGCTCTCAAAGAAATGGATGATCTAAGTGAAGGCAAACTGGGCTCTCGTGATTGCAGGCACATCGTTCAGGCATGCTGAAACACTCCACTGCTCTGCCCTCCATGGGTGCTACGTCAGGCTCTGACATTCTCCCTGCTTCCCAAAAGCCTGACCAGCAGTCTGTAACTTTAAGGTGTGTTTTCATGTTTTGCAAGATGTGCCCCTCACTCTGCTCTAATACCTGCTGAAAATGCTGCACAGTTCCATTTTATTTTGCCACATGGAGTAGCTTTTCTCTCAGATATCAGGATTACTCATGCTCTGTCCCATCTTGTCAGTACATGGTGTTTGTTTCTATTCCAGACTGACCCCGTTCTCAAGAGAATTCTATTCTCAGCATCCTGGGTATGATGATTCAGTTGCTCAAATAGAATATTCTTATGTTCCATTTGCTTTGACAGTTCTGTCACTCCTGGGAAATACAAAGGACCACTTTTCTGGTCTTTGACTTTTTTGGCAAAAGGGTGGGCATAAGCACACCTTTATCTTGTGCTTTTTATTCTTGTATTCTTTTATGACATCCTCTTGAACTACCACATACTTTTTATTATTTGAATGCAAGTTTGTTTTTCTTCATTTCTGCACTTCAGTGGTAACATTAAGATTCTCATGTTATGATTTATCACCTTGATTTTCTGGTAAAAGACTGCTGTATTCACTGGTCCTTCTCAAATCCATTAAATAAATTAAAATGTTACAGTTTCAGTATCATACATTGATGATAATTGGGAACAACCACGACTTCTCAAATTCTTCAGGAGCTCCTGGGATTTTTGTTTGAAAATTTGTTTTCCCGATTAAAGAGTCAATCTTTACACTGAGGCAAAACCCACCCAGTGTTGTCTTTTACAAGAACCCCAAATCTCACTCCCCATATCCCATTCCTGATGCTGATTTGTGCTCTTCAGCTGCAAGGTTCTCTCCTAAGAGCCTTCCCAACACCTAAGCCTACCTGCTGCCTTCCAAAATATGAGGACTATTTTTATTTATGCAGAAAGCCTGGAAAAGCCTTGTCAATATACTTTTTTTTCCAGGGACTATCGTACTTTTTATGTCATTTTGAGATTATTTGTTTTTATGTGCGTTTCTTTGTTCAAGTGATTGCTCATTCTAATGCAATGGATGGTGTGGAAAGCAGGTGCTGGACTGGTTGAATTCCTTTCATCTGTTCTAGATAAAACAGGCTAGGAGAACATGCCATTTTCTTCAAATATATCCATCAGCTCAAGAGTCAGGCTTTTTTGTCCTGTACCCAGACTCAGTGTTTCAGCAGCAAGCAGTGCCTTTTATGTTGCATATTCGGAAGATTCAGCCTGTATACTCAAGATATCTTTTGCATCCTGCTTAGAATTCATAATGTCTTGAAGGTATTATCATCATTCCACAGTGTAATTTTCATTTGGCTTTGCTTGATTACGTGGGCTTTTTTTTTCCTTTTCTTGCCAAATGCATGCCTGGCACATTTATCATTATCCCACTATCTTGCATTTAATTTCCTCTTTGTTTGAGTACTGGAGTTCACTTCTAATGCTAATCCGAGCTTTACAAACTATTTATTCCCACTTGCATTTCATTAATGTCAAATATGTGCAAAATCCCATCCTCTGAGTCACAGTTTGCTTTCTTAATGTCTTTCTTTTCCAGCTGTAAGCTCTGGAATAATGCTTCTGTTGCCATAATTATCTATGATCCACTATGCAGGAAACTTGTAATGAGTTTTCCCCTTCAGGTCGTTTTGTCTTCATTTGATTTGTCTCCTTAGCTTGTGCTCATGCTTTCTATGCTTTGGTTTGTCAGTTCCCTGAGCTGGTATTGCACCTGAAAGATGCAGCCCCTTTCCAGGACAGCAGTTCCCAGCAGAGATGCGGCTGAGGAAGGGGAAGGCTTTGGTGCTGGCTGATGCTCACTGAAGAAACACAGAGCTCTGAACGAGAAAAGCTTTCCTGCTGACTCCATTCTTGCAGCATTGCACAAAACAAAGAAACAAACGTCTCCAAAACAAACAAACCCCCCAGACATAAAGCCAGGGGGAAAAAAATCAGTAAAAACTACTCACGTTTTTAATTTTCAAGTGCTCAGTAAGACAACTTGCAAGGATCTGTGCATTTTGGTATTCAAGTAAAAGCAATGAGAACTTTACAAAAAAAACCAACCCACAATTTAAATGAGAAAAGATGTTGTACAGGCAGTGTTTTGCAGACACTTCATAGATCCTTTTAAAGGATTTACAGCATTACTTTGTCCAAAAGTGTGGGAAATGAGGCCAGCACCACCAGGTAGCAGCAGGGAGAACAAAACGAGGAAGCACCACAATTCCCTTCTGAAATCCACGACACAGCTATTCAGAAACACACTCATGGGTATGTTTTAGTGATTTTTTCCCCCTCAGAACATTTGTTAAGGCCCATTGGAATTAGTTTGTCCTCTGAGATTAAAATCATCTACCCCACAATCATAGGTGCAATTGGGATCTTTGGCTGGCAAACTAAACAGAGATTTCTGAAACTGGTTTCAAATGCTTTCAAAGCAATATTGTATTCTTTGATTGCTTTACAGGGACTTTAAAGGAGGTTCTAGGCATGGCCAGGAAGGAATATGCAAGCAAAATAACAGCACACTCACTGAGAAGTACATTGGAAAAGTCCTGTGTTTTAGCAGGGCGGAAATAAAAAGTCTCTTCTAGAGATGTAATCAAGGAAACAAAATTGATAACGAATATGATAATATCATCTGCTAACCAAGAAGAGGGAGGAAATGGAGAAGATAATGAAAAGGGAAAGTGATCTAGGAAACTCTTTGGAAGTCTCTGGTTCCTGCCTCAGTTCCTCAATAGCTTCAGAATTGCTGTGGGGATGAATTGAGCTGGGGGTAAGAATGTGCATTTATACCTATGTGCATTACAGCACCACAAGGCAAAGAAATATCACTAGGAGGGTTTGGTGCAGCAACAACAACCAACAGCTGCTCCCCTGTCAAACCAGGGCACAGACACTCACCTTGCACTCAGGGGACTGGCACCCCCACAGCCCCAAGTCCTCTTGTCTCCATGCTGGGTTTGTGTGTAAAGAGTGGCTGTGATTGCCATTCCTCCCACTGGGAAGGACTTCTGCTCACTGGAACAGGACTTTGCAGTCTCAGCAGTACATCTCAGATAATTTTTCCTTACAGATGTGACAGGTCAATGGGTTCTTCTCAATAAAAACTCGACAGTCAGGCAGACTTGTTTCTCTCTATTGTTTGTGTGGATATTCACTTTTGTACTTCTTGCTTTCCCCTCTGCCCATGGATAGTGTCTTCCTTCTCCTTTTTTCAGCAGCTGATTTTCCTCCTGGGCTGGATTCCAAGGTGTCTGTTCTCTGTCTGTTTCTGTGGAACTGAAAGCTCCCTCCTGTCTTTGCTTTTTTTACCCTGCTTCTCACTTACAGTATGTAAAGCACAGAGCAAACTCTTGTTCCTCCAAACTACTTCTCTTTCTCTGTGCAGCCCATTCCTCCTCACTGCTGTCCTGGGCTTATGTTACACGTTATAACAAATTCCCAGCTGCCTCTTCGAGCCTCTATTCATCGTTTGCAGCCTCAGAGTCTTGTTCCCTCTCTTGTGCAAGCCCTGCCACTCAGATCTGACTTCACGGTTAGTTGTTTCAGGAATTAATCAGAAAACCACCCTTTTTTAAAGCCTCCTGATTTAGCTTGCACACTGGCTAACCCCAGGGTCACACATACCGAGCAATGGGAGGGCTCAGCTCAGGGTCAGAAGGGGAAGGCACCAACCTTTTTAACAGTACTGAGCTATTAGACTTCTTAGCAGTGACATGAGGTTTCCATTTTAGGGAGGATTGAGATGATTTCAGAGTGCAATGTTACCAAAGGGATGGTTCTGTTCTTCCCACTCTAGTGGTTTCAACTTGTCCTTTGTGTTCCTCCCTGATGCTTCTGTGATCTTGGGTTGAATCAGTTCAGCTCATTAATTGTGCACAAAACCGACATGGAAAAAGCACAGTTAGTTCTGTGTGAGGTGAGTAAACTGAGTCTGTCTCTGAGGAATCCTAAGCAGCAGAGGAAAAGAGGAGTGCCCAGCTCCTCCAGGGGAGAAGAGAGGAGAGCAGCTCTCTCCTTTGGCAGCAGCACGAAGCTTTTGGGTTGACTCACATGCCCCATCTGACTCAGTCACCACGAGGGGGTTTGCTCTAGCCTGGGAATCCTCTGTTGTCCTTGCGACACTTCTCCTCTTTTCTGTCCCCTTAAAGCCTGCCTCTCCATCTGGGATTCTCTTTGTTTGCGTCTGGGAAGGGCTGGTCCGTTTCTTTTCACGGGTTATTCAGGGTCAAACCCTGAATCCATTTGGGCTCGCTGGAGGTTATTTCACACTTCTGGAATCCTGTCACCGCCAGCACGACTGCAGCTTATTTTGTGCATTGCCAGCTGTAACCTTGAGCACATCTCTGCTGTTTCTTTGCCGGTAGAAAACAAAACCAGTCAAACCCTCCTGTGAGCTGCGGATAGATGTTGTGATTTCTTTCGGGTTTTGTTTGTTTGCTGTTTGTTTGGATTTATCACAGAACCGTGAGGGTTGGAAGGGACTTTGGAGATCCCGCAGTCCAAGGCAGGGTCACCTGGAGCAGGTGACACAGGAACGCATCCAGGTGGGGTTGGAATGTCCCCAAAGAAGGAGACCCCACAAGCTCCCTGGGCAGCTGTTCCAGTGCTCTGCCACCCAGTTTGGCCTCCTGAAGCTTCTTGTGCTTTATTTATGGCCATTGCCCCCCGTCCCGGCGCTGGGCACCGCCGACAAGGGTGGGAAAGAAACTGGATTGATGCTTTTCCCCCCGGAGGAGCGACACTAATAACACATCTTTTCCCATGGCGATTTTCTGGTGTTCAATCCATCCTGCATTCACTCTCCGCCTGCAGCACCGGGTCATTTCTCCTAGCCCGGGGGCTGGAGGAGCATTGCTGGGCACCAAACAGCTCCGGCCCTCCATCCCCTCTCCTTCCCCTCTCCATCCCCTCTCCTTCCCCTCTCCTTCTCTTCTCCATNCTCCTCCTCCTCCTCCTCCTCCTCCTCCAGCCCATGATCTCATGTCCTCGGGGGGGCAGCCCGGCCCTCTCCGCTCTGCCCGGCCGGCCCTCTGCGCTCCCTGCCCGGCTCTGTCCCCTTCCCTCGGCCCTGCCCGCCCCACCTGTGCCACTGGTGCCACTGGTGTTACTGGTGCCACTGGTGCCGGCCCGGGGGCTCCGCAGCGCTGGAGCGGCCGCCGGGAGGGCACATGAGGGGCGGGCGGCGAGAGGAGGAGGAGGAGGAGGCTGAACCAGCAACCACAGCCACAGCCAGAATCAGAATCAGAATCAGAGCCGGAGCCACAGCCAGAGCCACAGCCACAACGGGAGACAGAGACAGAGCCGGGCCCTGAGGAGGGGACAGCGGGCCCGGAGGGGACAGCAGGCCGTGAGGAGGGGACAGAGCCCGGAGGGGACAGAGGATCCCGGAGAGGACACAGCGGGCCCGAGGGGACAGAGGCCGGAGGGGACACAGGATCCCGGAGAGGACAGAGGATCCCGGAGGGGACAGAGGATCCGGAGGGGACAGGCCGGAGGTGGCCTTGGCCGGCAGGGCCGCTCCCCCGGGCCGGGCCGGGGGGCCCGCAGTGCGGTGAGTGCGGGGCAAGGGGCACCCCCTCATCCCNTCCCCGCTCCTTCCCCTCTCCATCCCCTCTCTTTCCCCTCTCCATCCCTCCCTCCATCCCCTCTCCATCCCCTTTGCTTCCCCGCTCCTTCCCTCTCCATCCCCTTTCCTTCCCCGCTCCATCCCCGTTCCATCCCTTCTCTATCCCCTCTNTTCTCCTCATTCTTTCCTCCTCCTGCTCGCGCCCCTGGCCCTCCCAGCCCTCCCCGCTGCCCCTTTGTCCCCGCCGCCCCTCAGGGCTGATGCAGAGCGGGGCTCAGGGAATTAATTATTCGCAATAAAACAACGCTATTCTCACAGGGGGGACCCTGGAGGTGGCTTTCCCACCTGCAAATCCCGGCTCCTTCGGCGCTGGGAATGAGGGATGGCTTTTTTTTTGCTTTTTTTGGCAGCGTTCCACTGTTGGAGTGGCTAAAATATTCCATTACGGCTTTTAGCAAGTTTGAGGTCTTAGTGCATGCTTTGCCTCGCAGCTGACGGGTTTGGATCTTCATCTTTAGGTGAGGTTGTTTCCAGGTAGAATTATGGAATGTCCAGAAAATGGAGCATCTGTGTCAGGGTGGAATCCAGGGCTTCTTGTTCTCCCTTTCTCTGACCTTGGGAGAAGTCTCCGTGTGGACACTTCTGTTCTGCCTTTCAATCTGTAACCTTACTTGAACCTTTCAGTCCGCTGAGATTAAATCGTGGGTGTAATGGTTTTTGCAATCAGGAAAGCGACAGTGAAAAAAACAACAAACAAACAAACAAACCAACCCAAGCCTTCCAGCTAAACCAAACCCAAACAGGCTGGCCAGCTTGCCATTTGTGCGTGCTTTATTGCTGTGTTACCCACTTGAATGTACTCTAGGTATTGTCCTGGCTGTTTCCCCTGCTGGAACTGATCCCTGCTCAAACATCAGGGCTCTTTTGGAGTTGCCATAAGAGGCCTGGAGGAGGGAGTGTTGTCTCCAAGCCCACAGACCACATTCACAAGGCACTGTAACCTGTTTAAACTGAGCCAGAGCAGCCTGTGATGACGAGAAGAAAATTATATTAAGCCATGATTATATAGGTTTCTCCTCTGTTTTCCAATGGGCATCATTATAAGGGGGGAAAACAAGAGTGGTGAAAATGCTAATGGAAGGCAAGAGTGTGAGGTGGTGAGCAGAGACCAGATGGCTGCAGGAACAGAGAGAATGGACAGAGCTTCAGTTTCTCTTGAAGTAACATAAACGTTTCTGTCAATTGCGTGAATGAACTCCCCCTTGCCAGCGGATTGAACTGCATGAGGGATGACAGGAGTGGAAAGAAGGAGGATCTCTCTGGATCTGGTGCTAAAAAAACGCCTAACCAAACAAAAATCTTTCATTCATCTTTTATTCAGTTATGAACAAAAAGTTCACGACAGAACTTGGTTCCTGTTCAGAGCACTGGGTAGGACACCTAGTGGAACACACAGTGCTGAGGAAGCATTAATGTGATAAGGCACATACATTTATATATGTGCTGTGCTGTGTTTGATATGTGTATGCAGAAAAGCAAGTTGTTCCTGCAGCCTCTGAGCATCTGACCAGTTTAACCCAGAGTCCTGACTAATGAGGCAGTACCAGCATGTGATCTGCAAGGTTTGCCATGGATATTTATGGATGTTGGCACTCTGTCAGTTTGGGGAACAGAGGTGAGAGCTGGTGGGAGTGAGTGAACTTGCATGTAACCAGAGAGCAGGATCAGTTTGGGAAGGTTTGCCTGGAGCTGTTGGGAACTCCTGTTGTTCTCTCTGCTGCAGCTCCCACTGCCTGAGCTCACTGATGCCTCACACATTCTGTCTCTTGGAACAGATTACCGGCTGCTTTTGTAGGGGTAATTTGATCCTAATCTTTCACTGTGCTGTGAGGATTTCATTTATACTCTAGCCAATCTACTTTGGGATAAAATAATGAGATTAGTATCACAGACATTAGTGCAGGTTAAATATTTTTGCTTTCAATGCGTACTTGATCAATATTATTGTTTCACACTGTTGTCACTATGATGCCGAAAAGGAAAACTGCTAAAAGTTTCCACTGTGTTTGCTGTGATAGACCAAACTAAATGCAAGGTACTGTTTATTTCAAATAACTCAGCAGAAAGGATTCTCAGAATGGGTGCCATTGAGGCAACATCTGCTAAAAGCTGCCTTCTAAAAGCTGTACATGTCTTTCTTTGTAACACTTTCCCATGTTGCTTAAAATTTTCCTTGGGAGAGGGGAGAAAATTAAGGGGGCAGGCAGTGTATGAGTTATATTAGTTTGAAATCTATTTCTTTCTGAAGTTCTTAAAATTTTCATGATTTCCAGAACAGGAGTGGTTTAGTACTCCTTCTGCTTGAGTCAGAAGTAGTATTTGTGAGATAACGTTTGTTGTCCATGTGTAGGACTTTGTGAGCGATATTCAGGTCAAGGTTATCGGAGTGTTTCTTGTTAGTTTGCAGAAAATTGTGTGGTGTTTGCTTAAAATTTTGAAATTTTATCTTTCCCTGTGCCTCACTAAAAATGAGTGCCTCCTCTAAGAAGTCTCCAGTATTAGGCCACGCATTTAATCGGTGTATTTTTGAATAATCCCATTTTAACTCTTACAAATGTGCCATTTGATTCCACACAGTGCTTGCTTCACAATACCTCCATGTGCATGCAAGAACAGGCAGGCCAGTATAACTGGTCTGGAGCTATCGGAAATCCTGACAGCTACAGGATGGAATTGGCAGCTGTGTTTTAGCCTGTTGGTCAGAGAAATGTTGATAGGTAGGCTGTTTGAACTAGTTTTCCTTCTGAACTATTCCTTTTCTTCAGATATAAATTCTGGCAGTTCCGTATAGAAAGCTTAGTGTTGGCACGAAGATCAAGATTAAATAGTAAATACACTGACTTGCACGTAAAAAGGCATACTGGCATCTTCCCACGTGCTGGTCACATTGTTCCTTGTTCCTGCTGGCAATGAGATTGTCACTTGTGCACTGCCCAAGGGCTGTGAAAAAGAACAGGTTCCAGTAGTGGCTGCACACCAAGTGACTTTCAGAGTTACCATAAAAACATAGGAAGTAGAACTGCTTTCTGCTCACTGAATGACAGTGATTGCGTGCCTGTTGTAGCATCTGAGTTAATGTACGAAGCTTGTAATGCTGAAGCTGTGAAAGTGGTCTGTGAGGGGCAGTGCCTGTGCTGTGGAGATGTTTCTCTGGTCACATTTGTACCATTAATGCACCATGAGCAATGCCATTGCCACCTTGGAATGATGCACCTGTACCCAGGGCTCAATTTTGTGAGGTCAGCTGTGGGATCAGTGCTACTTGGAGAGATAAAAATCTTGAGAATGGACTTCCTGTTAACACAGGCTTTCCAAGAGACCACTGGGTGTCTGATTCAAAGCCTTCCTGCTTACTCTGTGGTTTGACTGAGATAGCTGCAAGTTTACAAGCACTCTTATTTTACTTTGTAGTGAAGAACGTGATGTCTCCTAAATAAATTTCAGGAGTTCACTGCTGCTATTCTTTGTCGCAAACTGCCCTTTGTTTGAACTCTGATTCATCAATATTTCTCTATTTATTGGAGCCTATTGATTAGAGTGCAAACAGTCATGCTGTACAGTCATCCTGCTTATGGTTGACCAGCTAAGAGGCTTATTGATAGCACAAACAGATTAGCTCAGAGCTAATTCTTACATTCAATTATGTTGGCAGCTTTGCTTTGGTTAAGTCACTGAGTGGCCATACTGGAGGTGATTCTTTGCCTTACCTTGCAGCTCCACCGGATGGGATTGTTCAGCCTTGCACTCCAGTAAATGCTGAAAACAAATGACACTGTTGCACTCTGACTGTCATATTTCCTTGTGTGCATTCCAGTAGATTCATATGTTAGAGCTCTGTTGGTTTTTACTTGCATTTCTAGCAGAGGCTCAGAACATTGCAGCAGTCAGAGTACTGGAAATAAGGAAGGAAATGTGAGAAGAGCTTGGTTTAGAAGCTCTTGCAGAGTTTCATTATTGGCGGGTTTTGACACCAGACCGTGCTCCTCCCAGCAGAGCAAGTTCATTTTCACTCAGCCTGTGTCCTCTGGGCAGCTGAGCAGCTCTCAGCAGTGAGCCAGAGGAAGCAAGAGCAGTGAGTGATGAGACTTTGGTGTCAGAGAAGATCTTCAGTGAACAGAAGCTGCTTTTGGAACTGCTGCACTCCAAGCTCTGGGATAACCAATAGAGACTATGTATATATTTTGAATGGCTTTCCCTTTTAAAACTCATACAAAATCAGCATGGCTTTTTTTCCTTATGCTTTTTAATATCAGCAGGTAAATGTTTCTCTTTGCAGGCCATAAGACCAGAAAGGGTAACTGAGTGATCTAGTTTGGTTATCAAAACTGTGCACTTGTTCAGTGCATTTTTATAATCGCTCGGGGGACAAATTATCCAGGTATTTTTTCATTATATGTTGCTCTTCTAGTAAAATATCCCTATGAAAATAGCTCATGCCTAACCCAAACCTCACCAGTGCTGAGTAGAGGGGAGGGATCACGTTCCCAGTTAAAGGAAAAAGGATATGAACCCCCTGCTCCACTGTGTAATAATTCCAGTGCTTCAAACAAAACATGGAAAAACTGCTTGTCATTAGTTCTCAATGAAGTTTAAAATAATGCTGTGGGGTTCCATCTTTTAATAGAAACCAAAGGTTAGGAAAATATTCATAGAGTGGAAACATTTATAGTCTAGAGAGGAAGGATGAAAACTGTGCATATGTTGAATTAGTGACATGAACCTCTTTGAAGTGCTTAGTTGACTGCTGTAAATTGGAATCATTCAGTGCATTTCTGTATTGTATGTTCACATAAATTCTAAAGTTCATCCTTTGGAAGTCAGGTGCTGATCATGTCATATTGCACTCTAATTTCATGCAAATCAGGACTCTGCAGGAACTGTGGTGTGACAGCAGCCATCATTTGGTGTCCTAGAGGATACTGAAGTGCAATTTTGTTTCAAGAGAGGGTTTGTTTGTTTGTTTTTTTCCAGAATCTCTTCTGTGTCTGCTATTTGTGGGAAATGGAGTCTTTTACTGTCCTCTTCAACGTTCACATAAGTGGAGCTTTTGTTGCTGACAGCATTGCCTGTCCCAGAAATCCTGGTTTCACCATCAGGTCCTGCATGTTGGCATCTTTGCAGGGAGCACCAGCAGAAACCCTGCAGCTCAAAGCCGTGCACACCTATTGCCCCACTGGTACCTGTACAATTAGCAGAACTGGAGGACACTGGAACATGTTAAAGGCCTTAGACTGTCCTTTAAACCTGTCTTAAACAGAATTCCTTTCTCTGCAGCCATGTGTGATAATACCAGCAGTTTCTGAGGAGGCATTAGGCATTGATGGTATGAAGTGATGAGGAGAGAGATCAATCCTTCTGGTAACATGATTTCTTGTAAGAGATCATCTCCTGCAGTCACAGCACGATCAGCCCTTCAGGCTGTGCTTCCTGAGGGTCACACACTGCTGTCAGGGGGTAGGTGAGCATGTTACAGCCTGACCCAGTGACTTGTGCCTCACCTGAGAGCCACACATTTCCAGCACGAGGCAATCTCAACTGAAAGGGCTTTTTCTCATTGTCTGAGGTGTTTATAACCTTTGATTACTTGTGTATTTGCTCACTAGAGTTTTACTCTGCAACATCTTTCTCAAAATCCGTATTTTGGCAAGACATCAAAAGCTGTTGGAATGAAATGGCTGAGAAAGATTAAATATTGCACTTGTCTGGCAGAGGACTTTGTCCCAGAGTCCAAAGAGGTCTCCACTGTCAAACTAATGGATGTATGTTCTGCTATAATTTTTTTTCTGCAGAGGACATCGATTTCTCCATGACATTCACTTGTACTGTGTTTATCTGCTAAATGAGATTTCATTTAGGAACTGTTGCACCTCAGGCAAATGTAACTTTCCTAAATACTTTGCCCTTTTGTATTGCAAAAGCTGCAAAATGTTCAGTGTGAACTTCTAATGACCTGAGTTTGTTTAAAGCATTCATGGGTCATAAAAATCAGCCTTCACTTACTTTGCAATGAATGAAGGGGAGCAGCTCCATCAAAACATTCCACTGAGGTAATTCAGGAATTGGTGGCAGTCCTAGAATTAAATCCAGTTCTGGTGAATCTCTGTTCAAAGCCCCTCAGTCTCTTGGGGTCAGTGGATTGGCACACTCTGTAGCTGTTTAGGATCTGACAGGGCAGAGCATGTGAGACAGGTAGGCACGTGTGCTACACCTGCACTGGTTTCCCTCCATAACTAAGGTTGTTCGTGTACATTATTGGCCCTCTTAAAAGAAGGAAAACTCCAGGTGTGGGCCAGAAGAGTCTTCTTTCCATGAACAGGAATTTTGGTGTGTTTTACAGATGTTTTAAATGCTTGTGCAGGCTGAGTTGGTGCTACTATTGCAATAGCTACTTCAGTGGGATTCCTGTGTTGTTTTTGCCTTCAGTAAAACTGGTGGACTATTCATCTAATTGTAGGGTATTGCTATGAAAAAGATCAGTGTTCCAAAGTGGAGTCTGGGACTTCCCAGGCTGGGAACAGAGCACTTCCAAGGGGACACACAGTCATTTCACTTTGCTCCTTGGGAAATGTTCAAGATCAGGCAGAGTCTGAGTTTCTGGAGCCTCCCAGGAACATCCACCTTCCAGGAGTAAACACTGCACCCCTTTGGGTCTGTTTATCCACTTTCAGAGGCCACCTGCTGGATGTTGACATCAAGGAAAAGAAATGGCAGGGTTTCTTAGTGGTGTCCCTCTGTGCTGTTACACTGAATTGCAGGAAAGAGAGCAGGGAAACAGGAGTTTTGACTTTTGTTCGCAGGGTATTGCTGTCTTAAAAGAAATAAATAAAAATTAGGTAACTTTTGTGGAATGAGTAATGTATTAAATTTAGAAGTCTTTGTATGTAAAGGCAAAGATTATTACCAAATCTAATTTGAAGGCAATAAACATAGAATTAACGGTGATGAAAAATGACAGTTAATGTTATCAAAATTGTATGATTTATTAGTTGTGTGGGGTTCTTGTTTTGTGGTTTGTTGGGGTCTCTTTAGTTTTGTTTGGGGTATTTTGTTTGTTTGTTTTTAAATAAAAGAAAGCCACCAACATAACTTTAGTGATCTTAAAATTGCATGGGGTAGATCGAATACCCTGTGCTGTTTCTGTTATCTGATAAATGAGGACTAATTACCTTGTCGAGAAGGCTGACAGGAAATTCCTAAATGCACCTAGGAGCAAGCCTATTGTTTTGATCCTCTGACCAGCAGGAATAACTTGGAGATAAAGACATGATATAATATTGGAGCAGGAGAAATGAGTAAGAGGAAATAGGAGGGGCTGCATAGTCAGGAAAATGATTAGTTTATAACATGACTTGTTACAGGAGATGTAATCCTGTGTTGTATTCTTTGTTCCTCAGACCTTTCTCTGGAAAAGGTAAGCAAGCAGTTGTTGTAATGTGGACAATAAAAGGTTTTTAGGTGTTTTTTTTTAAAAAACAACTGGTGAACTTTGTCTGAGCAGCTATAAAATACCTCCTTTGGAATTAAGATATCAGGAAAGCCTGAACAGGGCTCCTGGCTCGGACGTGAATTTACAACAGGTCATTAAATTCTTTTCTGAATGGGAACTGCTGGTTCCTGGTTGCTAACTGGAAACTGTTGTTTGTCTTGTGATAGAAAACATGTAATATAGCTGTGTGCCAGCTTGGAACTGGGACTTTGGGAGGGACAGTTTTGGACATTGCATTGTTCAGTGGTGTTGGCAGTTACCAGCAGGAAGGGGAAAGGATTTGGGCACCTCAGAATATTAAGGCATTGTTTTTTCATTAAGGGCACTGAAACTGGCCATCTCCTTTTTTAATTTCTTTTTTCCTTCAAGGTATCACTTAATGCTTTATAAAGTTTTTGGTATCAAGAGCATTTGAAAGAGAAAAATTAGCAAACAAAGTTAAATGGAACTGATAAAATGCATGTGAGTTCTTATTTAAGACTTAGCTCTTAAAAAAAACCCCAAACCCAAAGAATTATTTTATAAATTTCTTTTCTAAATATTTTTTCACCAAATATACCAAGAAGTTGCTGTGGAGGGCTAAAGAAGTTATGCTACCTAACTGTATTGCATGTCTCATAAAACCTTCATAAAGTGCCTGTTAAAACTGACCTAAAAAGGCCTTTTTGAACAAAAGGATTCAGTAACATTTTGGAGAATAGATTTTATCAGAAGTTGGAAATATATTTACAGATGTAAATGCCTATCAATTGTGAGAAGGAGAATATGGCCCTGTCACTCAGGAATGGTGCCTTGATTAAAGTCCAGTCCATGAAGATGTGGATTCCTGATTTTAAAAGTGTTGGTTCCTTGCTTGCTTTTTGTGTCTGAAGGGTTTTCTTTGCTCTTTTGGGATAGAATTGCAGGAGACAAGGCAATGAGTGTAGATTTAGCACGATTTGTCATTTGCACTCCCAAACACCAACACCTGACTTGAGTCACACGGGTTAAACACGTTGTTTCTTGTTGCTTTTTGTGCAAAGATCAGCCCCAGCCTGCCTGAAATGGAAAAGGTGGAGGAGGAGATAGGAATACAGGCTTGGGTAGGTGGGTGTGTTTGGAGGGTGAGAGAGTACAATTTGGAAGGATCTATTGCATTACAGGACATGAGGTTGGGTCCAAAATGGCCAGCATTTTGTCTTGGGAGCCTGTATGAACCTCTGGTCTTCTGGCTTTTTGATTAGAAACAACAAAAGAGCCCAAATCACTGTTACTGGATACAGGAGCACAACCTGGCTGGGTATGGGTGGTATATATGGGTGGTATCTACTGTATGCCAGCTGTAGAGGTAGAGGAGTCTGGAATCTCTGACACCTCCAGTGTCCAGTCTCTTGGATTTTGGCACTCTGCAGTGTAAGGACCGTGTCCAAATAGCAGCAGCTGCTCCCACATTGGCAGCTCTGACAATGCGACCTTCAGGTTAAGAGATCTCACTGAGCTCTGCCCAGCGTGTGTCTGTTTTACTCTGTTTGGAGCTTTTGGAATTGCATCTTCCAAATGATCACAAAGCGTCTGAGAGCGTGAAACAACTCTGTCCTCTGGCTTGCAAGTGGCTCTTTTAATACTTAAGCACTGATGCTTCCACTTTCTCATGTGCCCTGGGCTATAATTCTTTGTGGGAAAGGGTATGTGCAGCTTAAATGAGAAGAGGTGGGAAAGGAGCAAAAATGTTTCTCTTCTTATGGTTATTGTCTGAGCTAAGTTTAGGCAGGTCCCTTTCACTGGAGCCCATTGCCTCTTGCTGTAAGTGCCAGCTCGTGACGATCAAGCTGTAACTCTGCAGAGGAAGGGTGTGTAAAGTAGGGGGCTGTTCATTAGCCAGGTTTCAGTGTGGTGTGGAAGGCCTCTAGTCTGCTCTAGGACTGCATTTGGCTGTGCTCTGCTGGTACTTGGGAGCAATGTGATTCATTCCTCATGCTAGAACAGCTCCCCCATCCACCCTCACTGTCTCCAGGCTGTGTGCACAGTGCTCTCAGAGCTGTGTTTCCACAAAGATGGGCTTCAGGCCAAGCAGGAATTATTACAGGTTGTGGTAACCGTGTTTATCAATGGCTGTGCTCTGCAGTTGTACAATGTTTGCATTGTGTCTGTCCTCTGACAGGCTTATTTGTCTTACACCCCAGCCTGTGGCTTCCTGAATAGAAAAACACAGGTTCTGTCAGGACAGCTGCTTAATAAAGGCACATGTTGAAATAGGGAGAGAAAACTGTTTTCTGGCCAAAGTACAAATCACTGAGAGGAAGGATGCAGCCTGCAGATGGGCTGGAAAGCGTGCAGGTTAAGGTTTCTGGCCTTTTCTTGAGCAGTGGCTTGATCTCATGAGTAGGGTAAGGCTGAGCACCTGTAAGTTATATGCAGATATTGTATGGAATGAGACAGTGCAGATATTTAGGGTCAGGTATTGAGGAGGACTCCTCGTCTCTACCTGTCACCTGGGACTTGGAGCTACAACCTGAAGCACCAGAGAGAAAGGGAAAAGGAGTCTGAGCCTGTAGTAAGTGAGGAAACAGAATCTGGAGACAACAATAGTTATGGGCACACTCCAAGCCAGCAGCTGGGGGCTGACTTACCCTGGAGAACTTTGTTAGCTCTGCAGATTTTTGTTTTGGGAACAGTGGCCTTTTCTGCCCAGCTGAGGGGCATGGGCATCATGTGTCCCATGTGTCCTTACTGTATCTGTTACACAAGCAGCAGCACAGCAACAGGCGGCGACTTTAATGAGTCTGATGTCACATTTATTTTTAAAAAGCAGTGTCACTCGTTGCTGGGGCCAGCCCAGACACTTGCACAGCCAGCCCCTGTCCACACCTGTGACACAGCTGGTGCTGCTATGGCACAGTCATGTCCCCAAATGCAGTTTTAAGGTGGGAATGGAGTGGGTTTGCCTTATTTGCAGTCAGAAACCTACAGCATGCCCACAGAAATGCAGCCTTCTATAGGTGGTTGTGTTGTCATTTGGAATTTTTGGAATTAAGGATTCATGATCAAACTGATGTTGTTTGAGGCTCTATTTTTCCTTTCTATAAAGGCTCTTTTGCTGCAGGTTTTTGTTTCTCCTTTGATGTAGTTCTTGCTGATGTTTAGATTTTGTTTGAAAAGGTGGGACAATTTGCCTGGTTTCTTAAAGTACACCTTTGTTCATAGTTAAGTCAGAAATAAGAGCATGTGTGTAGTTTAATAGCCTGATTATGAGACTTGGTTTAAAAATACTGCCTAAAGTTTACCTTGATCTTACAGCTCTGAGAGAAGTTAGGGATCAGACAGAGAGCCAGTAGGAGGAGTGAGGGATATAACTTATGCATGGCTGTAAGTATGTTTGTCACAGCCAAATTGATTACTGTAACTTGGTCTAGTGTATTTTCCTTTCTCAGACTTTGGTGCTTTTATACATAACTAGAAAGTGACCTGCTCTGTATTTTCTTTCCCCCTTTGTTGTTCAGTGATGTGGGACAAATTAAGAACGATTATCTGTTAAGTGTCTCTTACTTTAAAGTGGGCCAACGTTGTTGGACAGTGTGGGAATTTACTAAGTATTGCTTTTCTCTGCTTTTGGGTTTGTCTCCCCTCTATCCCTCATGAAAAATAAGAATAAAAGGTTTTCTGATGAGGGTGTTAGTGCCACATTTGTTTGTAAGTAAACTAAATGGACAGGAATGAAGATAGTCCATGAGTTTAGTGGGGGGAAAACACTCAAACCACCTCCTGTAGTATAATTAAGTTAAGCATTTTATGTCTAACCCTGGATCACTGAGATTTGCAGTAATTTTCTTGAGGCTCTTCATTTTATGGAATAGGGGGTGCTTTGCTATACTGAAAGTTCCTGAAAGGAGCAGGGGGAAATCCTCTGGAAACAGTGCCCATTGAACTGCTTGCAATGTGAGGATTTCAGCTTGCTTTCT
Source organism: Campylorhamphus procurvoides (assembly GCA_013396655.1). NCBI lineage: Eukaryota > Metazoa > Chordata > Aves > Passeriformes > Dendrocolaptidae > Campylorhamphus > Campylorhamphus procurvoides. The sequence continues at coordinate 178,307 of WBMV01000258.1, read as the reverse complement.
GTGTTGGTTCTCTAGTGAAATGCAAATGGAGGTAGGAATGAATGACCAGTGGGTGTCCAGCCTTGGAGTGTTCCTGTGCTGTGCCTGTGCTGGGGGCTGGAGTCAGGAGTGGTCGTGTGAGTCTGCTGGGACCATCAGGCTGGGGACACCAGCTGTGCTGTTATTAGGGGGGCTAAAGGCTGTGGCAGATGTGCCTGGGCTCTCTGCCAGCCCCCACATATGGTGCAGGGAAATACATGGAACAAGAAACGGCTGAGAAATTGGGTTTCCATACAGCAAACAGATATTTGTTTTCCTGTGTAGCCGGACAAGATATTTATGTTCACTTCGAGGTATTAAAAACCAGTCTGAAGGATTTGAAACAAGAACAAAAAGTTGTTCATATGAGAATAAATACAATTGAGGGACTAGCCAGAACTCAAGTTTGGAAGTGCACGTGTTTTGCTATTGAAGGCTTTGTTTTCTATTTTCATTAACACCACTAGTTCGACAGGGCCCGTGATCTATTACTTTTTGTGTATGCCCATAATGCAGAGCTGTTCCTACAAAGATTCTGAATGTTTGTGATGAGACACAGGAGGAGATGTAATATACACAGAGGTATTAATAATGAGATTAAAGTCAGTGAACAGAAGTACTGCTGATTCTGTTATGGTGGTAAAGCACATATCATGAAGAAAAGCATGTTTTTCCTTTGGTGACAGAAAGAGTGTGTGTCTTGTTTGGAATGTGTAATTTGTGTCCCCTCTGAAAGTCACAAAGTTTAAATATCCTCAAAATATAAACCACAGGCTGCTTGGTATTCAGTGAATGTCTGACCTGCTCTGTGTTGTACCAAATGCTAAAGGCAGGAATCTACTGGGAAGGTGCAAGTCTGACTAAATGGCAAACCAAAGTACAGAAGGAGCTGAAGAATGCAAGCTATTTATAATAGGAAACAAGTATGTCTCTCTCTCCTGTGTTGGGGGATTTCAGCCATGTAAGTGTGTTGTTGCTAAGGAGAACAACAAATGTTTAAACAATCCCTTGTACATCATCTTTTCCTCTCTGTCATTAATGTGTGTGGTGATTTTTGAGTTAAACCAGCTGAGACTGTGTATGAGTTGCCCTTTGTTAAGCATGAAGGGAAGAAAATGCAACACTGGATAAGTTTTAATTTTTATATATCCATATCTCAGCTTCCTGCCACTGATCAGACAGCTTTGTCATACAGAGATTTTTCATGTGACTAAAGAGAACAGTACCCAAATGAAACAATCAGACATGTATTTCTTCCTGAGGCTCTCATGCCTCTTGCTGGTGTTTTCCCTGTGCATGTTCCTTTATGGAACAGGCCATATGATTGATCAGAAAATCTGAATACTCACTCTTTGCATTGCTTTGTCTGGCACCAAGAGAAGAGTGTTGCTGACCTAATGGGTGGGTTTTTTGTTCTTCTTAAGTCAGTGAACTGGGATTTTAACCAAGTGCTACGACCCACTTGTAGGTGCATATTGCTGGTAAGATCTAGTCTGAATGTGTTTCCCCCTTTTGATCTCCTGATCCCCAAACTTTTAACCTTCCTACCTCCTAGTAATGGTGTAATACCTTCTAATACTTTAAACCTTTGGAGAGCCAGGGAGTTCTTGAGGCTGTTTCCATAAAGTGGTATAAAAGAACCAGGTACATCCGTGTCCTTAACTGTGGAGAGCAATGGGATGTGACCCCCGTGGTGTGACCTTTGGTGGTTGGTGTGGATGGATGGGTGCTGTTTGACAGCCCAGACCTGTCACTCAGAGCACTGCTGTGTGTTTGCACCCCAGGTAAGCTGGGCCACGTGCTGAAACCTGGGTGCTGAGGGCTGGGCTTCGTAGCACTGAGTAATCAGCTGCTATTTGAGTGAGATTGTGACAGTCCACACAGTCACAGAGCTCCGATGAAAAGAACAGTTTCTCCTGTGTTACTGAGATTACAGTGTGGGATCCAGAGAAAATCTAAGAGGATTAGTCATGGCATGTTGCATTAAGCCTGACTGCTTGATCAGAAGGATTTTGTTTTCCCCTGAAGATTATTTCGTTGGCAAAACTGAGAAAATTGGGATCTGATGAGCTCTGAAACCTGGAGCAGGCAAAGTCCAAATGTGCTCCCATGGCTAGTTAGAACATGTTTTTTCCAGGTGAGAGGTGAGCTGTTGTGTCTGCATGATGGGAGGACACTGGGGGAAACGTGCTTAAGTTTGCTTTCATAGGTGGCAGTCTTTGTTTGACTAGAACCCAGTTTTTATAAAGCTTCTTAGAGTATCAACAGCTTTTTAAGTGAAAAGAAATTGCTCAGATTAATGTGGTTGAGTCTTGCCCAGCCTTGCACTGAGAGTATTAAGTCCTGTTCAGCTCCCCTCCCCAGCCCTCAATTTTCTGCACATGAGGTGGGAAAAGAGGAGAAGGAAGGCTTCTTATAAACATCTTTCAGAAATGCAATTTGCCCTCCCAAGGAAGTGCTAGAGGAAGTTGTTGTGCTTGTTAAATCTTGACTTTCAGGGCTCTTTGCAGCTCCAGTGATGCCATCAGTGATGTCAGCTCACATACCTGTGTGGGTAGGAAACACTTCCATGCCATGGGTTTGAGCTGAACAGTTGCCAGTTATGTTTTAATTTCCTTGTCACTCCAGAATGCTTTAGACATAGAAGAGGTTCTCATGTGGGTGTGTATCTGTGTGGGTAATGAAATAAACCCCATCCTCTCACTGAACACACGTTCTAAATTGCCTCTGTGAAAATGTACAGGAGGCTGCTGGCCAGTCTCACTCCCTCTTCAGCCTTAATCAATATATTGCAAATAGAGTGGGAACTGCCATGATAAGGTATTTGGTTTGTGATAATTGGTAGGTTGATAGATCAGCACACAGTCCTGCTCCTTGGGTGTATTGAAGATGGGCTATGGGTTTGTTTAGTTTTTAATATTTTTAAGGTATCCTCCATCACTCCCCACTTCTTTTCATTGCTGTCTTACAGTAGTGAGCATGTCACTGCTTCAAGGCAGCAGGAGGAGGAGAAATGTGTGTTCTAAAGGAGTGAAGCTCTGAAGAAGCAGATCTCCCACTCTCTCCCTCGTCCCAGTTTAAAATGAGTTCTGCTGGCCCAACAGGAAGGGGACTCACATTTCTTGCTCATTTTCCAACTCAAGCAGAGCATGTAGTCCTGCTGAACAAAGCAGCAGCATTCCTGGATCCTTTTAATGATGTATTCAGAAGCCCAGTGCCTCTTGATTTAATGAGTACAGTGAATGTATTCACAACTCACAAGAGCGTGCTCATTAAACAGCAGTAAGTTAACTGTGCTCTTCTGGCACTCCAGTTCATAATTAAATGGTGCCATATCTGAGTACAACACGGGGCTGTCAGATGAGGGGTTGGATGTTCTGGGGTGTGTGCTTACACAGGATTGCTGGAGTAGAAGTAATTCAGCTTAGCTTGTCTCACTGACAGGGATACTTTTGTTTATAAGTCCCAACCAACCAAAAACTTTAAACTTAAGCAGTCAAAATGTTAAGCTAAATTGTCTTTCAGTTAGTAGTTTTCAGTTTTATATTCTACTGCACTGTGCCATTGTTGTTGTGTAAATCCAAAGTGGTGCAGCTGTACCAACTGGGTTTGCTAGACTGTAACTGAGGGCAGAATTGGATCTTTGGGTGGATCTGATTGTCTTAACAATGCTGATGGTTAGGTGGTGACACTGGAAAAATGAGGAGGTGAGTTTAGTGTTGTGGATTGGCAGATCTGAACCAAGGGTTAGGCTGCCCAGAGCACACAGCAGTTTGCTAGAATTGTCTTAAGTAATGTTAAAATACAAGTAAGTAGCTGAGTTCTCACGTTACCTGCCCCCCAAAGCACGCTTACCTTAATTTTTTGTGGAACTGTGAGTGAAAGCATGTCTGAGGTCTATTCTGAAACGTTTTGGTTTTAATAGTTACAACCAATATTTCATGCCAGATTTGGAGGCAGAGGGAATTTGGGCCTGAGGGAGGGAGAGCATATGCATGCTGTCTGCTTTTCTACTGGGAACCTCCTGACACCACGTTGGGGAGTTTTTAGCATAATCAGGATGACACCAAGCCAGTTCTTATTTCCAGCCAGCTGACTGTCTATTCAGTTTGTGCTGTCTGCCTTTCCTTAACCTGATTTCAGAAGCAAGCCACCCAGTCTGTGGTAGCTGTTTGCCATCTGGAGCAGGAGGCTCCCTGGTGGATGGGGGCAGATGTAGGGAATGTCTGATGGAGCCTCTGCAGCTGCTGCCTGGGACTGAGCTCTGCTCCTCAGCCAGCCCCTCTGCATCCCTGCTGTGGCTTCCTGGAGAAATCTACCCTCTATAATTAATAATCACTCAAGTTTCCTTCTTTCCTCCTTTTCCTCAGAGCTGATTGCATTCAGATAAACAGCATAAGCATCATTGCTTGCCTTCTGCTCTGTGCTTTCTTGTTAATGCTGAGTGGTAAAGTTCCTTTTAAATGTAATATCCCTGCTTTGTTCATGCTAGTGTATGTTGTATAATCTAGGCATGGATTATTTGGTGTAAATCAAAGGAAGAAAACCTGCACACTCCAGAGTAAGGGAGAGCTTATTCCTTCCATCTCTAGATACAGAGAATGACCCCCAGTAGTTGTTTCAAACTGGAAACCCCTTGTTTATCTGATGTGGAGACAGACTTGCATCTCCTGATGTCTTGTGTACTGTGTAGAGGAAGAGGGCAGAGGTGGCGAGGAGACCCCAGGGCTCCTTAGTTTGACTTGGTTTGATCCTCAGTAAAACTTGTCCCTGGTGGTGTCTGGAAGAGGTGAATTCAGCTGGGTGACCTCTGTGTGACGTGTTGATGGGGTGAGTTGGGGACTGCCATGGGGATAACACCCAAGACAAAGGCAGGGAGTGATGGTTTGCAATCTGTTCCTTTCTGCTTCTGCCCCCAGGGCTGTTTTCTCTGTCTGTATTGTGCAGATTGGTAAAAGGCTTCTGTGTTTTTCTTCAGTTGGTGTGTTTTTGAGCGGGTGGGAATGGTGGTTGCTTTGGTTTTTCTTTTACGTGGTGTAGGATTGCCAGGGCAGAAAAGGAGCTCTTGGGGGACAAGCTGCTTTTGTTTTCATCCTATTTCTGAGCCTGAGTTGCTTTTAACTTATTTTATCACTAGACCACAAATGCCCATTAGATGAGGAGGAAAGTGGAAACAGTTCCTGTGTTATGATGCTCAAGATTTAAGCAACGTAAATCTATTTTACAAGATTTAAAATCTCTATACAAATTCTGAACTTTGTCTGTATTTGGCATGTAGCTTTCCTATAGCAGCCATCTAACTCATTTTATATTTTTAAAATTAAGACAGTCTACTTCCCTGCCCATTTTCTCTATGCCTGGGCATCTGGAAAGCTGAGACACATTCCAAATGTTCCAGCTGTGAATAACAGTTTCTCCTGCCTACGTAGGGTGTTTTCAGGGAAGCTGCAGGGGAAGGATTCTGGATTGAACACATACTTGCTTGTGTGGGTATGAAAGGCCAGTGGAGGGGATATTCCTCACTGAGAAAATGAGCCACAGTTTTCTCTGTGAACTTTCTTGGTCTTTCCTTTCAGTTGGGATATTTACACTCACTGTGCCCAATATCAGTTGCTACAAAGGACAAACTTTTATTATTTTGTGTTAGTAAAGCCACACTAGTTATCAGTACAGATAAGCAACTTCTTCCTCCAGTCTCTCTTCAGATTATTTTTAAAGACAATGGCCTTTTCATTCCTCACCACCCAGATAAGATGGTAGTGAAAGTTACATTAGAAACTAACAAAACAGAATAGTTCAGACACCTTGAGTTGAAATACATTGCAGGTAAAGGAAATCAGGAAATTTGGTGCTTTGCATGTAGGGTTATTGTAAATGTTGGGGTTTTTGGTTGGGGTGTTTTTCCCCATGGCAAATGGACTATGAAAGAACAGATATGCAGATATGCCAGACAGCAGACTTAGGTTGCCTCCAATCCCTCTGCAGTTCCATCACAAAGCAGACAGTGTGAGGATATGCAGAGAGAGGAGATGGATGTAGGATGATGTAGGTCATGCTGTGCTGCAGTGTTCCTGCCACGGTGGCAGAATGGTTTATGGTAGGCAGGAGGCACCTGCTTAGTGCCTTGGACCTTTGAATGGTGTATGGTGTCAGCAAGGTGACTTCTTCAAAGTCTGGCTGTAAATAGCACCAAAAACTGTTTGCTTGTTGCTTAAAGAAGGCCTTTGGTTCTGTGGTTTTGCAAAATGTGGGACAATGCCCATGTGTCTGAAGTTTTCATTTGCTGCTTTCCCTGTAGTTGTTTTCATTTTGTCTTCCCATCCTTCAGGACCAGAGCCAATTGCACTTCTGAAAGAACTGAATCTCAGTGTGTGCACTGCCAAGATGTTGAGTACAGTGTGCTTTGGGATTTATATATGCCTTCTGACTTCTTTTTAAAAGGAATTGGTGTATGATCATTCAGTAACAATTTATTCAGGTACTGCTCAGCAGAGTGTCTTGACAGAAACTGCTTTTCCCATGTGAAAGTGAGATGAATGGTTGCTCATTCCTTTATTTAACAACAGATAAATTATTTAAATTGGAATGGAGTAGATAAAGAGGAAAGTAGAAACAGTTCCTGTGGTACGGTGCTCAAGCCTATTTTTCAAGGTTTTAAATCTCCATAAAAATTCCAAAATGTGTCTGTATTTGGCTTATAGCTTTCTTATAGTAGCCATGTAACTTATTTTATACTTTTATCATTAAGACACTCTACCCCCTGCCCATTTGCTCAGAGAATAATCTGCTGCTTCCTGACTATACCTGGGTACCTTGAAGGCCCAAGGTGTCCTGATGTACCCATTCACAGGCAGAATTGCATACAAAGCAGGGAATTCTGTCTCAGAACAAGCTTTGCCATATAAGAAACCCAAGCAAATCTAATACAAGATTTAGTTGCCAGTCAACCAGAGTTAAATCCTAATTTCTCTCACTGGATATTGAGCAGTGGCACAGTCTGGCAGAGGATAAATAATCTCACTGTCAGTTCATTCTTGCTGACAGTGTCAGCAAATGTTCGTGCTGCTGAAGATGTGTGGGCAGGACAGATGGGAGAGGGTAATTGCATGGACTCATTGGGAAGCCTATAAGGAAAGGGTTACTTGAAAAATTCTTAGTGCTCAGAAAAACTGAGTTTTGTAACTTAACTGAGAAATGAATGAAAACAAAACAGAAATTTTCACAAGATGGTTTATCTGGTGTGAAACATCTGTTAAAATCCCAACTTGTATACAGAACAGGCAGTCTGTCTCCTAGTTCTGCATGTTGCTGAAACAGAACCCTTTTCTCTACAATTTCAGTATATGTAAAAGGATATTTTATTCCCTTCCCTGGCCACTGCAAGCAGCATATTGCTGCAGATGTTCCTTCTGGATTGTCTTTGACTGACTGCTGAAGGCCTGCTTCTCTATTTCTTCCCTTCCCGTTCTGTTCTTTGCACTCTTGGGGAAGAAAGAAAACCTCAGTTCTGTGTGAAATCTTTTCAGTTGTTGTTATAAATCTTGTTGTTTCGCTCTCAGGCTCAGATTTAATTTTGTCTATTGCAGGTGTTTCTGTTCAAGGTTAAAATGAAGCACAGAAGTGCATATGGGAATAGCATTACATATGGAAATGTAAATCACCTCATCAGATCCACTGCTCACCATATGGTGAATTTCACTCTGCTGTAATCACAGCCTGATATTCTGCACTTTAATATGTTCAAACTGTGTGAGTCAGCACTGTGCTGAAGCAGGAGAACAGTGGAAAAGGCACTGGGAATGAATACCTGTGGCTCCATGGATAAAGGAAATGACAATTTCTGTATCTGAAAGGCTGGACATTTATCCAGGCATCAGTTCTGCTCAGTCCTGAACTGGAGAATACTCACAGAATCAGAGTGGTTTGGATTGGAAGGGACCCTAAAGGAATACTGAGGTGATTGAATGCAACTCCAGCCAAAACCATGCAGGAATGTAAAGGATGCTGGTTTAGAATGGGCTTGTTTAGTTGTCAGCAGCCAAAAGCCTGCTGCCATAGGAGGCACTGCAAAGAACCTCTGGTGGAGGTGGGAGCCTTGAGAACAGTGGCAGCTTTGGGAAATCTGTGTAGTTAGATGTGATGGGAGAGGTGACTCCCAGTAAGCAAAATCAGATGAGAAATGCTAAATTTTAGTCTTTTGAGATGTATTCAGTTTTAGAGTACTGCTTTATTTTGCTCTCTAGATAAATCTTACTGTTTGTGTGAAGGCTCTGGGAACATTTGCAGTGTTTTCATGGTGGTTTGCACTTCCCTGCTCATGCTTTCTATGTGATGCTTAAAAGGAAAAGATTTGCTATCGTCTGGCCTGTCTAGAGGATGTTTGTGTACAGTTCTTTCTCTACATTGCTTTGTGCTCAAGCTAAATATTTTGGACATAGTTCAGAGTGTAGTTCTTGTAAACACACTCAAAAAATCAAGGTTTTAACGCAACAGATTGAAAGGAGGGGTGGCCCTAACCCTCTTTGATTCGGTTTGGGAGCTTGTGTAGCTGCTGTGCCAAGAGAGGGCGAGGAGATCTGTGTGCCAGCCAAAGTTACATTGGCGTTCAAATGACCTTTGCAGCATCAGGAACTGCTCATGTGGGGGGAACACAAACAGGAGCGACGCTTAGAGCTCTGAGCCTGCTGGCCAAATGGTGAAGTTCTGGAGGGGAAAGGGAGGCACAAGGAAGGAAGGATGCCATGCAGAGGAGCAGGAGCCAAGGCAGCTGAAAGCCAGGTAGAGCAGTGGCTGCTGTGGAGCTGTAATGTCCCAGTGCTGTCTGTCTGTCTGAGTGTAGCTCTGACTGTGCTCTGTATGCAGTGTGTGTGTTTTAAATTAACTGGGACAAAAGAAAGGAGCATGGCAAACGCTGCTTTAGGATTTCCATTTCCCCTTGCTCAGCAGGTTAGCTGAATGCTGCTCTCTGACTGTTGCCCTGCATACACTGCCCAGCTCCTTTCTTCTCCAATACTGCTGAGCAGAGCTGCTGTCTGTTCTCAGAGCAGGGTCAGGCTGGGGCAGGGGGAGAGAGAGCCCTGTGCTTTGGGGGGCAGGGGAGAGAGAGCCCTGTGCTTTGGGGGGCAGGAACAGAGCCCTGCCATGCTTGGATTAAGGGCAAGGATCACTGTTTGCTGTGGCTGGGTTTTCCCTCCCTGCCTCCACTAAGCTAATGTCAGTCCTAGCAAGCTGGCATGGCATTTAAAATACTGCCACCACAAGATTTTTGGGAGAATAAACCAGAGGGAATCCGAGGTAGTTCATATTTTTAAGGTTCCAGGTGGAATGGCTTTGGGCAGCAGGAATCTCAGAGTTGTGGTGGTGTTGTTGAACAAACGTGGTGGGAGCAGGCAGAGCAGCACAGGAGGAATCACTCTCACAGTTTTGCAGGCTTGCAGCTGCAAAGAAATTGCAGTTATTTGACTAGATTTATAGACAATTCCTTTGTCTCTGATTTCTGTTGCAGCATCAGAAGCAGGCAATGTGTTTATATGCTGTGTGTGTTAATCTCTGGGATGCTGAGAGATAATATGCTCACTTTAAGCCTATTTATTGAACTATTCTATTAGATGCCTGTCTGACTGGTATCCTGGACTTCATTCTATTTTTAAACAGAAAATTCCTACAATGTAAAGAGCTTAGACATGAATGTTTCCTTTGAAACACGAGATAACTGGGGCTGGGGATGTTGTCATTTTATAAGCTTATTTTCTGGATGTGGTTTGGGTTTACTTTGTATTTAAATTGGCAACCAGAGCTTTAAAACAGGAAAAAAGCAAAATGGTTAAAAATAAATGCATGAATTATTAATTCCTTTCATATTTAGAACTTTTTTTTAAAGCATAGTTTTTCTTTTAAAATCTAATGGCTCTGAAATATTAGATGGCTGTTGGAGAGTTACATTCTTGTGCTCTGGTGGGCTGGAATGCAGGAAAGCTACTTAGATTTCCCTTCCGATCTGGATCTTCACTGCTATAATCAAATGAGAACCAACTCTTTATAATTTACTAATTCTTTTTATTATTGCACAACCTGGCTGTGTCTGAACTCTTAAAAAAAAGAGTATGCTCAGTGAATTTGTAAAAAAGAACTTGCGACTGCTTCTATTCAAGTTAAAAGAAGAAATGAAGTTTACCTTTATTTTTCACATGCTCTCTGTTACAAACCCCATTTCAACTTGAAGCCAAGGTAGTTTAAAGAGCCTTTCTGTCGTTGGGAGCTTTTTAGCTTTGGCACAGTGCCCACATAGCTGCTCCTGGCCCTGGGATTGACTGATGTGAAGGGAGCTGACATTTCTTCATGAAAAGCTTTGCACTTTAAACCTTGCTTTCTGTGTGCTGTGTCTGCAGGATCTAAAACCCTTAGCACACTCCAAGATCCCTGTGCTCCAGTTGTTTTCAGGCTGTTGTAGGAGAGCAAAGGGAAGGAAATGAGATGTGTTTGCAGAGCTTTTGGCATCTGTAACATGACATTGCAAATGATGGGAGTGTAACTGTAGTTGGCCAGAGCTGGAGCTCGTGTCAGGAGGAAAGAATACCCTTCTTGTTAGTTCTTTTTGCTCTGCTCCTTCTGCCCTCACTAGTTCAGGTAGGGTTACATTGCCACCAAAGTGCACTTAAATTCTAGCAGAAGCCCAGATCCATATCCATATCCATATCCATAGGGATTAGACTAAAAAAATCAAGTGTTCTTGAGTGGGATACATTGGATGGGTTCTTGGTCATTGTTCAGGGCTTGCTTTTCCCCCTCCCTCAGTCCCTGTGCAGTGAATACAATGAGTTTTTCTCCCTCTTTACTGAATTTACCCATACTTATTTTATCTTTAAGCTAACTCTGCTTCCAGTGGGGTGCTTGTATTTATCCCAGGGTGGCTCAGAATTTCTCCTCACGGTTTCATGTTTGTCTCTAAGATAACAGGGGAACAGCTGCCTCGCACAGGGGCTGAGCACTTTTCAGTTCTTGGGGAAAAGGCCTTTTGGAAGGAACACACTAAAAGAAGTATTTTCAACAGCTTGACTTTTTCTCAGACCTTCAGCCCTCTTCTGTGCCCCACTTTGTGTATCCCACGTGTTGCTGGTTAATATATGTGCAAGCAAACCCAGCTTTGTTTCTTTCTGGGGAACTGTGTACTAAGAAAAAAAGTTGCAGGCAGAGGAAATTTATGTGAAAGGTGCTGTAAGAAGCTGAGCTGTAGCTGGGAGGTCTTGTTCAGTGGGCAGTTTGGTTATACATGGGTGAAGGAAGGAAGAAAACAGAATAACTTCAGTCCTTAAACAGAGCTGAAGGTATTGGGATTGATTTATAATAGATATCCCAGCCTTCCTACCCAGGACTGCAGCTGGAATTATTGTGAGACATCTCATTTCAAATAGGAAGTTAAAGACTGAGGTGGCTCTGTGGCTTTTTAAAGCAGTCCAGCTTGCCTGCAAGTCATCAAGGGGCTGTACAGGAATTACTGGGGAAACCTGAGCATTAGAAGAGCTAGGAGTGTATCTCACCTCTTTGTTTCCATGTTGTTAGATTTTCAAATACTAAAATCGTTTTCTCATCCACTGTGATACTTTTGCCTTTGATCCCACTTCCTTCTGAAATCCTTTATCCCTAAAAGAGATGAAATGTGCTTCCTGCTGTCATGTGACTTCACATATATTAGGTTTCATCAGAGAAGTGGAACTGACGGTGAGAAATGGAGCTGACAAACTTTCAGGAGAGGAGATGCACAAAGAATAGCTGTCTGGAGAGGCTCTACAAATCATGTGAACTTTGAGCCACTCAGGAGCTTAATTTAGTGGAAGACTGGCTGGACAGGCTTAATATAGAGAGCTCAGATATCATGTGGGAACTCTAATATAGACATGTATTGATATAAGAGACCTTGGGCTTATTTTTGTTTGTTCTTGGTCAGATAGTTTGCTTTCCTCCCTTCAGCCCCCTCTTTATTCTCAGGAAATGCAGTAACTTGGCAGCTGTGACTGCACAGCTACATCAAACTGCACCAGGAGAGGGAAAGGAAAACCTTTCAGTGCTGACACTTTTTCTGATTTAGTCACTTTTCAGTGGAGTCTTTTGTCCTGCTCCTGATAACCTTGAAATGGCAAAGTGTCATCAGGCAGGTTCTCTGCTTTTCTCTGCTTCTTAAAGAAAGATGCAAATTCATTGGGATTTTTACTCTTTTTTTTTTTTAAGTTTTACTCTAGGATTAGTTTGCTTGTGTATTTCCCAATACTGCAGCTTCAAATTATAACTCCTGCAGCAACAGCAGAGTAATTTTTAACTCTGTTGAGAAAACTTGTGTTTGCCTGGTCATTAACAAACATCAGTAGGGAAGTCAATTGTGACTGATGAGACTTGGCCTCTGATGAAACTGTCCTGGGAAAAACAAATGGACAAGTGGATTCCTTAGGTGCTTACAGTAGCCATGGAAAGCTGTGCTTTGCTGAAACCTCCATCAAGCTTAGGAAAAACCCCATTCACACTCTAAATCTTTACTTTAAAAGAACTGTTTTCAAGTATCACTTCAACTCTAAACAGAAATATATTTGGGATAAAGTAATCCTGTTGGTCTGGAAGCAGCTGGGAATTTTAACTGTCAGGAAAAAAAGCAGTCGAAGGAGGTGTTCAAAGTGTTCAAAGTTTGAAGTGGGTGGTGTTGGTATCACTCGGAGGCTTCCTAAAGGTGCAGTCCTTGATGCCATCACCATTTCTGACATGTCATTGTCCTTGTGGATCTGTAATTCAGAACTGGAGAATGCAGTGTGGAAAGGAACACTGTGACAGGCAGAGTGTTGTCCTCCATGTGAGCAACCAAAATACCTCAGCACCCTTGTAACCCCAGAGATGGAGCAAGTAGGGCACTGCCATGTTCAATTCACCCTGATTGTGGTGGCTCCACTATTTAAATTCTCAGTGAACAAAGATAACTTCAAGGAGCCATAGAGAATAAGGTTGAGAATCAGTCAGACCAAGGCTTTTAGTGTTGGGTTGCAGTTTTTGCTGTAATGACACAAGAACTCTGCTGTTCATCCTCCTAAATAATTTAGTGGCAGTGCTCTTCTCTGGTAGCACTGAGTGCTGGAAGTTGCAGAAGTTTGTGGTCCATACAGTGGTTTGGAATGGGAGGGGAGAAGACAGTAACTTGCAAATAAAGGGCACATTTGTTGGGTTTGTCAGCTCATGTTTGGGCAGAAATAATGCCTGTGTTTTTTGAGGGAACATCAGTAGAAGCCTGGGTGGAAGCTTCCACTCTCACTGTGATGATGTTCAAGGGCTGCCTGGATCTCCACAGACACCTTTTCATTTTAGTGAATCTGAGAAGTGCTGCTCTGCACTCTGCCTTAGTGCAAAGGCTAAGAGACATCTTGGATGAAGTGGGAGTTCCATTAATTTATGCCTTGCATTTGCTTATGTATCAGAATTTGCACAGTATCCAGGGAAAGCTGGCGTAGACAACAGTGCCACTGGAAAAGGAAATTGAGGAACCTTTAATCTGACCATAATAGTCAGCTACAAGCAGCTTTTTAATATTTAAAATTTTATATAAAACTCCTGTGAGCTTCAGTTTTACCCATTTCCTTCATAGAACTATTATGCAAAAATACTTGAGGTGGAAAAATAGCAGGAAGCAAAAGAGGGCCACCAAATTACATGCTGCCTTGTGAAGCTGGAGTAGGAAAGCTGATGGGTTTGTGGGTGTCATAATAGCTAGTGAGACTGCCCTAAGTACATTGCTGGGCTTCTTGTCTTCTTCCCTTCCAGCTTTTTCTTATTTTTTCATGTGTGTTTTGTTTTAGTGCTGAAATCAAAGGTCATGCCCAGTCTTTCAGTCTCGTCTGAGTGAATGTGTTTTTCGTCACTTTCGTGTTTATCTTTGCAAATAAAATCTGTGGGTGGAGAATTTCAAACGGGATTCAGGGCTGTTTGAGGCTTCTCTAAAAGACATCCCTGGGAATGGTGCCACCAGCAGACAGGGCTGTGCTTCACTGCTCTGGGGCTCCAAACACAAGGTGAGGTGGGCTCTGTCAGCTGGGACTGAAGTGTTCATAAGGTAACACTCCATGCAAAAGAAGGTTTGCAGGCATGATGAACTGAAAGATCATCCTTCTTGCTTAGTACTGTTTAGTATTAGGTTTTAAATGTTTCACCATACTGAGGTCTGAAACTCTAACACAATCTCTTTATATTCATATTTATCTGATATGGAAAAACTTTCTTTTTTCCTTTTCTCAGTTGAAAATCACTTTCAGAGTGTTTGTCTGTCTTTGCTCTGAGCAGTCAGGATGGGTTCCTGCTGAATGACATCTTTCTTCATTTTGATGTACTGTGTGGTGGCCAACTTTTGTACTGTCTATGTGGTTTTGTGGATTTAGTGGGGGCTTTATCCTGTGCTTGCCTTTAACTTTGCACTCTGAATGTCTTGAAAGCCCCGTGCAGCTGTACTACCTGTAGGTATGTTTGGGACAAGGGTAGGGCATGCTCAATTCCCTTCCTGCCTGCATCTGCAGGAATATATTCTACCACTGTGCACTAACACACATTCTACATTATTTTAACCTGACTTGTAAATAAATAAATAAATTCAAAGAACAGATTAATATATCTTCAGTGGCATAGGTGTGATACATGACTGCAAAAACAAGCTTCTTACTGAATGAGAATAAACTTGTGCAAGGGTGAAGAGGAAAAATCTGTGTGAATGCAGAAACCACAGCCAAACATGATGCCAATTAGTCCCATATGCAGTGTGGTAGTAAGAAAGTAGTAGCCTTTGTTCTAGCTGTGTGTTTGGGGGTTGTGTGGTTTCTTAATTGCACTGGAAATTGGTATCTGTGTATAGGCCCTTTGAAAAGCTAATGGCCAGCTTTGTTCTTCAGTGTATTCGGGACTGAACACAGTGCAGAGAATGAGGAAGAGTGGGAATCTATGAAACAGCAGTGTTATGCAAAAGTGTGACACAAAACTTCCAAAGAAATCCCCACAGGGTGTGCTGCCAGTTGCTCAGTGATCTGGTGTCTCTTGCTGGACTTGGGTTATGTTGGTTTTCCCACCTCACCGTAGATTTACCATGAATTATTGGGAATTGGTGAGAGATGTGCCAACCCCTGGGTGTGTGAGCACTGATTTGGCAGTGAGTCTGTGGGGGGAGACCATACAGGTGTTCTGTGGTGTTCCCATGCAGGTTCATGGTCCATTTGGGCAGAACTGCTCTCTTCCCTGACCTGTCTGGCAAACTCTGCGACTGATCCTGGCCTAGAAAGTCCTGGATCCAAGTCAAGTTGCTGCCCTTTTCCCTGGGCTTATTAATAAACTTGGGTGTTTCTCGTGCAGCCAGTGCAGGTGGAGCGAGGCCAAGGAGGGGAGTGTTCCAGCACTGTCCCATCCTGCTGGGAAGTGTCAGCCTGCCTCAGGTGGCATGGACATGCTTCAGACCAGGACATTCACCCCAGAGGGACTGGGCCAGATTTAATGCCTGCCTTTATAAACTGCAGGGCAGGGGCTTATTTTGGCCTCGAGCTGTCACTTGCTGGTGTTGGTGGTGATGGAAGCTTGCAAGGGAATTATTGCTAGGCTTGAGTCATGGGAAACTTATCTGTGCCTCCTGTTTTGGCCAAGGAGATTCCAACCTGGTGATGGATATCAGTATGGTGTTTGGATAATGAACTTTTATGTATTTAATAATATAAATGAAGTATGTGCATTCTATTTTTTAATTCCTTTTCTGTTTGCATGGTGGGGGATAGGTGTGTGAAAACTGAGCCATGGGACCTTCCAGATACATCAAAGTGCACCCAAGAGGGATGGATTATTGTAAAGAGACAGCTTCAAAGTGATGGCAGAATATTTTACAGAGGAGAACAGAAAATGGTTCTTAGCAGAAACTGAGGGTTGTGTCTGCTGAACCCTGCGCTTGGCACAGGTGAATAAACAGTGTATTTCTGAAAACCAACTCTGGATCCAGAACAAGGGAAGTAAGGGTGACCTGGTGTGGCCACATCTCTACTCTGCACAGGAGCAGCTACAATATTTAATTTCCTTCATCCTGTAGGGGAAATACTGCAACTTTCACTTTTGAATACAGACTTATCCTTTGCTTGAATTGCTGCATGAACTGTTTGGACTTGTGATCAAAAGGATGGCCAAGAATTTGTTAAACAAAGCAAAAACTGTTATTTGTATGAGGCAAGTGATGGCCTGGAGATGTTTGCTGTTACTGGGCATGCTTTTTAATGTTAGTTCAGCATTTCTTGCTGAAAATTCTCTTGGACTCCAAACCCTCAGGAATACTATAGTATTCCACCTTGCTTATGTTCAGAGCTTGACTAATTTAAATCCAAAGCTTTTCTACATGAACCATAAAAGGAGTAAATTAAGTTGACTTTGTCTCAGGTAAGTCTGTGCCTACATAGAATATAAAAGTTTTTCCTCAAAAATTTCTCTTTAATGATGTGCTGTGCAGCCCTCTCTGTGCAGGTTCATTTCTTCCTCTCTGCCACACTAAGTTGCAAGGAAGTTCTCCAGACCTCCCTCAGTACCAAGGGGTATTTCATATCCTCTCTTGCAGTAAAAGAGATTTGATACAGCTCTGAGCTCTGCTGCAAGAACATATTGCTCACAGAACTGAAAATTAGTGAAAGCTTCAATAATGAAAATGAGAGGGTGCTGTCTCAAAGTAGATTTTAGTTGTCAAATCTTGGCTCCTTTTTAACTTCTTGAGCTCAAATAACAGTTTGTATGTTGAGGGAGCAGTCTGTACAGGGGATTTACAGAGTAGGTAGAGAGATCTGTTCCTTTCAGGAAATAGTGCTAATATTCAGGGTTGTACTTGTAGCCTTTCTTTCCATTTTACCTGTTGATTTGAAACCTGAACCTTGCCCTGAAGTGCCTTGAGAGAAGCTGCTTCAGGCACAAGCTGGAAGTTTGAAATGCTTTACAAGTCAGCCTATTCCTTTGGCTTTGGGAATACTTTCCTATGGTGTCAGCATTTATCATCCCTTTCAAATGTGACCAGGGGTGCTTAAAGGCCAGAAGATGTTCTGGTCTTAAATCTGACTAAAACATTATTGTTATTCTGAGGCAACTGAGCCCTGGGAATGATAACTCTGCTCGTGCTGCAGTATGTGTATGAGTCAGGGAAAAGCTAATGGTGGTTCTGAGCCTGATGGGACTGTTGCTCTCCCAAGTTAGGTCATGAAAAACATTTTGGAGGAAGACACTTCTAAGCATCATAATATACTTGTTTTGAGAGAGGCTTTCTTCTAAACTGGAGGTGGGGAGCATTAGTGATATTTTTATGTTTTTCAGTTGAATAAAGTGGTGCTTTGAATGCTCTGTTTTCCAACATTGTAAACCTGCACATTGTTCTGTGCATTTCTGCATTTAGCAGGTGTCTGTAGTATTTTACTGAATGAGTTCAGTTCCTCTGACTGCCCAAGCAAGCATTGCTTTTGACACTCCTGTGCAGAATTTCACATTCAGGGACATTTCAGTCTACCAGTAAAGTTTTAGAGTACACAAAGAATAAAATATATGGCATATAGGAAGAAGGCTTGCCAAAGACTGGTTTTCCTGCTGAAAGCTGGCTGGATTGCTTGCCTGAGCTGCTGGTACACTCAGAATTCTTTCTGCCTGGGTGCTAAGATAGGAATAAGTCATAAGGCATGCTGATAAGGGGGAAACTGAATTTCCTGATGGTAGCAGGTCAGCTTGTCTGGTGCACTTATAGGAGCTTTGGGTCCCATCAGCAGAGATTTCCAATCAATTTGGAGAGTCAGTGCCCAGCACAGTCTGTTGGGTGTTCTGGAGAATATGTTCATGCACCCAGGAATTTATCTGAGGGCAGCTGCAGAAAGAATTGTGTTTAATGGTTGTCCCAAGAATTTTCCAAAGGCAGTTTCCAGTTGTTTGGAACCATTTATCCATCTGTATTGAGTGAATCCAAGTTTTTATGTTTGTGGCCCCTTGGGGAAAGCCACAATTTCAGCTTCATTCTGTGTCAAAGTAAGATAGTGTAGCCTGCAAATGCAGCAAAAACTGAGCAGGTATTGCAGTTAATTTGCCTTTTTATCCCCCAGCTTGTGTAGTTCTCCTTTGTGAGGAAATGGTTTTTTTTTGTTTGGTTTTGTTTGGGGTTGGTGGATTTTTGTGTGTGTGTAAAGACTGTCACAGGTTTGCTCTTGCTGTGTTTGTGTTAATGCCCCTGGAATTCTAAAAAAGTGTTCTAAAATCATTGCTTGTGTGACTTTGACTTTAATGGCACTAAGCCATGGATAATTGGCTCAGTTTCCTAAAATTCCACAGCCTGTTGTTAAGATAAACATTTCTAGGTTCCCAAGAACACAGACACATGTATATGGTAATATACTGATTATACAGAGCACCCTTTAAACAGCAAATTCTTGTTTTTGTGTTTTATTTCTCATGATTACACACAAACTTGGGAAGCAGAAAAATGACTTGGCAGAATAATTGTGCCAGTTTTTAAACTACATTGCAGTGTGTTGAGAAGGGCTGTGCAGTGCCCTCCTCCTGCTGTCTCCATCAGCCTCTGGGGAGCAGGAGGGGAGCAGCCCTGCCTTGGCATGGTGAGTGTTGAGATGTCCCCTCACTGCTCAGCAGCACAGAGCCCACTTGCTGGGAGGTCCACGTGACCAAGGCTTTGGTATTTGGCCCAGGACTGCTGGTTAGTAAGGAATTTGTGTCCTTGTTCCATCACTCCTCAGCACTGGTACCCACAGTGAGCTTGGGAGGCTCAGGTATCCACAAACATCAGAGCTCTGGCTCTCTCCTGGCTGCAGAGGGCTGGGATCTGCTTTTGCTCCAGCCCAAAGCTTTAGAGGGACTGCAGTGACAGAGCTGTGACAGATCTGGTTCAGTTCCCTCGTGTTTTCTAGACATGGCAGTATGTGGGGGAAAGCATTGCTCCCAGCCCTACCTCATCAGAGAGGGCAAAAGGAAACAGGTGGGAAGCCCATGCTTATTGACAGCCAATTGGGGAATTGTGGGATGGGCTTGAGGAACCCTTGAAAAGGGCTGCAGGTGCTCCCTGACTCTTGAGCACGGGGGAAGGTTTGCTGCCAGGGATGCTGGAGAGCCAGAGCACATCATCTTGGCATCTTACCCAGGGTAGGAACTGGTGCTGGGACTGGCCTTGGAGGTAAGTGTCTTAAAAAGCTGTCTCTAGCAGCAACAGGGTGCTTTAATTTCTTCATTTCTGGGATAAACAATGGGATTTCCCTAGTCAACAGACTGGGGTTTGATTTGGTTGTTGGGGTTTTTTTCTAAAATCAGCTTTTTGTATAATCAGCCTAGTCCAAAGCGATAAACTCAAGGTGAAAATAAGTGGCTCAGGACACAGGAGGTGTAGTGTGTGTTTTGGGGTTTTTTTGAGAGTTGTTGTTTTGGTTTGGGATTTTTTTTTTAGAACATTTCACAAGGAATTTTCTTCCTCTCCTGCTCTCACTGGCTCTGTGCCATAAGAAACAGTAAACAGCAGTCTTAGTTGTGTTATGATGTTTTGTGTAAATATTTTCAGAAGGACAGCTATTCAAAGTTGAAATAATGACACTTTCCCACTCCTGTGAAGCAGCATTTTTTAAAACTTATACCAAGTCTGTGTGGACTCTTAAAGGTCGTTGTGGAGGGGGAGAAATGAAGAATTCCTCCTGTAACAGATGAAGAACAATAGTAATGCCAAACAAGATTAAAATCCCCCCCAGGTTTAAACCCATGATAAATATTTGGTTTGAGCCAGTCTGGTCTTTGTTTAGAGTTACTTGACTAAAACCCTTGGCCCTAACTTGCTGGCAATTAGGCCAATTGTATTTCTGATTAAACAGTAGTAGTGATGGTGGGAACCCAAAATTCGGTATCCCAAACTGTCTTTTGGAAGTCTTTGGGGTTTCTGGAGAATAAAGAAGTGGAGAGTTAATGCTCTTGTGGTGTATAAATAAAGAGAACTTTTCAGCTTTCTGTTCCCACGTGTATCATTTGAGGACCTGGTTTGCTGCTGGTGTAATGGTTTCCCCCCACACCTGAACTCTTTGAGAAAACTTTGCTGCCTGCCCTTTTTGTTCAGTAGCATGAGGAGATATGCTGTAGATCTGTGTTAATGTACCAGAGCTGATGTCCATGTGTTCTGACTTGCTCAGTGGCTGTGTACGAGGCAGGAGTCCATCTGTACTTAATGCAACACCCACCTAACCCCAATTATCTGGTGCTTTGATTGTTCTACCTTTATCTTCAGCAGGGGCTGCTCCCTGCCCTTTGGCCCCACCTGGCATTGATGTACACAGAGCCCCTTGCATGGGTGTGAGAAGGCACATCTCCCAGGTGTTTGTACCTGGCATGGCCAGACCCCTGAGCTTTGCTTTGTCTGCAGGACAATTCCCTCTCTGCCTGCACACCCAGGTCTCACACACTCTGTCCCCGTGGGGCTGGGGGAACACTTTCCCTTCCCAAGACAGGTATGCAGCTTGTGCAGCTCAGATCTCCCAGCCAGCAGCATGGTGTGCTGCAGCAAAGGGAACACATGGATTATTCTGACCTGTTTTTAGTTTTATTTGTTCACTGGGAGCAGGGGTGAGTGGGGAGGGCACCTTTTGTGGCCTGTGTTTAATAAAAGGAGAGGGAGCTGCAAAAAGCTGCCAGTGTAATGCGAGCCTTACACGAGGAAGAACTATTTATAGAAGCCTGCAGTGTTGGCCTGGAGGAACTCCAGAGCAGAGAGAGGGGCCGTGTTCCATCAAGCTGGCTGGGAGCACATTGTGCCCTCTCTGCTGGCAAGGTCAAAGCCAGGCTTGTCCTGCACTGTGTTCCACCCTCCCCTGGCCTGGGGCAGAAGGGACTCATGGGCTCCTTCTGAAGGCAGCTCCTTGTGGTGAGGAACTTGGGTTTGTGGAGTAACTCGGGTGGTTTTCTCTCTTTTCTTTATTTGTGGTGTTTTGACTTCATTATTTGTCGGGAAAACAGGACTGTCGTGATTGATGACTTGGTGCCAAGCAAGGTCACAGCAGCAGCTTTGGGAGCCTTGAGAGCAAGACTTGATGCTCTATGTGGTTATACTGTGGCTTGAGCAGCTTTTTGGATGGTGCTGGGGCTGTTCTGGCTTTTGTTCCCTAGTGGTGACTTGTGTTCTTAGTGGCATTCCTGTGCCCCTGGCAGCTGATCAGGTACTGTTCTGGGTTTGGATAGATATTGGATGCCTTCCTCAACTTAGTGTTTGCTGGTTGTGAGGCTTTTTGAGAAGGGATCTTGAAAACACTCCTGAATGGTTTCATAGGCAGGAGAGCCCCTCTTTAGGATCTGAGAAGATCCTTCACAGCATGTGACACAAACACTGGGTGTTGGTAATCTTCTGAAAGATTGCGTTTGGTTAGGCCAAAGAGTTCCTAATCCCACTAGGAAGGAGGAGAAACCCCCAACAAAGAAAAAAACATGGAATATAGTCTGAATGTAGTACATGTCTAGGAAATCTAGGCAGAACATTTGTAAAAGGACCTTGAATGGCTTTAAAATTTTGCATAAGGATGCAGTCTGTAGTTGTCCATGATGCTTGTCCCTTTAATTTTCACTGTAAAAATATTGGATCTCTTCTAACATGAAAAATGCAGTGCTTGTGTTTGTGGGTTTGAAGGTAAATAAAGTGCCTCTCACGTTGTGTCACTAAACTTTGCCTCTTTCTGTCCCTCGAGTCAGAGGCTTCACTGAACACTCAGCATTCTGCATGTTTGAAGAGCAGCTTCTGAGGGGGAGCCAAACCCCCATGGTTTATAAGAGGGTTTAATAGACAGTGCAAGATTAAAACAACTCACTAAATTATTTGGGATCAAATTCAGCCTTTATCTCAAAGTTAAACCATGATTTTTTTATGTATGTGTTTGTATAAAAGCCAGACCTATTGCAAATGGTTATTTCTTTATGGTCTGACAAAGTGTATTTAAATGGAAGAAGGTGTTTTGACTGGCTTTTGAACCCACCCACAGAGTGAAAATATGGTGTTTCAATTAAAAAATAAAAAGGCAAACTTGTGTAGATGCAGGATGTGAATTAGTTCAACACAACATCAGTGGAATGCTTGAAGCAAGTCTTACTAAGTTGCTTTGCTCAATTATCTTCCCAAATCACAAGGGTAGGCCAGCTTGTTTATCTGTTTCACAGATTAGACAGACAAATAAACCAGCTTTGATTCGCTCCAGTGTCTACATGGGGCATTTGGCATTTGAAAAGAACATTTTTTGTTTTTGTGTAAATAAGAAGCTTGAGGGTTCTTCTTAAACAATTTAGTGAAATGTACCAGACTTAGTAGAACAGAGATGTTTAGTGGATTTACCAAGGGATGCACAAAGCAGGAAGAACGTTTTTGGTGGATCTCTTGCAGGTACCTAAAAGGGAAGAATTTGCACACCCTGAACCCTCTGAAGTGTTTAACCATCAGCCAGTAAATGAGAATACAGGGTCAGACTCGGTAGCTCCAGGCAGAGGTGAAGAGCAGAAAGCTTTCTCAGCCCCTTGCTATCCTTTGGTTCTGTCTAAAACACTGAAGCTTCTGAAATCTTTTTTCCTGATTTGGGTGGGTTACTTTAGATTGGATTTAGCTTGTCACCTTGGGCTCAATGTGCCCCCTTCCTTACCTGTGCAGTTTGAAGCTTCTGGAAGCAGCAAATTTCACAGGCACACCCCAGATGAGCTTGCAGTGATGGAACCCCTGGGGTTACTTGAAGTTCCACATCCCTGTAAGACAGCAGGCAGCATCTGAAGGGCATCTTGGGCTAGAGGTTTCAAATTCTCTTAACTCAAAAGGGGGTTTGAGTCATGAGCACCAGAGTTGTTCTGGGAAAGAACTAGCTCCCAGGAAATGGTTTTGCTTCTGCTCTAAACCAAACAGCATCATTAAATGATGCATGAGAGTGTGCACAGCAAAAGGATGACCTGGGAGATTTTAGTCAGAAGTCCTAGAAAGAGATTTTTTCTTTCCTCCTCTGTGAAGGAAATATGTCTTTACATTGACAGGTGCTTGCAGGGTCCAAGTTGCTGTTTTAGGCTATTGAACAGAAGTCTATTGGTCACAAAATCTGAGCTGATAAGGAAAAATGGCTCTAAGCTTCATAATCCCCATAGGGTGCAGCTTGAGGCTCTTGGGTAGCCCATTATTTGTAGGAGTTCCAGTGCTTTGTGGCTGCAGGAAATGGCTGGTGCTGCAGTGGGAGGTGCTGATCAGAATAATAGTGCAAGGTTACCCATGAAGGTTTGTGGGCACTGCTGGCTCGGGGTAGGCACAGGGCTGAATGGCTCTGCAGCTTCTCCTGCTTCTGCTGGAGCAAGAAGGATTATGTGAAGTCATTTAAGCGTTTAGATTTAGAGTGTTTAATGTATTTAATGCTAAGTGCAGAAAAACTTCACCTCAAATGGCTGTGAAAAACCAAATGGTTGATTTTATTTGCCTGTGTATGAAATTGGTGGTGCATGAAACTCAACCCACTCCCTACCAAACACACTCCAAAGACAAGAAATGAACGAACTTCTTTTCATGTCCAGAACCCAGAAATGTCTGAGTGATGTGGAGATTTATTTTTATAACCTCAAACCCCTCGTGTCTTGGCTGATGTCAATGTGTCTTAGCTCTGAACTGTTGCCTCTTGCAATCTGGGCTGCCCCAGGTAGACCCCACAAACATACCAAGTTTTAGTTCCACTGCAGGCATAGTCCAGTCTGGTGTGCAGGTGGACTATTGGATTACAGTGCTGCTGGCCTTATAGAGGGGTTAAGGTTTTCATGTAGTAATCATGCAAATACTCTTATTTAAGCATTTTTTGGGTGAGGCCAAAATCTCAGCATCCTTCAGAGGAGGAGTGCAGGAGCAGGGCTTTGTGCTGAGTGATTGCTCTTACAGACTGCAGGGTTGGAAGGAGTGCCTGTAACAAACAACTGACAAATAAGGGGCTTTGCAGACTAAAATGATCTTTGGCTAACAAGATTTGAGATGATAAACTTAAGGGAATTGTGCTTTTTCAGCAAACAGTTCTACAGTGAAGTGTAAGTTCAAATATTGCTAATTAAATACTCTTTTAATTCCCAGGTCTGTTTATTGACCCCAAACTGTCACTGTATTTAGAGTGGCAGAAATGGTGCAATACATTGCTGAGGCAAAAGCTGAATTGTGTCATATTAGGTAGGAGAGAAGAGTTATTTAAATCCTGTATGCAGGCTGCTGTTGGCATATGCAGTACAGAGACTGAAATGCACTGGTTTTCCAGCAAGAAAAGCCATAATCTGACTTGCAAACTGTCCTGTTGTTTGAATGGCAAAGTCCAAAACTGCAATAGCAATTTCTATCCTCATTTGGATGTCAGAAGGTGTGTGTATAAATATTGTAAAGGCAGGGGAGACTGACTAAAGAATAATACTAATATTGTGTATTTCATGGGTAGAGCAGCCACGATGCCTCTCTTCATGATGTTTTGGCAATTTGGCATTTCTTTTTATTTTCTGCAGTAGGAAGACTTAGGTGGAAGTTTAAAGGAGAAGTATGTGCCCCTGGGCTAGGTGATAATATTTGCCTTGCAAGAGGGAATATGCAAACAGCCCTTCTGTAGGTTTGGTGAGAGTCTGGAGAACATTTCTCCCCTCTGTGTGTGGGAGTTGATGATATTAAATAAGTCTGAAGGGAAGCAGAGATGTGCATTTGTGCTGGCTTTTCCCCCTGTGTGATACAAGGTTTTAAGTCCAAGGCAAATGCTCTTCCTTAGTCTAGAATTCGACTTTCTCCTGTGGATGTGCCCTGTGTTTCTGCAGTGGACCAGGCAGACTGATTGGGGGAATTTTGGGGGGATTGGTTTTCGTTGCTGCTTTGTGTTTTCAAGCTCTATTTGTTTAAAGTTTCCCTAAGCAGCACCAGTGAAACAGGTTGTTGGGTGAAGGAAGGGCACTGATGACTTGTTTTTGAATGTATATCTCAATTTACTGTTTCTTAATGTGACAAGGCAGAAGCTCTTGGAGAGCACCTTATGGGACAGGGACAACAAGTTCCACAGGACCTCAGTGGAGGGAGTGTTAAATGGGTGAAGGCAGAGGGGAAACTCATTCAATGCAAACTTCTAACACAAATTGGACTATTATGTTCTGGCCAAAAGTATTTTTGGGAAGGAATATGTGGGACATAAAAGTGGTGAATGAGCAAAGGTGATCAGGTGTGTCAGCTGTGGGATGGCATTTGCTCAGGAAAGTGACAAGATCCTGAATTCCCAAAAGTTAGTGCTTTTGGTGACTTCATCCCAGACATGCCCTTGTCCATAACAACCCAGTTATCTAACAGTTTCCCAAAACAAATATAATTCCCAGGTGTGTGGTAGCAGCTAGGGCAAAACAGCCCTTCTAATCAGTCTGTTTCCAGTACTTTTTCTTGTTTATGGCTTAAGTTGTTTCTCTCCTCAATGTGGAGAGGAAAAAGGAGATTTCCATTCAGCTGCCAACTTCATTGCAGCAACTAATTTCTAATATCAGTAATCTCCCTGTTGTTATTTCTAAAGAGCCACTTGAAAGGGGCCCAATTTAAAAGTAATCAGTACAAGTAACCCCATTGTTCTTTGCAGTGTGTGCTGTGATAGTGCAGGAATAGTGGGTGCTCTGCAGGGGAACCCCAGCACGTTCTGTTCAAGCACTCAGTGAAACTTTTCTCTTCCTGCAGCTGCCACAGTAAAGTGCTGTTTGTGTGAGAGTGTATATCATAAACTTATGGTTTGGTTTAGTATGTTCTTATAGCTATATATAGCTTTCATGATATTCCTGCTATGAGTTTTACATTACAAAATGCAGGTTTTGAGTCTCTGAGTGTAAGAACTGTTTCCAGGTCGAGTGATCCCACGGAGAAACACAAATGTATGTAATTGAGAAAAACTTACTGAAATGTCCTTTTGTGTAAGAGGTAATATTGCCCATCTGGTTTCCAGTGACAGTGATCTGATTTTGGTGTGAACATACCCTTGTTGAGACCCTCTGGAAGGGGGAGAGAGTTTTGCTTTTTTTATTCTCAGGCCTGTACTGAAAGGGAAAAACAGTTTGAGCAAAGGTGATGCTGGTGCAGTGTCACACCTTCATTGCAAGATGTCTCTGAAGCTCAGTCTGGAACACCTGCTCTGTGTCCTGACAGCTCAGAGACTGGTGCTTGAGTCTTGCAATGAGCTCCTAGAAATACTGTCGTGGCTTGGGGAAGCAAGAATGTTACTGGTTACAAATGCCAGAAAATCAGGGGTACAATAAGGTTGTCTGGACATGTTCCTAGAGATTAAAGAGAGCCTTTCTCATAGGATTCTCAAGAAAACTGGTGTACCTCTGGTTCGTGGTGGAGCACTGAACATGGCATGTCCTGTTGCTGCCCTTGCACATGCACCTCCTGCTTTCAAAGCTGTGCAGTTGTGTCTCTTGCTGGCTGTCCTGCTTTTCCAGGGAGTCTGGGTGTTCTGGTGTGGCCTGTTCTTCAGCTACTGCTTTATGCCTCGTAGCTACTACATACATAAAGTCTTTCAAGTCCTTTCCCAGGCTGTTTTTCTGTAATCTCATGATTACATTTCCTTTTCCTAGCAGTAAGGAGCACTTGCATCTTCCCTTGCACTGCTGATAACCAAAAGCAGTGCCATACCACCAGTTTTTGCTGTGCCTTTAGCCCCTTACACAGAAGGTTCAGTGAAGTTTTTTGGGAAATGTGTGCTTTTCTTCATTTCTTCTCTGGCCAATTTGACCTTGTTGGGAGCATCAGTATCCAGCTTTGAGGGACACTGTTCCCTGTTTGAAGCACTGGGGAGCAGCAATAAGTGGCCAACCCCCCTAACCCAGAGCACCTTGAGTTCTGTTTGCTGTGCCCTCTGTAGAAAGAGCAAAGGTGCCAGCCTGGCAGTGAGGGACTGGCTGTGAGGCTGGCACAGTGGGCAGGAAAGTCTAGGAGGGTTATAGTGTAAGCTTCTAATAGTTTTTTTATTGTTTACTATCAGGCAGATCCCAAATATGATGTTAATAAAGTGCCAGTAAATCAACCAGTCTTGTGCAGTCTGTGTGCACGACCTGGCTCATGCAACATGCTGGTTCCATGGAGCCTTCTTTTGGCTGATGTGAGAGAGTTGGTGAAGGAGCTGAGGGAATGGACTGTGCTTCCTGCAGGTTGGGGTGGGTGAAAATAGGGATAGAATTGGTAAATAAGGGAGTAGAAGGGACAGCACTTCCGTACTTGGCATGACTGGGCAAGGGGCAGAGAGAGGCAGCTGCTCTGTGGAGGATGGTTGGGTTCTAATACTTGCTGAATTTGTCAGGTTACACTAATGTTTAAAGAAAACAGACCCATCTCTCCTAATTTATGGTGCCTGGCAGGGCTGAACTGACCCTTTCTCTCCTTTGTGTGTCACAGACTTGTCGAAGCCGAGGCCAGCAGAGAGCAGGAGCCCCTCCTGTGCCAGCCCACACCGGTGCCCAGTGCTGGTCCCCCCGATGGCACGGTGCCCAGGCCCCTGAAACCTGCCAAGCTGGACACCACAGCTCCACACAGCTGCACTGTGGCCGCTGCCGTGCCCCCTGCCCAGCCCGAGCACCAGGCAGCCCCAGCCCGAGCCACTGGCAGCCTCGAGGAGCACTATGTGAGCGAGGGGCTGCAGGAGGAGCTGCCAGCCTGCACACAGTACAGAGATGCCTGCACCATCACAGGTGAGCATTGGGGGGGATGTGGGGTGCAGTTCAGCTGCTGTTCTGCAGCTCTTGGTGCTTCGTGGGTGATGCTGTCTCTGTTCTGCAGTTTCTTCTTGTTTAAGAAATGATTTCACAAGCACCCGATTTTTGTGAGTTTTAAGGCTCTCACAAATAGACCAATGCCAGCTGTGAGAACTAGGCTGCTGGATTTATGTACTTGGGAAGTTGAACCATTTGAAGGTTTTTTGGAAAATAAAGTCAGGGGTGAGGGGAAGGGAACACTGCAGCTGAAAGTTTAGGGAATGCTTGTCCTGATGTTCAACATGGTTTTGGGTTTTTTAAGTCTTGATAAGAGAATTGCTTTGTGCTTTGACTTGTACATATTTTTGCTATTCAAAGCTATCTCGTTTTTGTTACGTTAGTTCTAGAACAATAAAAGTTAAGAAATATGGAACAGCTTCTTCTGCATGCTCTTATGAAAGGGTAAATACCTTCTTATTATAGATTGATTTACATAAATTTAATATGTGTTGAAGTGAGGTATTTTAACTGGAATTAGATTCTTAGTGATGTGGTCAGCTGACCCAATTTTTTTGTGCTTGAATAATCATTGTAACTCAGTTTAGTCATGGTTATGGCTGTGAAATGACAGGCAGTTTCCATTTCAAATGCACGGTTTCTTGTCTGAGCTGTGAGGCTTCTTTTAGCTTCAAGTGACCTTGTCAGCTCCAAGTCCTTTTGGGAGTGTTTGAGGAGTCAACTGAGTTTTTGGAAGGGAGAAATGAGATGTCTGAGAGAAACAGAATTAACACCGGGACCATTTGAATTGGCTGTCAGATTTATTCTGAGTTACTTTCAGGAATGGTCTGTTGGTCAGAGAACTAGGCAATGTTGCTGTGTAGTTACTAAGGGTTGATACTCTGAAAAAAAAAGAAAATAGAAAGAGGGGCAGAGATGCTCTCAAGTCCATCCTGATTCCCTTGAGAAGACAAGCAGCAGGATTAACACTGGAGTCACTTCCACTCAGGTATGCTTCTAGGTAAAAGGACTGCTTTGTTTAAAGGAACTTCCTTGCCATCCTTCCTCTCCTGTTCTCATGGATTTAGAGCTCTGGAACTGGGTAGTTCCTAAGTGGGGTCACCCTTTGGACTGCCATTTGACTTTGTTTCTCTGTTTCTGACTCCAAGGCAGGACAGCCAACTTCTTTCATGACTCAAGATGCCTCCTTGTTTGTGGTTCCCTGAAAGGCAGGGCAAACTCTCACTTTTTAAACGTTTCAAACCCTTTTTAAATTAAATGGAGCTCAATGCATGTTCTTGCTACTTGACGTTTCTTCCAGCCTGATGTAGTTTCTGAATCCCTTTCTTCCAGCTTAGCTGTCAGCCAAGTGTGGTTTACAGATTGATCCTATAATGCTTTTTTAAGTGGATTTGCTGTTCTGCAGTGGCAGATTTGGACTGGTTGTGACCTGATAAGACTTGCAATAGAAATAGTGGTGTTTTGTTGGTTGGTTGAGGTTTGTGTTTTGTTTTTTGGGGTTTTTTTAATGGGTTTTTCTGAGTTTCAGCTTTTTGCTGTGCTTTTCAAAGTGTCAAAGGACACAGGCTGGGAGGAATTGGTCTCATACTCCCTCTGTAAAACCCTCTTTAGTATTATGTGCAGGTATGCTGCATGGGCCCTCAAAACAAGCAGAAAGGTGAATATTTGAAGAGTTATAAGGACTGTCAGAGGTTTTGACATGAAGGCTTTGTTTAGGTCTGACTGGCAGGTTAGCACTATTTACACTTTTAAGCTGTTTGGTGGGAAAGAAATTGCTCATATCAAGTCTGCTTATACCATAAGTTTTCCTCTGATGCCAAGCCTTGACTCATTCTGGAGTTCAAATTCAGCAATCTGTTAATCTATTCTCTTTTAGTCCAAGACTAACACCTACAGCCTGTTGTAAAAGTCATCTGCAAAAATTCCTGCAAATAAAGGCTCGAGCACAGTTAGGAAAGAGCTGGGAAACTGAGGGCACGGTGTGGTGTGGTGATGTTTCCTGAAATGTAACCAGCTCATGGGAATCACTTGGGGTTGCCTGTAATGTAACTAATGATAAATATTATGATGTACACATTTTGCTGTTTTGAAGAAGGCCATTGATGCTCCAAGAGTGTTTAATTCTTGCTGCTCCCTCTGTTGTTGTTGTTCCCTGTTGTGTTTGCTGGCAGCAGAGGGGCACTCTGGCATTCCCTCTCAGAGGCACAGCCTTCCCTGCCTGGGCCCAGGAGCAGATGTAGCTGAGAGCACTGCACATTCTGACTGTGCTAAGCATGTTTGCTTGGATACAGGCTTGGCTTGAATGCTCCTTGTCCCCAAAGCACCTCACAACTGTGCCTGGGCAGATTTTTGTGGGGGTGTAATTGGAGGTGTTTGAGACAACTGGTCTGGATGGAATCCTTGCTCTGCTTTGGTGTCAGAGGGGACAGGAGGGTTCTTTTCTCTGTCCTGCTGTGTGGCCTAAAAACAGAGATGTTGGAATAACAGGGAATGAGCACTGTAGGGATGGGCCTGGGGGACAAAAACCAGCGTGGTGGAAAGTTCCTTTAAGCCATTGACTGAGTGGGGAGCAGAACCCTAAGAGACACCTCTTCCACTGAATTTGATAGCAAAAACTCATAGTTGCTGTAACTCAAGTGTTAGACAAGGAAATGCTTTTGAATCTGTGCTAAATTAAGCATAGAAGGGCAAGTGAAATAGGACAATTGATTAAAACAATTGTTTATGCATGTTTTAAGAGTTGCAGTTGGAGCACATACTTTCTAATACTACTCAACCTGAAAATGGACTCAGTAGCTGCTGTAGTTTTTTTATTAATTTTGGGTTTTGTTAGCAAGATTTAAGAGATAAGTCAGTGCAGTGTGTCCTGGAGCTTGTACTGCTGAGTGTGGAGCTCCTGGCAGTCACTGGCAGAGGGACACTCAAACCCCAGGTCAGTGGATGGTGGGGCAGCACTGCAGGGAGGTGGAAGGCACCTCTGCTGTCCTAGTTTGGTTTTTCCCTTTAAACTTTCCTTTTCTTGGTGCTCCCGTTCATCTGAGAGCATGAAGGCAGGAATACGGGTACAGCACCATCTAGTGTTCCTTTGGCTGGAAAGGGTATGGAAATGCTTCTAAAGGTGTCTGTCCTTCCTGTGACTGCAGCACAGATCCTTTCAGTCAGAGATTGTAGGAGCAGCAACTGGGGTCAGGGCTCCTTTCTCTGTCTGACCCCACACCCTCTGTGCCATTTTTGTACAGCAGGAAGGGCTGGAATCTTGACATGGAAAAGCAGAATGTCAGTAAGTTGCTCAGTAATCCCAATTTTGTGTATTATAAAACCCTCTTAGTCTGAGTTCATTGCTTTCTTATCCATCAACTGCTGTGAGACAAATCCTGTCCTTCTGAAAATGGAGAGTACAGAGGGGATGGAAGTCTGAAATATCACTGGAGCACAGATTTCCCCTTGTGATAGTTGTCTGACTGCCAGAATGCTCATGAGGTTTTTTGGTTGGATTTTTCTTCTTTATTTCTCTTCAGACATGCATAACACAGTATCCTCAGCTATCTCCAGTAAGTTAACTTTCAGTCTGCATTTGCATGTCTGAATACTCACTGTTTGCAAGGATTTTGCCAGGATGTGCTTTGTAATTCAAGAGCTGACTGTTTAATATGCTGTGTGAGTTCCCTTCATCCTTCTCTGAAAAGGGAGAGGATGAATGGACTGTGATTTCAATTGCCTAGCTCCTCCATTAGTTTGCATAATTCCTTTATTCATTGTGCTAATTACTCCTACCAAATGCATGTAGGAGTGTGTTTTCTGCCTGTCGTGTCCAGGGCAATTTCCTGACAGCTCTTGGGTTATTGGGAAGTTCTTATGATAATAACCTGTTCTGTGTCTTCTTTTGTTTGCAAATTAACACAAGGTGATTTTTTTTTTAATTTCTCCCAGCAATGTTTGGGTCCAGAAAGTTTTCTCTGGGTTTTCATCCTGTCTCTATTCTTACTCAGGCTTTAAATGTATTCTCCTATGAAACAAAGGTTCCATTCTCTTCTCCCAAATTTACCACTCTTCATGGCAACATCAGCCAGTTTTGATAACTTACTGATCCTATAGATCAGTGGTGTCATTCTGACCCATTCTTTTCTGTAACCACTTTATTTTAAGAGGCGTGCCCAGGTCCCACAGGATTTCCATTCCACTGTGTGTGTGTTTGTCCCCTGGGGTGCATGTTCTTGTTTTGAAAGGCTGAATTTCTATTCCTTCTGTTCCAAGTGTGATAAGGCATGATTACCCCACGATTAACTCTGGGGACTTAGGAATTGGGAGCTGTTCCTAGAATGCTTTCCTCAATATGAGAGGTGTGAGATAGTGCTTGGTGGGGCAGGAACTCAAACTCTGCTGGGTCAGACCAGCTGGCTCAGGGCTGTTTCTGACCCCAGAAGGAGCAATGCTGGCTGTGGAGATGATGCACTCAGCCACTCTCAGCATGAGCAGCCCCATCATGCAGAACTCTTAGTGTTGGACCCTGTCCCTGGCTTTTTCCTCCCTGGACCTGATTGCTTTTACTGTGGCATTCACAGTTTTTACTGCATTGGTTTCTGTCACTGTTTGTCACGGTTATGCAGTGTTTTGGTGAATATCAGTCCTTCTTTCTCCTTATCAATTCTTCTGCATGATTTTGAAAACCTCCATAGTTTTTACATCCCTGCCTACCCCTCTTCCAGCTCTCTTAGTTTCTCCTTTAAATAACAGTATGAGACTGTGGGCTCTTTCCTCAGTCCATTTCCTTTGTTATTGCCATCATTAGTCTCATCCGTTAAGCTTTATCCAGTTTTGGTCTCTTCTCCCTCTTCTTTCCTACCACTTCCTATAAACAGGTATTGCTGAAGTTTGAGCACTCACTCCTTCTCTAAAGGATGCAAAAAGTGCAAGTCCTGTTAATGGGAGATGGTTCCCTTGGCATGACTGGGACTATCCTACAAGTCTGCAGGTCTGTCCAGTGTACTCTGACAGAATGACCTTATTTTCTGTGCCTGCTGCATCACAGCCTCTGGTTTGGAGTTTCTCTCTGGCTTTTGGTGCATTCTCAACCAACTTCACTCATATTCTGTTTCCCCTCACCTCCAATCCTCCCCCCAGTGTCCCCTTCAGTTGCATCCAGCTCGTACCCTTTTCCTATCATTCTGTGGGTTTTCCTGCTTCCTCGCCTAGCACAGATTGTTTTGCTACCTCTTCATCTCAGGCATGTGTTTTTATTCTGTCAAGGATTATCTTTTTGTTGTTTGGTGATGTTTGGCTGATTGGTTTTCCCCCAAGCAGAGTTCTGCTGCTGCTGCTGTGCTCTTTATCTCGCCCTCCTCCTTATTTGTGCTCCTTTTCCTAGCATGGGATGTGGTTTTTAGGATAAACTGTCAATCCTGGAGTCACTGAAACCAATTGTGAGAATTACCAAAGTGTGGGGTGACATATTTTAGACTTTTTTCCCTAGATTGGCCTGTTTTGGGAGGCATTTGTCATTGCCAGTTTGGAGGTGGGGACGAGTGGGAGCAGTAAGGGTTCAACAGTGTTCTAAGTTGGTTCTTTGGGGAGGGAACTGAAGGCAAGTGCCTAGTGGGTTTTGGGGATTTTGTTTGTTTCGTGTTTGTGTTTTGCAGTTTTTGTTTTCCTGTTCTGGTGCACTGAGTAGCACAGGAAGACAGAAAAGCTACATTGGTGCATTTAAATACATGCAGATAATTTTAATCTGTAATTGAGCTCTGTAACACACTAAATTCATCTATACATTCCTCCCTCAATGTACATGCATGTGTCCATCACGAGGCAACACATTTCTCATTTAAATAAACATCTGGAAAGCACAGGCTGTGTCAGATTTCATTCCTACATTTTGCCTGTGATCCTGTGACAGTTTTGCTGACAGCCTTTGTTCAGCAGCTGGCACACTTTGTGGCTGGGCTGCAAAACAAGCAAAAGCAGGACAATTCTTTTCAGGGTTTGCTGTGCTCTGTGATTTCTCAATGGGGTTTTGAGACATTCCCAGTCTGTCTTGGCAGCTGGAAGATCCTGATGGTTCATGAATGTGTTTATTCTTGCTGCTGCTGAACAGTGCCTTGCCAGCATGCCTTTGGTGCATGAATAGCTTTTGTTCTTGCCCTAAAAGAATAACCATGGTGGTGAAGTTTTTCTTTATTTGCTGTTTAATGTCAAAATCATGAGTATGGGGGCATTTATCTACAGAGGGAAACATTTCCATGCTGTTCATTTAAAGCAAAGTTCATTTAAATTTATGACATAATGTACAATAGGGGCCTAGTAGCTTAATGGACACTCCTCATCGAGACCTGTCCCAGCTTTTATCCCCAGCAGGAATGTGTGTGTAGGATGGAACCAAAGCAGGCAGGCTTTAACCTGCTAAACAGTGGCATTCCCAACTTCCTCCCACTCTTTAAGTGGCATGTTGGGCTCAGCCAAAGGAGGTTGACTTGGAGTCTTTTACTTTCTCACGGAATGCTGGATTCTGTGCAGTATTTTCCATGTTCAGAGGCAGAAGAACCACTTTTAAACACCTTTGTTTAAAGGTGTGGCAGGACCTGCAGTTCCAAAATCACGTCATGCCAGTCCTTACAGAGGCTGCTACAGCTGTTTGGGGAGTCAGTTTTTTAAGGTATGAGACAGGAGTCAGAGTGTTTTTTTTAAGGTATGGGACAGCTTTCTTGTTGAAGAGCCTTTCTTCCAGCAATGTGGCTTTGCAGCCAGCAGTGAGATGTGTAAGGATGCTGAAGGTGTCTGTTCCTCTGGGCAAGTCAGGGAGCTGACAACACATTTTGTTTTTGTTAGAAGTAATTTTCTTTGCCCCAGAAACTGATCATTTGCTTTACCTTGAGACTCATGTAGGGTGTGTGTGTGTGCAGTGCTGAGTTCAGCAGGAATATTTGGAGGACTTGAGTGTAGTTGTCACATTCTGGGCATCTGAGAACTGAGATTGAATAGGAATGTGCTAAGTTCTGTACAGGCATATGGACAGAGTCATTGTTAAATAAGACTCAAGAAATATTTTGCACTCTGGACTTAAGTAAATACTTAATGACTGTGTCTATAGAGCTCAAATAATGCATGACTGCAGGCTAGGTTTTTCTCTTTAGTACAGGAGCAGCCTAATTGTGGGGTTGAAGTTTTTCCCCTCTGCTTTTAATTTGTATGTGGAATTGCTCACAATAATAATGACTAGCTCACTCCATTCCATCATTATCTAAATGGGTAGAAAGCATGGGGGAAATGAGGCTGTTTTGCTGCTTCAGGCAGGGAATATCTCTGGAAAAACATTGCTTTATCATTGGAATATGGTCAGTCTTTAGGCTTGTGGGACTGCTGAGAGAGGAGAACCCTGATGTGGTCATGGCCTTTTAGCTGCTTGTTGAACTAGATGAGGTGGCTGATCTCAGTGTCACAAATACACAAAATCAGCAGTCAGGATGCATTCATATTTAGCATGGAATAGCTTCAGCTTGATGGACTTTGATTTCTTGCCTTCCATGTGGCTGGACTTGAGCCTCTGTGCTGCAGAGAACCTTTTTGGCTCACTAGTGGGGAGCCACCACTGGAACTGACTCTTTGCAGGTATCCTGTGCTTTTTAGTCTTTGGAGTTGTTATTTATTTGCTGGCTGTTCTCAGAGATTTAAAACAAGGAGACTTAAAAAGCGTTTCTAGAGAGCTGAGAGTCAAGGGTGAGTGTAATATGTGTGCCCTGGTGCGTGGCAGGGCTGGGCTCATGAGGAATTGCTTTCTCCCATTTACAGCAATGGGCTGAATGCAAGAAACTGCTGGCCAGGTGCCCTGGGGGTCTGGGGGTTTGGGCAATAAGGCTGTTCTTGCACCAGGTGGCACTGTGAGCTGCCACCAGGGCCTGGGCACGCCTGGAGGTGCTTTGCCTTGGCAAGGGACACACCAGCAAAGCCACAGCAATTGGAGAGGTTTGGTGTGTTCTGCCTTCCTTGCAGTGTGTTCCAAACTGTGTGTTTTATGTTCCTTGCGATGGATTTCAGGCTTAGCATTCTACATTCCTTGCAATGACTTTACTGATAAACTGTTTTTGTTGTGTTTCTAAAAACACCTGCAGCTATTGAGGCTTTGAGATTGGAGAGTTTTTCCCTGTGCAGTGTTTTGTGTATGTTTTGGAGTTTCCCTTGTTTGTCAGCCACCACTCACCCCATGTCTGTCCCTTCTCTTTGTTCGAGGTTCATCCTCTGAATTTATCACCCCTTTTTATGTGAAGTTGTTGCTGACATTGAGAAGGTGCTCGTTCCTTCTTTAGAGGTCCAGCTCAGTTTTTCTTTTCTACAGGCAAAGGTGCATCTGTCCAATCCCAGCTGTAACCAGGTGAAACCCAAAAGCCTGGTAGGGAATAGAGGCTGACACATGAGTTGCTCTGGGTGACTGTGTTGTTTGAAAGCAGATCTTCACATCTGTCCACCCCTGGTTCGTGTTGAACTTAGTTTGACTGAGGCTGAGTTGCTTGTTCATGACATGCTGACATAATTCCACCCATCCCAGCAGCACTGACAGCTCCATGTGTATTTGATGCTGCATGGGGAGTGACCTGACGTGCTGCATGGCTGTGTGAGTGCAGGATGAAGGTGACAGGGGGTGACAGCACCATGCCTGATGATCCCTGTGATGTTCTGGGCACAGAGGGGAGTGGCAGTCCTGCAGGAGATGTGCTGCTGCCATACACTCAGCTGGTTCAGACCTCTCACTCCAATTTCTGTTTGATCAGCTCCTTGCTGGACAGCAGAGGGAGGATGTCAGTGTGCATCTGAAAATAAACCAAGTGTACTCTTAGCCTCACATGCACAGGGTTGGCCTAACAATTATGTTCTTTATCTGCACATGAAAAAAGAGGGGGTGGGAGGAGGTGGGAAATAAAAGCCACCCTCCCACCCTTGCTCCAATCTCCACAATGAAAGGTTAATTTATGATGTTCAGTGCATGGAGAGAGGTGTGGCTGGAAGGAAGGGAATGATGAAATAGTCCAAGGTAGCCAGATCAGCAAGTGTGATAAAAATTTCTCTATGGAAATAAAAGCAAGCTGAAACAACCAGTGACACTTCAGTGGTTGTCTTAAGATGGGAGGGAGATGGTGGAGAGGTTTAAGATGTCCAGAAATGGAGAAATACACCAGCCAATAAAATGCTAAGGTATGAAAATATATGAATGGGCTACTAAGTAATGCATTAGTGACTACCCAAGGGATGCTGAAGTGGGAAGAAAATATGCAGAAGGGAGATCAACTGCTCTGTCTGTTCTGCATCCTTGTGGAGAGGGAAGATCACACTGAAACAACAAATTCATCAGGACAAATGGCTTGGAAAGAATTTGCTTTAATCACATTTAGAACACGGGAAGGAATATTGTTGAAAATTCCTGCAGAGCAGATGGAGCACGTTCTGGGGGACAGGGCATGAGAAGTGTATTTTTGCAACAAAATAAGTGAGGGGGGTGCTGATGAACTTGAGCTAAGAAGGTAGCAAAGCAGTGGAACATCCTACTTGCAAAAATAGTACAAAAAAGAGTTAAAAATTTTATTTTTAAAATATATAATTATTTCTGTTAAGTGCATAAGGCTGTGGAGTTCTGGAGTGTGCAAGAGCCTCAGCAAATCTTATTTTCTAACTTTTCTTTCAAAAGCAGAACCTGGAATGACCTCTGCTTTAGTAGGAATCATCAGTTCAGGATTCATTTAGCTAAGTCAGATGTGATTTGCTTATAGAAGCTTGTTTGCTGAGGATATCCAGAAAATTGCAAGTTTAATATTGCTTAGATTACAAAACCCAAAATCCATAACAGCAGCTCAAAAGGACATGGTTCAGCTGTCTTTTGTTGTATCACTTTGTATTAATGATCAAATAATTGTTTTAAGTATGTAGTGTTCTAGTGAATTCAATAAAATGAAGGTACCACTCAGGACAAAGGTAAATGCTCCTGTGTCTGTTGGACATCAGTTAATGATAAATCACA
Organism: Campylorhamphus procurvoides; assembly: GCA_013396655.1. Lineage (NCBI taxonomy): Eukaryota > Metazoa > Chordata > Aves > Passeriformes > Dendrocolaptidae > Campylorhamphus > Campylorhamphus procurvoides. The sequence continues at coordinate 140,551 of WBMV01000258.1, read as the reverse complement.
ATCACAAATGATAAATTAGGTGTTCTTAGAAAAATTATTTAACTTAGTTGCATATCTTTGCAATTCTAATCAGAAATCCTAATCCAAACTCTGGGGATTGTCCACAGAAGCCAATCAGGATCCCCTCTAAAACGTCCCTGGTGTCAGACTGCATCCCATGTCACAGGGAGGGGAGAAAAGGGAAGGGGAGACTGGAACTGTAGCCCTGAGAATATTGGTGTGATTGAAATGGTGAGCTCCTGGTTAGTCATGAACAGCTGTAATTACTGGGTCCTGCTTTTCTAAAGAGGCAATGACATCAGAGCCTGCTCTGCTTCCTGCTGGCACCCAGATCTGGAGATGGCAATAGGAGTTAATGGCAATGGCATCAGAAAAAGTTCTCTTTCCAATTAGTCATTGATATCTTTTTCAGTTACTAGACCTTTTGAATTGCTCAGGATTTATTATATGGTAGGGCAGAAAATTGTCTTGGTGGGATTTTATTCCACAATAATTCTTATTTATTTACTCCCTGACCTTCAGCTTCTAGTGGATTTCTTTTCCACAATAAAACTGTATGGGGGTTTTTTTGTGCATGTGAGAGTTTTTTTCCTCCTCACATTGTATTGGTAACTTCTTTTGCATTCCATTTTTTGCTACAACAGGCCAGTTTATTTCTCTGTACAAAATTATTTACCCAGAACTCTGTCTTTTCATCTGTGAGGTCAAACTGGTTTTCTTGAAATCCTGTTAAAAAAGAGAAAGACGCTAAAGGTTTGCATTTTTCAAAATTTAAATTTCCTTGTTCCCAAGAAGACCCATCTCAGTCAGGCTGTGTAAACTCTTATATTTTTTTCAAGAGAAGAACTAACATTTCAGCCAAGAAACCTCCCACAAACAACCCCAACAAAAAAAATAGATGTATAAAATAAATCTTTATCTGTACATGTGCACAGAAAGGTCTTTGGATGTTCAGTGGGTGCCAACATGTGTCTTTTGGAAGAACATCTGGCTTTTCTGGCCTCTGCTGGCTGCAGGCACTGAGATGGTGCTCTCAGCAATTACAGAGGTAACAGGGGAAAAGAAAAGGGTTGTAGTTCCAGGCTCTGGTAACCAGGGGAAAAGAAAGGGTTGTAGTTCCAGGCTCTCCCCTCCTGATAGCATTATCAGACTGCTTGAGGCATAAGGGACAGTGCAACTTTCCCAAGTGGGTACAGTTCTAACCTAGAGGATTTTGTAAAGTATATAAGGAGGAGGTTGCCAGTATGAATTCATCTTTGCATCCTCTGCCCTGTTGTCTGATAGAATACTGATGTTCTTGCAATCTTTAGTGCTTGAGGTGCTTTTGACAATGCAATTTCTGGATTAGAAAGATAAAAAGCAGAGGTCATTTGCGGTCCATAGGAAAATGTGTTACTTGCCCATTCCCCTCTCCCTGCTCTCCTTTGGCAGAGCCGAGCTCCACTGGGTTACAGTGCAATTGCAGGTCTGCATCAGTCCAGCAAGAAGAAGTTTCTCTTGAGAAGACTCAGTGCCTTTGTGAGGAAGGAGCAGGAGCAGGGCTGCTGCCAGGATGGGAAAGGCAGGAGCATCCTTTTCGGCAGAGCCCAGGCCCTTTGTTCCCCAGCAGGACAGAGGTGCTGGCAGCAGCACCAAATTGGCTCTCCAGGGCTGGTCACCAGGCAAGTGGGAAATGGGCAGAGTGATGCACTAAATATTTGCAAAAAACATACCATGAGTCGCTGTTTCTTAGTAAATATTTAGCAATACTTTGTAGTTAATTTTATCTGGTAATTAACAGTATGTGTTTAGAACTGTTATGCCTGGTTTGGGCATTGACACACAGAATTCTCCATTATAATACAGGCTGGAAGGTACCTCTGGAGACAATCTGTTCTGACTTCTCCTAAAAGCACGTCTTGTAGAGTGAGTGCTTGTGGTCTTGTTCACTCGATTGCCTCTCTCTCTGTGCCCCTCTTTGATTGTCCTCATAGTAAAATGTGTCTGCCTTAAACTGGGATTTTGCCTGTTCAAACTGCCCAGCTGCCTCTTGCCCTCAATTTGCAGCTCTACTTTAATTGCAACATTTTTGTGGTTGTTGGCTGTGGGTATCTGTTTTTAAAGCTGTGCAAACCTGCCATAGCTGTGAACATGAGGGGCTGCACCACAGAATGCAGAGCAAGAGAGTGTCAGGAGCTGCCCTGAAAGTTCTGTAACCAACTTTACCAGTGTGTCTGAGGCGTGAGCTGTGACACAGTTTGCTGTTACAGTCCTGGCTTTTTTCATCTTGAGGAAAATCTGCCAGCAGCAAAGGCCAAAAATAGAGTGGGACTGTATTGTGGTCAGAGACCAAGTTAGAGAGATCTGTAAAGCTTGCAAGCTGAAAACAATCTCTGAAGTAGAACATCAGAGGTGCAAATTCCTCTGTGCGCTAATCCTTTCTTCATATTTGGGTTGAAATTGAAACTACCCTGTTTTAATACTCACTGGCTCTCTGTTTCCCACCCTACTACCCATTATTCTTCAATAGATGAGTCCCTCCTTCCGTAGGTCAAACTTTTTGTCACTGTGAGTGTGCCCTTGTATTTTCTAGGAATAAATAGGCTATTTGGGGCTAGTTTGTGCTAGCCATGTCTTCTAAACTGATTAGCATCTGGTTGTTCTTTACCTACAGCAAAATCTGGGTCGTGAATAGATGGAGAGCAGCCCTGCTGAGAAGGACTTGGGGGTGCTGGTGGGTGAGAGGCTGGACAAGACCCAGCAAAGTGCACTCACAGCCCAGAAATTGCCAGTTGTGTCCTGGGCTGCACCCACAGCAGTGTGGCCAGCAGGGCAAGGCAGGGGATCCTGCCCCTCTCTTCTGCCCTGGTGATGCCCCACCTGGGATTCTGCATCCAGCTCTGGGGTCCTCATTGCAAGAGAGACACAGATCTGTAGGAGCGAGTCCAGAGGAGGGACATCAAGATGATCAGAGGGATGGAGCACCTCTCCTAGGAGGAAGGGCTAAGAGAATTGGGATTGTTCAGCCTGGAGAAGAGTAGGCTCTTGGGGTGACCTAATTGTGGCCTTCCAGTACCACAAGGGAGCCTGCAAGCAAGACTGAGAGGGACTTTTTACAAGGGTGTGTCGTGACAGGACAAAGGGGAGTGACTTCAAACTGAGAGTAGCTTTGGATTAGATGTTAGGAAGAGTTTGTTTCCTGTGAGGCTGGGGAGGCACTGGAACAGGTTGCCCAGAGAGACTGGGGTTGCCCTACCTGTATAAAGTGTCTAAGGCCAGGCTGGATAGAGCTCTGAGCAGCCTGCTCTAGGGGAAGGTGTCCTTGCTCACAGCAGGGGGCTTGGAACTAGCTGGTCTTTAAAGTCCCTTCCAACCCAGGCCATTCTCTGATCCTCCTATGCAAATGACACCTTTGCTGGTTTGTGTGTGTTGTGCTCAACCCAAAGTGACTAACAGAGGTTGTTTTGTTCTCCCCTCTTACCAGATGTGTGCAATAGTACCAACCTCCCTGAAGTTGAAATCATCAGTCTGCTGGAGGAGCAGCTGCCTCACTATAGGCTAAGAGCAGACACCATCTATGGTTATGACCACGACGACTGGCTGCACACACCTCTCATCTCCCCTGATGCCAACATTGACTTAACAACTGAGCAGATAGAGGAGACCTTGAAATACTTCCGTAAGTCACAAATTCAGAACTCTACTGAGAAACAAACGAGACAGTGCTATTCTTGTTACCTCCTTTGAAGTGTCTGTGCAATTCCTTTAAAGCTGTGAAAAGCAAGAGAGAGCTGTTTGTGATTTATTGCTTTGGGCTCCAAGGTTGTGGGAGATGGAAAGGAAGGGAAACATTTAATCAAGAACAGCCATTGCATCTGTAATTTGTGTGTGCACCTTTCCACATTACCCAGCAGTGGTGAAACTGAAATACTTCCTTTTGCTTGTGGTCTCTCTCGCAAGAGACTGACATTTCTGTGTCTGTGCAACTTGGAAAGCACAGACCTCCTCCCATCTCTGCCTTTGCTGAATGCATTCCCTGACACACTGCACTGTTGGCTCGTGGCACCGTGTGCCAGCATCACAGCATGACACTAAATCATCTTTCTGCAGCTTAAGCTTCTAGAAAAGACCTGGGAAGAACCAAACTCTGAGCATTTGGTTGAGATAGTTTGTCCCTTCTTTGTTTGTTCTGTTCATATTCATGCTATTAGACAAAAAGATATATTTGTGCCTGAAGGGGAGGTGTGTAAATTGTGACCTTCATGGTTTTTCATTCTTTCTTTGAGCCTGTAGATACTTTTATCTTGGGAAATGAGTTCATGTCTCTCTGAGTTCACTGAGTCCACTGTGTGGGTATGGCTGTGGCTGTGCAATTAGAGAAACCCATCCCAATAACTACTATGCTAAAGCCATAGCTGTGGATTTATGTGCATTGTAGATAGATTTAGACAGACCTACAAGGCACTGTAGAATGTCAGAAGGGATGAGTTCCAGAGCTCAACACAAACCTTTGTGAAGGTGCCTTCATTACATTTTGAAGCCCCTGGATGATTTGCTTTATGAGGAGCAAGGCTGTAAAGAAACCATGAAGGATGTAAAGAACTGAGTTTCTGACTTTCATGCTTCAATAGAGGGTATTAAGTACTTCAGTAACTAATTTATGCATGCTCTCCATGTCCCCTCAGTCACACAAAAACTGGGGGAAGGATGGGGAGACAAGCTGGAGCTGATGTGTGGAATTACCTTCTTTTGTATCAGCCCTTTAGTGCTGTTACAGTGATGGTAGAAGTTGGCTTCAATAGTGTTTTGAAATGTCAGGTTTCCAAAGTCTTCAGTAACCTGATTAGTCCTGTCTCATGAATAAAATCATTTGTGTGGGTGGCTTGTTGCAATAACCATGGGAAAGATGCTTTATTAGTGGGGCAGGGAACTCCCAAGCCTGTGTGGCAGCATCCTCTCTGTGCCAGCTGAGATGCTGGTGGGCCTTGCAGTGCTGTGTGACTTGGGGATGGACACAAAGTACAGGGTGGGTGGAGAGTGTATTGAGGACAGCTGAGAGGGGAAGGACTTGGGGACATTGCTTGATGGGCCAGTGTGATCCAGCAGTGTGTGTTTGCAGCCAGGAAAGCCAGTTGTGGACATGGACCTGTTGGAGCCAGTCCAGAGGAGACACATAGGGATGATCAGTTTGGATTGAGCCTTAGGCTGTTACCCTGGAAACTGAGATCTCTGATTTACCTTGGTTCTGTTATTGTGCACAAGTTATAGACTGTGTATGTATACATGAGAGTGCAAGGTCATGATACACTGGCATGTTTGGAAATTATTGTACTGTTTGTAAACATTGATTTCTGCCGAAATTAACTATGAAAATAACAATAGTATTTGAAGTAAACTGGCAGAAAAGCCCTGTGAATTGTACCATCATCACTTTGGAGAGTGTTTTCCAAGGTGTGGCTGCTTGCACAATGATTCATTTGCAATTAAGCCACTCCTCCTGTACCTGTTCAGTTTGTTTTAAACACCTTGAGGAGGGTGTGAACAAGTACTGGAACTTGTCTCTTGGCAAGTTTGAGTCCTGAATGACTTAGGAAAAATGTCCTTGCAGTTCCCTTGAGGTTGATGTTGGTTTATAGCCTGTTGGTGGAAATGTGAGGAGTTTCCCCCTGTTCTGATTCACACAGGGTAAGAGCCAGCAGTGACCCTCAGCAACACTGCTCTGGCTCATTAGAGCAGATTTTCTGCCTTGATGGGGCTTGTTGTTTCTGAGGTGCTCAGTCCAGTTCCTGACCACAAGGGGTGGCAGTCACAGAATCTGCTGGGCTGTGTCACTCGGGAGGGTGGACACAAGGCTACTTAAACCTCCTTTTGAATTAATTTTGAAGATACTGGTAGAAAAATGAGGAGTTGAATATCCAAGCATTTTAATTTACTCACAGCTTTTTTTAGGGGTGGAGTTAAGCTATAACCTGGGATAGATGATGTAAGGAATTAGTTTTTAAAATTTAATTGGCAATTGTGAAAGAAGGCAATAGGGAGGAACTGTATGGTGTTATGCCTACAGCTGTTCTTTTCCATTCCAGAGCTCCAGAGCACATCTCTGTCATTATTTCCTTCCCTCTTTGCTTGGCATTGGTGAGGCCACACCTGGAGTGCTGAGTCCAGTGCTGGGTCCCTTATTCTGTATTCCCCCAGTGTAATGCATTCCTTTCCTCTCCCAGGAAGCTGCAATCATGACTCTCACTGGGATTTTTCCTTCCTTGTTAGAAAAATAGGTCATAACCATGCTGCTGTCATATTTTTGTCTATGCAATCAAGCATGATATTAAGCTCAACTTCATTTTACAAATGGTTTTGCTGTCTCCAGGAAAAATATACAAAAAAAAAGAGGCTGTAATTTACATTATATCCAGGTGGTGGACTGTTTGCAAAAATGTGATTCTTTAAAGCTTTATTCTTCTTGATTTTCTTAATTCTAGACAGAGGTGTATTCTCTTAAATGTCTGCCTCTTGCTGTTATGCTCTCATTTGCAGTGTTTAGGTATGCCTAGTGATATCTTAATTAAACTACACAGCTGGCTTTGCAGGAAGGTTGCCAAAGACAACATCAATTTTGGTTTTATATAAATGCAGAAATAGTGCTCTCCAGTAATTATTGGGGGGAAGGGAGAACTAATCCTTTCATGTGGAAAATAGCTTTTTGTCATTAAGTACTTTCATTTCATCTGAGTGTCCCTGTCTCATGTGAAATCATTTTGTTTCAGTGGGAGAACGTTCAGACCCTTCCCTGCATCAGGTGAGGTCAGTGTGCTCTGATGTTGCACCATAATCCAACCAGCTCTGTCCCATCTGTAGGAAGCTCCTGTACCATTTTGAAGCCCTGAATATTCATCCCATTGTGATGATGGAGAGTCAATCAAAGCTGAAGCGCCCATTTTTCTAAACACCAGTTCTAAAAGCTGCTGCTGACAATGCTTTAGAGCTCTGGGTCCTACTCTTTTCAGGCTAAGCAAGACCTCTTGCTAAGCAAAATAGTGCAGTGGAAGAGTTCCTTGTCCTGAGTTGCAAAGTTGTTTGCTCTTACCAAGGGTGCAGTCACAGGATGGCTCCTGCTCAGAATTCTTTTAGAAGGTGAAACACCAGGAACTCTTCAGTAAATGATATTCCAATTTAGAAATAAGTGTGTCAGCCCATCCTTGAAGATCAGTTGGGCTTTTAAATAAGCTTGCTTGCCTTTTTAATGCTCTTTAATAACTTTTTTTTAAAGTCAGTTTAAAACATGTCAGTTTGCAAAGTATGTGTTATGGCAGCTATTTTGCATTGTGGTGGCCTGTAGAGCTGCTGCTCTCAGAAAAAGGGCTCCAGACACTGTTAGTGGGATGGGCAGCTCTATCCTGAGTGTTGGTGACTGCAGAACATGATGATGTGATAGGGTGGTTCATTATCTGGGCATCCTGATGGGAAGCTGGAGCCAAGAGAAGAAATGTGAGCCCCAGTTAATGGGATGGGAGATAACACACTGCTGCAGCTGCCATGGAAATGCTCCATCCAGCTCCTGTGCTCAGTTTCAGAGGACCCTCCTGAAACTGGGAAGGGTTTGGAAACCAAAGCTGACAATGACTAAGCATGGGCACACAGGATTTATGGTGGTGGCATCCTTTGGATCCTTGATTTGCCAGCAGAGGTGACTTTTGCTGCTCTGCAGCCCAGCAGCATAGGTCACTGCAGCCCCCAGAGTCCTGCTGGGGGGTGCTGAAATGAGCTTGGTCCAAAATTCACTTCAGACAAGGAAAAGAGTCTGTGTGGGGCTTTTTTATAACCTGGTTAATTTAAGTAGATCAGTGTTGACCTCTGGCATGGATTTATTTCAGCTTTTTTGCCTTTATTGTACCCCTTTGTAGTCACAAACTGAAGGGATGCTCAGCCAGCTGTTCACAGTTGGCTACTGGAATTCCTTAGCAGTCTATTTGTCTTGCTGTGGAGAGCAAACCAAAGGAGAGAGGTTGGTTTAGTTAGATGGAAACATAGAAAAGTCGGACAAAATATGGCAGCTGGAAGGGAATGCTGAGTGAACGTGAATAACTATTTAGCTTTGGAATAGGAGAAAGCAAGTCTTGAATTATGGAGATTTGAATACACAGAGGCTCAATGTTTGTAGCATCAGTCCACCAGCAAAACGTGCTGCTCTGAGGAGTTTGGCATGAGATGGATCCAATACAGCAGTGCAGGAGGGACAGGTGGGGCTGCAAAGGTTGGAAACAGATCCTACAGGTGTGCAGCTGCCTTGTTGGCTTGGTCACACATTCCCACTCACCTTGACAGCCCTTCCAGCTTTAGAGAGCTACTATTTCTCATGTAATTGAAGGGATACTTGTGAGTGAACACCTGGATGTGTGGTATTCTGCCTGCCCAGGGTTTCTGTCTTCGTGCTGGGAAGATAATACACTTACTCTCTATTTCCAAGTCTCTTGAGTTCTGAAATCATTTGGCCACACAAGTGATTTTCTCTCCATCAAAATAATGCCTATCTGGATCATACCAGTATGTTTCCAATCAGATCTGTAGAAAAATATCAATAAAACCAACAAACAAAAGCCCTAAACCCCTACCTTGGACTATTTTTATGCTGCCTCATTGAACAGGACTCTGTGTGTGTAGCAGGGAGGACAGTGAGAAGAAAATTCCAGAATGTTGAAGATTTCTTTTGTTTCAAATGCCAGCAGATAAAAAGGAGAGTGTCCCTGCAGCAATTTAAGCTGGTAACCAGTGTTCATTCTTTCTATTTTAAATGCTTATTTAATAGCATTACCAGACTGAAATTACCTTTTGGACAAAAATAATACCAGTGGAACAAATGGCTTATATGCAGAGCAATGGAGTTGATGTTGCCATAGGAACCTTTATTTTTCTCTGACAGTATTTTAAGTATGGCCTTAATTGCATTTAATAGCATGTGTAGTTTTTTCCTTGTGAGTGTGCATAACAAAGTCTGCAAGACTCAGAGTTACTGCAGGGATCATTTCTTACACCAGGAAAGCTGAAATACTGATGTGATCATGAAACCAATGCATTTTCCTCTGCATAGCTTAACTATCCCTTACCTATTGCTGTTGCAGTGCCAGTCAGGGCACGGAATAAATGAGAACAATCTAGAATAGACATGAGTGGGGTCTGCAAGGAAACAGAGGTTCCTAAAACTGGGGGGAATGGGTGAGGGATACGTGCTGGGTGTGAGCCAAATGGGTGCCAATCCTTTGGTAACTCCACCTGCACAGATTCAGGGATGCTTTTTGAATTGCTGGGTCTGAGGGTTTAGTGCCTTCTCTTCCTCAGACAGGTCCTCTTCTAATGGCTTAAACACAATTTTATTTGGGGCTGCAAGGGTGTTCTCTTTCATTTCCAAGACATTGAACACACACATTATGCTGTTCTGTGTGATGACCTTCAGTGCTTTTAGGAATAAAGGAACAAAAACCTCTTCTAACCTCTTCTTTTCAGCTAGGTAGCTTAGAGCCTTGGAGGAAAAAAGGGTCAGTGTTTCATGGAGAGGGCAAAATGTTAGTAACAGATAAGCTTTTTTTTGCAAGGAGAAATACTTTGCTGTCCTGATTTTGCTGATTCTTTTTTTTTTTTTTGGTTTGGCATTTTGCAATAGCAGAATGTAGCAAGGATTCTATTACATCAGACCAGAATAGTGTAACAAAGCAGTAACATAATTTGGGGTTTTTTTTCCATGAGGAAGGCAGGCTTTTATCAAACTCTGTGGAGGGGAGTGGTAATGGACTAGTTTTTCATTATTAATGTCTCTCCTGTCCCCAGGGAATTGCAGCAGCACGATGCTCTTGTTCTGGGAGCAGCAGCCACGGGTTGTATCATCTTTCTGAGCAAGGATTTCTGTTCCCAGTATGGAGGGCTCCTTCTAGGCTGGAGAGCAGAAAGAGCAAAATGCATTTCCTTCATCTCTGCATTGCTTTTGGAGCCAGCCTGTCTCCATGGCAACCCTGCCAGGGATGGAGGGAGGATGGAGGAGCAGCAGCCAGGCAGAGGGGGGGGGTGTGTGTGTGTCCCCCACGTCAGCACATCAGCCTCCTCATAGGAGGAGTTCGGTACCACCCAGCCCAGGCTCCTGGGCACAGCTCCTTTATCACAGGAGCTGCCAGGGCATCTGCTTCCTTTCTGCATCCTTTTCCTGGGTTTTATTTTATTTTATTTTTTTATTTCCCCCCCCCATACACTCTCGACAGCCCCTGTTTGTTTCAGTCGTGGGCTCAGTGAAGATGTGCAGCTCTTCCTCAGCCTGCCAGGAGCTGCCCTGTGCTCTGGGATCCTGCAAGGGCAGGAAGGCATGGCTGCATTTCACCTGACCTTAGCAGAGAAGTGAGATCTCCTCCATGTCGCTGAATGAAGGATACTGACTATGCAGAAATTTATCGAAGCAGATTATTATGAACTGGACTGGTACTATGAGGAATGTACGGATGGTAAATATTGCTTTCCAGTCTCTTGTGGCAGAATTTGGACCTGTAAGGGTGGAGCATCGTTCTTGCATGGGTTTAAGAAGGCAGCCCCTTGGAAGAGGCAGCATCTCTTGCACCTCAGCATCTCTCGGGAGCAGCGATGGCAGAGGCTCTGCTGTCTCTTGCCTGGCTCTGAAGGGAGTGGCAGAGCAGCTGTGCACTGTAGGAACAGTCTTTGGGCAGGGGAAGGAATATTGGAAAAGCTAACTGTATGTATGATAACTGAGCTGTATTTAAATACCCTGGTGGTGAGATTCGCTAGTGGTTTGAGTTTTAAGGCTCTGTTTTTAAGGCATTACCAATAACCTGTCTATATTCAGTGTGTTCCTGGGCAGTGCATGTTTTCTCTCTGGTTATTTGTCAGAGAAAGGCATTAAGGACTGCAGATTCTTAAAAACAAGGTTAGCTTTTTGATTTGGAAGAATTATAAACTGTGGCAAGCATTATCTTTTGGGCCTCTTGCAGTTTTTGGGTAATGTTTGCTTGGGTGATTGTTTCTTTATCAGAGCACTGAATGTTTTCATCAGGTTTCCAATAGAAGGCACACAAGAAAGGATAAGGAATGGCTAAAACTGTATTCTCTGCAGCATGGAAAAATCAGGATTCCTTATTGATGGCACTGTGAAACAACATGCAGCCTTTAGGAATGCAGTAGTTGCATGTGGATTTTATTCTGGTTCAAGAGCTCAGCCTAAACGAGGCCAGTCAAAAATCACAGTAAAGCAAAGAACAGAAAGGGGTAAGGATGTATGTATGTAATACACAAAGACATTTCATGAATATTTCATAAATATTTCTATGAGAGTGCTTTGATAGCATGATCAGAGGGGACACGAAGTGTAAAGATAAGGGTGACAAAATATGAAGGGGTTTTTATTGTTTTTTTGAATGGCATGTGCCTCCATTTGTTTCTCAGGACTAGATTTTGAAACTGAATACAATTTCAGAAGCTTGTTAACCTTGAACTTCTCTTGTATTTACTTGACTATTCCTGTCCAGGTGTTCAAAGGGAAAAGGTGCATATTTATGTGAGAGATCCAACCACTTTAAGTTGGATTGAATCCATTATGTAACCTTTATCCTCTGGTTTAACCCTAGTAAATACTGGAGCATCTGATTAATCCACATGATGTAACAGGCTGAGTTGGCCTGCTTTTAGAAGCTTAAGGAACAGACCAGTTGTCCTGTCAGCAGAAGCTGTAGCTGATTTCTCTCCCCCCAGGTAGTCAGGTTTATTTCTGGCCCTTTATCTGCACAGCCCAAGTGCCATTGATGTGGGAGTGTGGCATGGCTGGGTGTGTGAGCTGAGAGCTGAGCTGCTCATCACTTCCATCTCAAGGTGTGTGCTGAGTGGGATAAGCAACAGGTCTGGGGCTGGCATTTCAATACCTCAGGAGCCCTGTGGTGGTTGATTTGGGGCTTACAGACTTTCCTGGGAGCCCCTGCCCAACATCCTTCTCCCACAAGTCGAGATCTGCAGAGACTCAGGTGGAGTGTGTGCTGGCTGTCTGCCCAAAGTGTTTGGGGAGTTCTCCTGAGGGACAGCAGGGGTTAATGCCTGGTAGGGAAATACTCTCCAGCAGGTAAGGCACAGTGCTTTTTTACATGGTTATATTGCTATTATCTTTTAATTGAAATAAGAGTTTTTACATGATGGAGTGTAGTGCTGTCAGTCCTCTCTCAGGGTCCATACAATTTGATGGGGTTCACCTTTCTTTTGCTTCTCCCTCTTCAAGTGTGCAAAAGAGGAGGATTGGAGAGGTACAGTGGAAGATACAGTCTTTGGCTTTTGAGACTGGCATATTAATTTGGATTTAAAATAGTATTGGCATTTATTGTTGATGGAGAAAGCTCTTTTAATTGTGACAGGAGACAAAAGGCATCTTTATAGTAAAAAACCGAGCTTTTCCGAAAACCTGAAGCTCATGGCATGTTATGAGAGATGCCTGTCTGCTGATGGGGTTTTGATTTTTCTGCCTTGTATTTATTGATACCAGAGTCGTTTTCCTGAGATTCCTTTTGCATTCAGCAGAGCAGGATAGGCAGTTGCAGCTCAGCTGACCTGCTTTGAATATCTATTTTAAGCCAGATCGAAGCATAGTTAGAGGGCCAATTTCACTGCCATACATGGAGTCTCTGGAGCTCAGATGTGTGTGAGCATCCAATTGTGAGTCCCACCCAGCTCACCCTTTTGGGTAAATGTAACACTGGAAATCAGGGGTGGTGCATTAAAACTGATAGAAATCATCACAAGATAATATCCTCCAGGATTATTTCTCTGATGAAATTGTTCATGAATTCCTTGTCAGAGGGGCACTCACAGATTCCCATTTAAAGGACATGGCTTCATTTGGTTTCCTTTATTAATAATTATGTCTTATTCTTCAAATTAAAAACCAGTCTGAACTTAGATCAGGATATAAGGTTTTAATGCTATTACTTAATAGGTAATGTAATGACTCACTGTTACCTCAGATGGAATGCATCTCTGTGATGACTGACACAGGGATGATGACTTCATCTTGCATTTTTAAATGCCTTGCAAAATCAAATCAAAAAATGCTCAAAATTTACAGTTGATAAATCTTTACAGAGTCTTTATAGTGTTGGAATAATGAATTAATTAATTCTTTTACATAAGACCCTTTAGAGGCTATATTTGGTAGGAGTAGTTGGAAATAGACAATAAAATGTCACATTCTATTTGAATCACTTGTGTTAATGAACATTATGGTAAGTTGAAACGTCTATAAATAACTTTTCCACTGTGCTTTTTAGACACATTTTCAAATATTATGTTTTATAATGTGAGTGGCAGTTGTCACCTTGGCATTAACAAAATCCTTTGTGTAGGTGGAATGGGGAGAGGGAAAGTGCTGAGTGTGTATTTGAGTAGGAAAGGAGCTGTTCCCATCCCAGACTGTGACAGACCCAAAAACAGGAAAAGGTGGAACTTCTGTAGACTCTTACCATGAAAAATAACAGTATAACAGTCTGGGCTCATTTAGGTGGCTTTCTAGAGAAAAACAAAGACATTCTTCAAAAACTGGCATGCAATGCAACTTGGGTGAAACAAAATACAGAAACCCCCCCAACCTACCAACCAACTAAACAAACAGGTGGATACTCCAGGAAATCTTCGTGAATAGGCTTGTCCCCCTGCTTGTTTCTTAGGCTAAAATTGTTCTAATGAACAATGCTCCCTAGAACAATCCAGATTGACTTTAGATCAAATTACTTTTTGTGTGGTTTCTTCCATTACTTGGGTATTTCTACCTCAACAATTCCGTGCTAATGCGTAAGAGTCTGATTGTCTACAATTCCAGATGACTCTGACTGTGCAATTGGCTCTTTCCTGCTTTGGCTGGGCATGAGTTTGTGTAATTCCTTCTGGAGGAAATGGTGTCTCTTCCTTTTTGCCCTTCCAGTCACTGTTTGCCCTGTTTGTCACACGTGCTGAGGCTTCTAACCCTTTTATGTTGGCCTGAGCTGCTCTGTCTCCTGCTCTTGCTTTTCTCTATAACTTTCACCCCTAACCCTATTTTCCTCCTCCTCATGCTGGAATATTTTTGCCACCTGTTCTCTTTACAGTTGCTGTTTAGAGCTTCTCTCCTCTGTTCTATTTTCCACTCCACCAAAACAGTTATCAGCAAGCTCCCTAACTTTCTTTTCAACTGAGCAATAGTGACTAATGTTATTGCTTGTTGTCCTTGATCTCTTAGGAGTGCCTTATCTCTGCCTTGCTTACAGCAGTGTGGTGACCCCTCATCTCCCCCATCCTTGTAGCCCCTTCTGTCTCCATCCCTGTGGACACAGAGTGAACCTGTTGTTACCCTGAGTGTCAGGGGATGCTGAATTGGGATATGGCACTGAAATCTCTGAGAGCCTTATGAAAGCCCTAACCCGTTTCCAGCAGTCTCTGGAACAGCCCTTGCTCTGAGTATGCAGCCAAAATTCTCATTCACATTCTTGTTTTGTTTCCATGTCCTTTATACTTGATAAATATGGTTGAACCTTGCTTATGTTTGTATAAATGTTGCTAGCGTTTTCTGCTTTTTTGCTATGTCACTCCTTTTTCTTCATTCCTTCATTGAATCCCTGTTCTTCATCCTGTCAGACCTGAGCTGCTTCTCCTTAAAAGCCACATAAGGCAATGTACATTTTAGTATAGAGATATTTTTTGTCTTTAGTCTGCTCAGCTGTAAATATCCAGATAAGCGTGTTCCCACTTCATCTCGCTTCTTTCCTTCTCTGCAAAACTAACATGCTGTCCTTGTGATTGAGTGGCAGAAGAGAATCTGTGTGGGATATTGCAGGAGTGGGAAATGTGAAAGCTGTGAACATTTCAACAAACTAACTTTGCTTGACTGTGTATATTAATAGAAAGCACACACTCAGTGACCAGTTTATATCCCCCCTCCCTGAAGAGCCCACCCCAAAATACCCACATTTCTTCACCAACATGTTTTACATCCAAGTGCTGCTGTTTCATCTGCTGGTTTTAGTCCTGTTTGCTTCCAGAGAATCTTTGTTCCAAATGCAGCATTCTCAGCAGCAGCCAATTGTGCAGAAGTTAGATGGGTTTTATTGATAAGTGGAGGTTAAAATAATTTAAATGCACTGAAGTTCCTTGGAAATAATGAGTCAGGATATGAAGGTTTGTTTGTATTGTGTGCAGCCTCACCCTTATTCAGACTTTGTGTGTGTCCTGTTTCAGTGCAGGGCTGCTGCAGACACTGTGCCCCAGTGCCAGCCCCACCCCAGCAGTGGGCACAGTGTCTCTGAGCACTGAGCCAGCTCCCTGACAGAATTCCCTGCCTTAGCTGCTCATTCCCACTGCTGACACACCAAACTTTGTGTGTGTCCTGTTTCAGTGCAGGGCTGCTGCAGACACTGTGCCCCAGTGCCAGCCCCACCCCAGCAGTGGGCACCTGGGTGCTCTGAGCACTGAGCCCACTGAGCCAGCTCCCTGGCAGGGATTCCTGCCTTAGCTGCTCATTCCCACTGCTGACACACCAAACTTTGTGTGTGTCCTGTTTCAGTGCAGGGCTGCTGCAGACACTGTGCCCCAGTGCCAGCCCCACCCCAGCAGTGGGCACCTGGGTGCTCTGAGCACTGAGCCCACTGAGCCAGCTCCCTGACAGAATTCCCTGCCTTAGCTGCTCATTCCCACTGCTGACACACCACATTGCCTTCCATAAAAATGGATGTTCATTCTAGCATATTCTGAAAGGCCCTGAGTATATGTTTGCAAGGAAATATTAAAAATCTCTTTTGAATCTTTCCTGATTAGATGGTATATTTCCAGAACAGAATAGCTACTAATTGTTTGGTATTTGTTGGAAACCTGGCTCATAACCTTTAGCAAGTAAATATTCCTGCACTGCTGAAGGGGCTTAATGCAGAATACACTAAAGATTAGTTGGTAATGGGAGGGCAGGACACACATTCCTTCTCCACCCACTATAAATTGGCATCAGTGTTTATCACAGGCTGGTATCAAAAGAGGTGTTGCAATACTTTTGCTCAGCTTTGGAATGTTGGAGAACTCCTGTGTGGCATGAGTTGACATGAGTCACAGTGCAGAAATCAACCTGTGGGAATATTAATTTACCTCCTTATCGTGTCAGCTTGTTTTTGGTGTGTCTCCTTTGCAAACTAGTTGGTTAGCTGTAGTTGAACACTTGGCAGGACTATTAAAACCACAGCATGTTTGACAGGGATGGATTTTCTGTCCCTAAGCTTTAAAAGCTGCTCCTTGCATCCTTTTGAAATGACTTCTTGTTTTGGTTACTCTCTGAATTTCCATTTTCCAGCTGTTACTGAAGTGCAATAAATTGACACTGAATGGCAAGTAGGTACTTTTACTCTCTCATTGTAATTATTTTTTTTAGGAGTTTCATTTCACTATTAAAGGGTAGAACTGAAGACACAAAATAGCTCTAAGGTATCAGAACCTAGAAGTGATCCTAATTGCAATTCAAATTATATGTTTTATGGTGTGATGAGAAAGGGCAGTTCTATTTTTCCTCCACAACTGAGTTCTTGAGCCTATTGCTGCTGCTCAATATTGCAGCAAATTCTGGCAGGCAGAGGTCTAGTTGGTTGAGTGGTAAAGTCTTCATTCAGAACTGGGTTTTCCTTTCCTCAGCAAGCACTTCTGTGTATTTCATATCCTTTGGTTAGTATTTACATAACTGCTTGTGTATAAATATCAGGAGTTTAAAAGCTGAGAGAGAATCTTTCATTGTAATTGTATAAAATCAGTTCCTTCCCCTCCCATGCCACCTCATACTGGAGAAACCCTAGTAGAGGAATTGTCCCCCGTGATTCAATCTGTTGTGTCCTGTTGGCTTGCCATGTCTGTGTGTCTGTCTGTGTCCCCAGCAGTTGTGTGTCCCCAGAGGGTGAGGAGCTGCCTTTGCCTGGCAGTGCCCCTGCTTTGTGTGCTTTGCCTCGTGACACAGATAACACTTCTGGCAGCAGCAAAGGGCACCTGTTTGCCATTGAAGTAAGGGAGGGAGCTTCGCAAACATGACATATCTATACCTGCAGAAAGTTAAATAAGAAAGTTAACCTGCTCT
The DNA here is from genome assembly GCA_013396655.1 of Campylorhamphus procurvoides. Taxonomy (NCBI): domain Eukaryota; kingdom Metazoa; phylum Chordata; class Aves; order Passeriformes; family Dendrocolaptidae; genus Campylorhamphus; species Campylorhamphus procurvoides. The sequence goes on along the minus strand of WBMV01000258.1, from coordinate 123,471 downwards.
GTTTGTGCAGTCAAGATTAGCAAATAACAACCTGTTGACAACCAAGAGGTCTGAGCAGAAGAGATTTGTTTCTTGTTGAACAAAGAAGAGACACCCTTGAAAATTCACTGGGGTGCCATGTGTGGACTTGGGAGGTATTCCTTTCACACAGCAGGCTAAGGGTAAAGATGACTGTGGAAAACATGGTATCTGACAGTTAGTTATATGTGATATGTCATTGAGGTGCTTTGTACAAATGTGACTTTTTTTTGGTCAAAGCAATTAAGAATTACGAGCTCCTTTGCACAGGCTGGTTCTTCCCACGATGGTTTCAGTGTGGCAGAGACTGCCCCTCTCCTATAGCCCCAGGTATTGAGCTCTCTCTGCTGGGTGGCATTGGCATGGGCAATGTGCAAGCTCAGGCTGTTCAGCATGCAGCAAGATGTGTGACCTGCAGCGTTGGCCAACTGAGAGGTGATTTATAGCCCTGTGACAGTGGGAGGCTGGCTCAGAGACACTTGTGGGGAGCTCCCACTCCACTCCAGGAGCAGGGGCAGGAGAGAGAGAGAACCCTGCTGATGTGACGACCTCCAGGAGGAGGCTTTGAGCCCACTGACTGTGGCTGAAATGTGTTAGTGGAGCTTCGGAGCAAACCTGGCTGCTGTCAGAGCTGCCACCAGAAACACCATAAACCTCTTGGTAATTATTAGACAGATGGTCCCCTCCCTCCTCCGCCCCATCTGCACAACACAAAGCTGCTGCTCCAAGGCCAAACCCTCCAGTCTCTCAGGAGCTCCCTGGCTGAGCATGTGAGTGAGCAAAGATGGTATCCTGCTCTGTGCAGACCTGGCCCTGCTGTCCCCCAAGACCCAGCCTGGGAGGGAATGACTGCCCATGTCCTGGGGCACTGAGGCAGCGGGTCGTGTCTGCCTGGGCTCCCTTCAGCAATGTCAGGAAACGGAGAGCAAAGCTATGAGTGTGACTGGGAGAGAGAAAATCAGAGGGAATGCGCCTTTGACAGGCAGAGTCTGGAGATCTTGGAGGAAGGTACTTCTCACCTTTTGTCTTTAACCTTTCATGGTAGTGGCACATGGCAATGTATAAATGAGCTGAGTGATGTTTGGGGGTTCAGTCTACTAAATGTTGCTTCTCTAACGTGTAGCCAGTAGTTTGGGATGGAGTATTAAGAAAATACTTATATAAATTAGTTCTTAATTTATGTACACTTCCTTAAAGAAGACATACATGCTCAGTAGATGTAGGCTATGCAATATCTATTTCGTAATGGAATTGTAGAGCTTTGTTTTTGTTTGTATGTGTATCCTGTGTGTCTTATGAAAGCTTATGACAACTTAGGCTGCCATTCCCAACAAACAGGTGGTTCTAAAATAACAGGGCAGCAATTTCGTGCTTACCAATGAATTTGAGAAGTGCATAGACAGAAATAACCCAAGTGTGGGATTTTATGACTTAAACTTTCAATAAAATAACCCAAACCCCTTGTCACACTCTGTGGAAATAAAGGCCATCTGCTGTGTTGCAGGCATTGCCCTGTTGAGATGGGAATGGGAATGTGTGTGCTGTACAGAGAGGGGACCTGTGCTGGGGCTGCTTCCACACAGCCTGCCAGCCTTTCTGCCACGGCTTCAAGTACCAAAAGCTGAAGGCACCATCCCTGGCATTTCTTGTGCTCTAAATTTTACTGTAAAATAGCAGATTTGTGGTAGGGAACTGGTACTTCCAAGCACACTATTTTAAGGCTGATGTAAGGATGCTTTGTAAGATTGTTAGCACAGAGAGTGCTGGGAATTTACTCCCTTATTGACCTGGTGGGAAACAGTTCCTGTGTCCAGAGTCTTGGTGAATGGAGTTGTATAGGACTTTGAATCCTGTTGTACAGGACTTCCCTGTAAAAACCTCTTCAGAATCAAATATTCCCCCTGGTTTTCAGACCCACTCAGTCAGTAAATTCTCCATCTTTGCTGTTGGGGGTCTCTGAAGGAAGCTGAGATAACTTGTATGTCTGTGCAAGAAAGAAAGGTGGTGGAGAGAATATTGCTAAAAAGAAAAGTTAAAGCTGGGGATTGGAGTGGAGAGGACACTTATCAAGAGAGGCCAACAGACATTGTTTTATGCTTTATTCCTCTTTTATTTTAGTGATTAAATGGTTTCTGAAGTATCCATCATGCTGTTCTTACCCTTCCTGGTGACTTTTTTCATCCAGATCTGAGGAGAGTCTGAAGCTGTTGTTGATTTTTGAGAGCAAAAAAACCAAAACCATGTTGAGTTGTAGCTGGGACAGATTTAGCCCTGTCTTTCTACAATACCTTCCTCTCAAAAACTCAGTGTGTATTTGAAATGCCTTCTAAAGATGCCTTGTCCTTCCCACCTGTATGTTCCTGTCACCTACCCCCTCAGTGCAGCAGAGATGCAGATACACAGAAATGCCAGATATCACTTCTGTGCGTCTTTGCACATGGGTGCAATTACAAAGGGCAGGATTTCTCTGAAGAGATGGGGGAGTCAGTCTGTGCTACAAGTCAAGCAGCTGGAAATGGCAGCATGCAGCCTTTCAAAAGACACATTTTAAGCGTATCTGGCTATAAATCTGGTCTCAGAAATGGAAAAATCTGAGAAGATGCTTCACTTAAACCTTTGAGAGTTATTGACAAGAAGAGGATAACAAATATGTAATTAAGACTCCCTGTTTGGCCTCTTTCATGTACAGAATGTGCCCTTACTTCTTGACTGCTATTTCCAGATGGTTTTGTTGTGGTGAGGTTTCTCTTTGTCCCAACGTATACATCATATACCTGCCTATAGGCTATTGCCTATTTTGGACCTGTGATGGCAGCCCAGGCATTGCTATTTCAATTTATTCATGTAACAAGAAGTCTGCTTTATCTGAAGCACTTGGTAATTGCAGATAAAAAATCTACATCAAGTTTAATTTAAAAAAAAAAGTCTTAGGGTCACTGTTAAAATCTGAAATTCAGGCATTCCAAGGGTTTGACTTTCATAAAATGTAAAATACTTGGTTTATCTGATGAAGACATTGGCTAGAATGGGGGTCTGGAATCTGTAAAGCGAAAAGAAATGGAGACTAGTAATTTCTGAAAGTTTTTGCACAATCAGTCCCTTCTGCAGAGTTGGAATAGGAAAAAGTCACATATTTAAGAAAGGACACAGCTGACAATACATGACTTACAGGCTTGTAACTTCATTTGAGTATTTTTAAAGATTTACAGTCCAGACCATGGTTTAAACCTCTCACCCGTTTATTAGTTGCATTGACTGCAGTCCAGATATTTTTTGACAAGAAATGAATGAAAGAGAATGTCAGGACAGGAACTCAATGGCCAGTATTAAAAAATCCTGCAAGACAAAGTTTCTTTTGACAGAATACCCATGGGGAGCTGTGTCTGTAAATGGTGTGTGCTTTAAGGCAGTGCTGAGTTCTCTTCAGAGACCTTTTCTTATCTCCTCACTTTCTCTTTGTGGCTGTGCCTTCCAAGTTACCACATTTGGTCTGTGTTTATGCTAATGAAGGAACAAGTGTGTGATGTTTTTGTTGAGATCTCTTTTCACTTGTTTTTTCACTTATCACAGGACAATTTGATGCAGTCCATGTCTTACTTAGAGGAAGCACTTTGAAATGACTCCCTGCCCAAGGTTTCAGCCATAAGCTTTAGAAAAGAAGGAGCAGCAGAAAGTTTTATTTGCAAACCTGAGGTTAAGTATTAACAAGAGTTTGTGTGCCAGTCTTTAGTATTGGACTTGCTAAGCTATCTGGATATTGTAGGAGAGAAATGGCAGCAAACAAACACCCTTTGAATGACAAGATAAAATTTCTTAATGTTTTCCAAGCTCTGGTGCCAGGACAGTCTCTGCACATTTTGAGCTCTTTAGATGAGTGTGGATTCTCTTAGGGCTGTCTCAGATGTGAAGGCAACAGCAGAGCTGGAGCCTCTGCCCCAGTTTAGCCAGGGCTGCCAAAAATGCCCCTTCAGTGGAGGAGAAGCTCCCGTGTTTATCTTCAACCATGTGGAGTCTTTCTGGTCTGTCAGGAATAGCTGACAGCACATTGTAGGTGTAATTTTCCTGAGTTTCTATGAGAGGTAATCCAGGTAATCCATGTAATATGGCAGAGTTTCAGAACTCCTCCTGTGCTTGGCTCAAGTGGCTGTGGTGCTCCCAGTAACCAGTGCCAGGGCATAACTCTCAGTGGCTCTGGAACCGAAGCTGGGATGTTCAGCAAGTGCTTTATCCTTGGGGTGTAAAAATAGCCCTTCAGAAATGATCCAGTGTGAGCTGAGGAGCCTGAGTGTGCCAGGGTGTGTGAGTGCCAAGGCTTGCCAAGGGGCAGCGAGGACAGCAGCTGGTCACTCAGTGCCACTGTGTGTTCTGCACATCTCATGGGCAACATTTGGGATGGGAGGCACTGCCTGGTGTGTCCTCAGGGTCTGGACAGAGCTCTGAGCACTGGGGAGGGACTGGAGCTGGTTGGGAGAGAGCGCTTCTCCTGGCAGAGCAAGAACTGCCATGGTTAAAGGCATTTGGGCAAGGAAAAAGGCACTGTTCCCTCCTGCCACCTTGCCAGTTAAAAGCATCAGTATGAAATGGCCAGAGATCTGTGCTCCATGAACAGTATTCCCTTCTCCTGATCCAGTTCCTGAGGAAGTCAGTGCTGCTAGCAGGGAAATCCTCATGCAATAGCACCTTTGCTGTTAGGCTGTAATTGTACAGGCCAATATTATCCTCCCCAAAGGGGAAGCTTTACAACAGCATCTTAACCCCCTTACGTTTCCCAGGATTTGGAAATAGATGGGAAGAGAAGCAGTGGGAGCTGGGCTTTTCAGCAGTGTCTGCTCTCCTTCAGTTCTTTAGTCTGTCCCTGGTTGATGGGTCTCAAAAATGACAGGGGGATGTGCCTTGAGAAGGGGTGCAGGGAGCAGGAGCTGAGGACACCCGTGTCTGCTGGTTCATGGGACTGATTTTTTTGCTTCTTCCACCTGAATCCTGTGTTTGGTGGATGGTGGCTCATTGCAGAAGCTGCCAGTGCTGGTGTTCTTGTTCCTCTTCCCTTCCATGGCTGTTTCCTCCTCCTGGAAACATACCTTTCCTCTAAGCAATGTGCTTTGTTGCCTGCGTGGCTTTCTGGGACCCATCCAGGGAGGGTCTGTGTGTTCCTCCATCTCTCTGAGCATCCTCAGCTTGGGAACTGGTGCTTTAGTCATTGCAGAGCTCAGAGCCCAGAAGAGGCTTTTGGTCAGATGCTGCATTGAACAGATGACAAACAATAAATGCAAGTTACATCCTTTCAGCTGGGCTCACACTGGGAAACATGGCAATGTGGGTACCAGTGAATCTGCAGGGTTTAAGGGGTATGAAGATGGTGCTGGGTACTTTAAGGCAGAGGAAATATTTGTTCTGTTTGATTTGGTTTGCGTGTTTGGCCTTAAACAGCAAATATGTCCCCTGTAGCATGTATTTGGTGCTGTCAAGAAAATGATGTGCTGGGAGCTTTCCCTGGTTCCTGGTTGGGATCTGTGACTTTAGCTTCAAAGCAGTGACATTGGGATCTGTGACATGAGCTTCAAAGCAGTTTCCAAAGCATACTTTTGTACTTGGTTTTGGGAATTCTGTGGTCTCTCCATAGAAGCCTTTTGTTTTATTCTCTCTTTCCATATTCTCTGTCAGCCTTCTCCATGAGCTGAGAGGTGCCAAGTGGATTTGATTTGGCTGTGTGTATGCATCCATTGATCTGGGCACTGTGCTCCCTGCCACCCTCAGGCAAAGACACCACTCATTTGCAAAGGGACAAAACGAGGGCAGCACTGTAGGTTTTGCATTACAGGGCACTGCCCTTCACTTGCTCTTGTTTTGTCTTTACAGCACCATTACCAGGCTCTCCTGCTTATTGGAAACTGCAGCAGGCTCGAAACCCACTGAGCTTTTTCAATGAGAGATATTTTTTTGATCACTAAGGAAATAAGTTACTATACTAGGCATTGGCCAGCTGTTATTCTGCAAGCTGTGAAGGCTGAATAGTAATATTTAGACACTTTGGAGTGGTGTTTTTTTAATGCTGCTTGTGAATTGCACTCTCACTTTTCACTTTCTCTTCCCCCCAAGCCATGTTGGTTTCTGAGTGATGGAAAGCAGCACCTCTTTGCAAGTTTGCCCTCCTTCCAAAAGGAAATCCCTGCTGAGTTGCTAGCTCTGTTTCTGCAGTGTTGTGTGTAGCAGGATGGGCAGTAGTTGGCTGAAAGAAGCACTTTATGATGTGCAGTCTGTTCAGGTTTGTTTCCTCTTGGATGCCACAGAAGGTGCATCAGAGGACATTTCTGCTTTGAAGCCCTTTCACACTGCCAGGGATGGAGATCCCTGTTTGAACAGTGACCAACAGAACCCTGATGGAAATTTCAAGATATAAAAGCTCTTGGTGACTGGACTCTCCTTCCCTCTTGTCATGCCTGTTGTGACAAGGCTGTGGGGTTACCCTGCCATGGTAAAGCTGAAATGGGAGTCCTGAAGGAATAGCCAAGGGAGCAGCCACACAAGTGACCCTTTATCACCCTCCCAGCTCAGTGACTTTGTTCTGTCTGTGCAAACACCATCCTTTTATCAGCGTGGATGTTGGGAGGGTTACACATTCACCTGGATGAGGCCAGTGCAGGGTGCCAGCCCTGCTCAGAGGTGAGTGTCAGTGCCAGGTAGAGTTGAAAGGAGCTGGGAATGACAATGTCAAACACCATTTTATAGCAGTGATAGAATGTTGTAACCAAGGGAAATGTTTAGTGTGGTTGTTGTTGAAACCTGCTGCGTCAGGGTTTCTGATAGGTGCTTTATTGGCATGACTAATGAACTTACTATGTTTAAAACAAAATTGAGCTTAGAGTGATTTTAATTTGTTTTGTGTGTAAATAGTCCTCTGGACGTTACAGCTCCTGTCTTTGTGTGAAGTGTCAGTGGAAACCCCCTTTGTTTGTTTTAGCTGCTGTTCTCTACCAGGTACTGCATTTTCTCTTTCCAATGGAATCCTGATTAGTCTGCTTTGGACTAATACAGCTTCTAGTTTAGAGATGTGCTGTATTTTTGCTTCTGTAGTGGTGTAGTTATTCTTTCTGTTGCTGTGTAATGTTTGTCAGATTATTACTCTGAAGTATAAACTTTTTATTGTCACCACTTTCAGGCTTGAGTATTTGGAGAAGTGTAATTGTCTTTTGAATGCTTGTGAATAGCGTTCTTTGGAGTTCAGTGGCACTGCCAGTGTCACCAAATGTAGTAAATGCTTCCAGGATGTGATCCTCAAAAGTAGAATTAGAGAAATAGGAAAATAAAGAAATTGAACTCTTTGCCATAGTTTAAGCAATTTTCTGATGTTTAGATATGGAAAAAAACCCTCCAACATTTCAGCAGACACCAAAGTGCTGTTGCATTTAAGATACTATCCATGTGCCTTAGAGGTGATCAGCTGTGTATTTATGTATATGCAGGTTGTATCCTTATGAATTGGGTCAGTCTTTCCTTAGTGTGACAGACTGTTTTCCTGGTAACATTACTGCACAGTTGTTCTTCTTTTTCCCCCTCACCATTTAAATCTTATTAGTCCTTAACTGTCTGTCCTGACTCCCCTCCCCTCCTCCCTGCCTTAATGTGCTCTAGAGCAACATCAGCTAACCAGTCAGACTGAGCTTTAATTGGCATTGCCAAGGGTCAATCCCCTGCAGACCAATCCGTGCTACAGTGGGCTGGGAACTCAGAGTCCCTGTGATCCACTGGGTTTCATTAACAGTCCTGTTTTCCAGAGTCACACAGTGTGAGCAATAGGTGTAGCTGAAAATAAAAAGAACAGAAAACTTATTGCCTTCTAGATAAGTCAGTGTAGCTTCTTAACTGGTCCCCTCTGGTGGAAGGCTGAACTTGTGCACACTTGCTGCAGTCTGACACAGCTCCTGGTTTCACCTCAGGGATTAACCATCTCATTCAGTGGGAGGAAATACATTTTATGGTTGATACTGTGGTGTGGCCTGGGTATTACGAGAGCCACTTCTTGTTCTGCATGTGGTTTGTGTGTACTTTGCTGTCTGGTACCACAAAGCCAGTTCTTACCAATTTAGCATGACTGACAGTGTCTCTCTTGAACTGTGTTCCCAACAGCATCAGAGTTGCTTTTCCATGGAGTAACTCTGCTGCATGTCATGCAATGAGTGGGTGTCATGATCAAATCCTAATTATGTGTCTAAGATCATGTGTTTTGACTTCTTGATTTTTATTTTTTTTAATGAGCTCAAGGCATTTGTATTCAGAGAAGAAAGCTTGAACATTTTGACAGTTGTGCCACTGACAAAGGCAAATGCTCATTACAAGACAACATTTGCATTCTCAGTGTAATGTGAGGCTTTGATGATTTTTTCAGGGTGGGTTTGTGGTTATTTGGGCTTTGCTTGTTTCTTGTTTGGTTTGGTTCAGGTTGTTAGCTCTTTATATGCTTATCCAAAAGTTGACACAGGTACTTTTTTTGAGGCAAACTTGGGCACACCAAAACTTAGACAGTTATTTCTTGCAAAGAGTAAGAGTTGGACTTCAGTGATCCTTGTGGGTACCTTCCAGCTCAGGGGATTCTGATTGTCTCCCAATACTATTGCCAGGATGATTAATGTGTTGTTTTGTTTCCTCACAGTTTTATGTGCTGAAAGAGTGGGCCAGATGACTAAAACATACAATGACATAGATGCTGTAACACGTCTTCTTGAAGAGGCAAGTATTGCATCTCTGTAAGGATCCTTACACAGTGTGAGAAAGTAATACAGAAATTACGTGGTACCTTTACTAAAGGTTGTTGGCAGGCTCTCCTCTCATGAGGAGGAAGAAGCCCTCTGAGTGTATGTACACTTTATCTCATTGTTAAACTAAGTATTCTTTCGAAGTAAAAGCCCTTTGTTTCCCTCTGTCACATCTATTTATTACTTGTGCTTATTTTTCAGTTGAGGCCACTTAACTTGTTCCTGGCCAAATGTTTTCCCTAATGAATGAGGAGGAGAGGGTCTCATTTTAAAATGACACGTACTCTTACAGTGCATGTAAAGCTCAGAGTACCATTATCGATGGATTTAATTGCTTCAGAAAATCATGAAAAAGAGAGTTCAGTCTAGTATTCATAATTATCAGCTCAGGTAATGCCTTTCCACAGAAGTAGATAGACACAAATTAGAAAATATTTCATACTCCATTTGTCTCCTTTCCTTCTCTGCCTTATGTTTGGTTGGTTTGGTTGTTGATTTTGGGGTTTTAATACCATTACTATATAAAGTGTTATTCCTGTAATCCATGCCACTCAAGAAATGTCAAAATCCTGTCACAGTATGATGCTTATGTTCAATAAATATAATGATAAATAGTTTAGTGAAATTAGCTGCCTTTCTGCAGTGAACTTGAGCAGTCACTTTCCAAAGAATGAGTAATTCTTTAGGTGAATGTATAATTCTGTTATAGCTGTATTAGCTCATGGCTGAATGTAAGGTAATCCTTCATATTTCATTACTTTCTTATTGCAATAGCAATGTCACAAATGGGATCTGTTTGACCAAGATACATTGGGTGCTCAGTTTTTTCTCTAATTTTGCAAGGAAACAAGCCCAGGAATGAGCACTCACATCTCCCACCTGTGCTTGATACACCTCATTGCATTTTGTGCTTTGAGCCAAACCCATTTCAACCCCTCTGTATGAAATACCTGGTGAAACTGCTGCTTTCCCTAGAATGATTCCTCAGCTTGTAGGAACATTGTGCTGCCTGTTTGTGTCCTGCTCCCTTTGCCTCATCTGGCTGAGAGTTGCTGCACTTGTTCTGTGGCTCTGGTAGTCGTGATGCAGCATTCTGCCAGAGTTTCCTGCCCTGAGTCCCTGCAGCCAAAGGTCTGTAGATCCAGCCATCACTCACAGGAGCAAGGCTTGGAGGACTGCTGAGCAGTGTTCTAAAGCTCCTGGTGTAGTGCCCATCTGGGTGATGGCAAGGGAAAAACAGGGTGTGTAATATGTGAGACTTTGGTAAAACAGTGCTTTCAGTGAGCCTTATTGTTCTATTTGACCATCATTTGTGATGAATTTATTTGTAGGGAGAGGTGCAGGTACAGCACCTTTCTCTGTTCTCCAGAGGATGGTTATCACAAGGGGTTACATCCATGTGCAGAATTCCACTCACCACAAGGGGTTACATCCATTTCAGCATTGAACTCCTTTTGTTGCCTTTACATACACAAGTGAGAGAAAAGCCCTTGTCTGCCCTCCCTGTTGGCAAGCTTCACATGATTGCATGAGGAAGCTGGGAGGATGAAAGGTGCAGCATTTGGGAAGATAGGAAAGAGAAGATCTCAAACCAGCATGGTTACAAATATTGCACAAATCTGTGCCTGTTGCCCTGAAAGTGAGCAAAGGGAGAGGGCAGCAGGGCTGCCTGGCTGGGTGGGGATAAGAGGAGCAGATTCCTTTGTGAAGCTGCTTTCTCATTCCATTCTAAGAATAGAGTAAATGTGTCCTGCTTCCCAGGTTTGTTTTTTTAAAGTTTGCTGTATTAAATCTGTTCCTTATCACTGTGAGTAAGAGACGTGAGATTTTGAGCTGAATTGCTAAAAATTGTGTAGGAAGTCTAAGGAGGTTAACTGGAGAGCCTGGCAATGCACTTAAATTCCCCAAATTTGAGGTCAGAAACCCTGCTGCTAGAGAGCTCTTCCTCTGTAGAGTCAGAGCTGCAGCAATATATTTTTTCCACTTTGTATTCATGAAGCGAGCCAAACTAGTGAACAATAATACAACAAGTGAACAATAATTGGCTTGATATATAAAGCAAACGTTTTTTGGGTAACTTTATGGGCCCTATTGTTCTGAAAGATTGTATGTAAGATTGCAGAAAGGTTTGATGGCTGGATAATGCCAGTAGCTTTCAATGCAAATATAGGTTTGACCTTCAGAAGCCATTTGGAAAATGCCATTTATAGATGCATTTGTAGCTGCAGCAATGATCGATAACCTCACTTTTTATTTACTGATTATTATAGGACTTGTTTTTTTTCCACTACGAAAGCCTCTTCATTCAGAGTCCTTGACTTAAATCCATGTGATGAGTGGCTGTAGGTTCTGTAGGCTTTGTCATTAACAAATACAAGACATAAGGCAGCTTTTAGTCATGAAACCTGAATGGTTGTTGGGAACAGTAAATAAGCCCCAAGCAGTGTTTTTAGTGACAGGGAGCAAATTCTTCCTCCAAGGGTGTTGAGCTAAAGGTGTGTGTGGAGTTAACCAGAGCACCATTTTGCCCCTGTTTTAAAGATCTCCTAGTTGAACAAGAAAATGATAAATAGAAATTCCAGCTGAGTGGCACAACATGTATGCAGTTTGCCATCCTCTCCCAGGCAGATTACAGTCCCCTGTAGCAGCTTTGCCAAGCTGAGACACCCACAGGGACGTGTCAGCAGGATAAGCTGCTGGGTTTATTAGTACATGTGGGGAACTGGCAAGGCAGGGCATTTCCAATCCTGTGCTCACAGAGGAGGGGCAGGAAAAGGTCAAGCATGACATAAGAGGAACCACTTAATGTGGATTTGGGCATCATTAAAAAGGAAGGAGTTAGGATTTGCTTTTCTAGGAAAGCACTGATGGACGTGCATGCACAAAGAGGATAGGAGCTCACTGTGGTGTCATTGCCTTCTGCTCCTGCACAGCTTGTTGCCTTTGATTCCCAGATGGAGCAAGTGGAAATTGAGGACTGCTTTGAAATGCCAAAGTTCTCTGCAATTTTTACTGTGTTTCAGAATTCTTTACAGTATAACCTCTAAAGCCCAGTGATTGCAGCCTGCAACTGGTATAACAAGGCGATGGAATAGTTTCCCTTAGTAGTTAGGTTTTGAAAAGCTGTAATAAAGAACCACATCTGGCCTCACTTTGTGTTTTGTGTTGTTTTACTGCAGATCTTGAAGCTTTCATGCTTTCATGTGTATTGCTCAGTAAATCCTTATGGGTCAATCTTTTCAGAATCCTGTGGGTGTAACATAAGCAGGAATAGAAGAAGAAAATTAGCAAAAAACCTCAACAAACCCTAACAGAAGGAAAAAATCTCTCTTGTTGAAGTACTTATTCCTTCCCTTTCATGGCAATTTTCCCTCCCTCTGATCTTTTGGTGAATAAAACAAAACTGAAATTAGATTTCTTTTCTTAATGCTTTCCAGAAAGAACGGGACTTAGAATTAGCTGCTCGAATTGGCCAGTCACTGTTAAAGAAGAACAAATCACTGACAGAAAGAAATGACTTCCTAGAGGAGCAAGTAGAACACATCAGGGAAGAGGTGAGTTTTGTGCCTGAGTGCTGGATGTGCAGTGATGGGGGGAATATTCTCCTAGTTCCACCTTCTCAGTACCTTTGGCTGTGTTTGACTGCAGCAATCAGAGCATGTTTAGAATATGATAGGATGGTGCATGTGTTGCTCAATTCATGGAATCACAGAATGGTTGGGGATGGAAGGGACCTTTAAATGTCACCTAATCCAACCTCCTGCAATGAGCAGGGACATCTTCAGGAGGTCAGGTTGCTTGGAGCCCCATCTGGCTTGACTTTGGATGTTTCCAGGAATCCACTCCCTCTCTGGGCAATCTGTTCCAATATTTGATGAGCATCATTATTACAAATCTCTCCCTTACATCTAGCCTAAGTCTACCTTCCTTTAGTTTGAAACCATTGCCTCTTGTCCTGTTGCAACAGGCCCTGCTAGAAAAGCTAGAGTGCAGGAGAGGAGGAGAATCCTCACTCTTGTTGTGATGCAGCCCAGGATAGGGGTGGCATTCTGGGCTGGGAGTGCACACCTTGGTGTGGTCTATAAACCACACCAGAAAGGTTGTTGTTTCAAGGAACACCTTATGTCTTCCATATCCCATTGAGGTTTTAGTCAAATCTTTATTTAGTTGCTGTTTCTGACTGTGTTCCTCTGAACAGGGAGCTGGGTGCTGTAGTGCTGGCAGATTTTGGGTAGAGCCAGCCAGGATGCTTTAAAGGAGCTTTGCATTTGTAACTAGTTAGTAAGTCTGACTTACTAACTGAGCTGGGAGCAAATGTTTCTCTTATTCTGGGGCAGTGATCTGGGTTTGTCAATCTCATCCATATGTGATTTTGAGCAAGACATAAATCTCACAGTTGTAAGGGGGAGCAGGAGAACAACAAACCACAGTGGATTAAAAACTGAAATAAGTAATAAAAACTGCTCAGGGGTGTGAGGTGTTGCATTATACCTGAGACAGACTGGTGACTAAAGTGTGGATGGAGGGATCCCAGATGTGGGATGAATGGTGCTGGTGCACACACAATGAATGAATACCCTTTGGGGTGGCTTGCCCTCTTTGGAAAAGAAAACCAATACTTTTCTGTCCCAAAAGAGTGCTGTGGCTTACTGCCCAAGTCCCATCATGTGGCAGACATTTATTTGAGCATTGGTCAATATGACATTTACTAGGTGACTGAGCAGAGCTGTGTGTGCATACCACCCCTCCAGGGTGGAAGATCTGACTGAGGAAGGTGGAGCTGCCTCTGTCCAGCTCTATTTTTGTTTAGCCCTGAGAAGCAGCATTAGGGGAAGTGTCACCAGAAATGAGCCACTTACCAGGTGGCTTGGTAGGTTGGGCCATATGTTCTGTCAACACCCCTTTTTCATGCTGTTATTTTGACTCCCTGAGAAACTGATGCTTTTGAGGCAGAACTCATCAGGCTTTAAAGTCATGACTCTTCTGTGTATTGCAAAATCTGTCTTTAGTAGGTTTCAGATTTTCCATTAAAGCTGAACTTTGAATATTTGAACAGAACAGTAACTAGGATAGCTGTCTGTAAGGGCAAGAGATAAGAGAAAAGAATTTATTTGCTACTTTAAAATTCTGTGGAAACTGCCTAAAAATGGTTAGTCTGGGAGATAAATGGTTTCTGTAATATAGGGGCAAGTTCCTTCTGGTGCATGGTATAAAATTAAGATTTTATTGGTATATATTTCATGGCATGAATAATTTAGCTGTATATCTCTTTGACCTACCAATGGTGCCTGCCTGAGAGGAAAGGAAAAAGCTGAATTATAATTTGGAATGGTGCCTTAAATAAGGGACTATTGGGTTTGTTCTGTTGAGTGGAAAGTGATGTTGGAAAGACAGAAATGCTCTTTGGCTTGGTGTGTTATTTACATCCAGTGTCACAGGGTGTTCACTGTTCACTTCCGTTGAAGTGAATACTCCAACTTGTTAAACATTTCTTTGCTGTCAGGCAGGCAAACAAATCAGCTGGACTCTTGGAATGGTTGATTCAGTAAGCATTGTTCCTCCAACATAGGTCCCATGTCTCTGTTGTGCTCTCGGTGGGGATCCTTTGTAGTTATTACTGGGAAAAAGAGAGAATATCAATAAGATAGATTTAAGCTACAGTTTCATCAAACAAAAAGCAGACACAATGCAATAAAGCACTTGAACTGGGCAGAATTTGAAGCAAACGAGGTAATTTACTTTACTAAGGCTATTCTGTATAATCTGAAGTGCTAAGGCACCAAGTCCTCCCAAGGCATGTAACAAAAGCAAGCAAGCAATCCCATATTAGAAAACTATTAAATAAAGTCCATGCATTAATTTTTGGAGGCTCATTTTCTCCATTTCAGGAACAGCTAAAATGACAAAAATAACCATTTACTCCCCTCCAACACATTTAGCTCAGGCTCTTAAAGCAGCAAGGACTCAGATGCTCTCAGTGGGTGGGCACTGCATCATCTCCAGCTTTTGCTACTGTTTTTTCTAGATGAGATTAAAAAACCAAGGGTACAATTTTTACTGCCATTCCCGAGCATTCCAATCCTCCAAAAGAGGGTGAACAGCCAGCAAGGCTGACCTTTTAATGGAACAGGACCCGAACCAATGGGCACAAACTCCCAGGGGTGGTTCCTTCTGGACATCAGGCACAACTCTCTAAGCACTGGCAGCAGGTTGCCCAGAGAGCTGGTGGGGTCTCCATCCTCGGAGATACCCAAACACTGTCTTTATCTGCAGTGTTTGCCTTGATTGTGCCACGTTAATTGCTTACAGTACCACTGCAGTTTATCCATTACTGTGGGTGTGAATCCAGGCTAATGCAACACTGAATCAGGATGGCTCATCTTAAAGAAGGCAAAGAGAAACATGGCTAATAGCAGTGATAATTACGTCTTTGAACTTTCAAAAAGAACATTTAGTGGCTAATTTAAAAGGCACGCTTTTCCTTTCTAAGAAATAATGGCAATGGTTCTGGTCTGGGTCAGTCTTGGCCGCTTAATTTAGCCTGGACTTGATGCCTGGAGGATGAGTAACTTGCGGATTTGTAGTGGATTTACTTAAGAATGTGCCTAGAGAATGAAGTTACTGATGTGGGAGCTCTTTCCCTGTGCAGGTGTCTCAGCTGCGGCACGAGCTGTCCATGAAGGATGAGCTGCTCCAGTTCTACACCAGTGCAGCTGAGGAGAGTGAGCCAGAGTCCATCTGTTCCACCCCGTGAGTCACTCCAGCTGCAGAGCTGAGCCTTACTAAGCATGGGCACTTTGGGCAATGTAATAGCTTTGAAAAGCAGTACAATTATCCCTGTGTTGGCTGGAACTGTAAATGGAACTCAGGACTTGGTGCATGGCACCAGCTGGAAGGGTTTGCACTGACCCACCTGGCTGTGCAGGTGCCCCCAGGAGTCAGGAGGGGAACCTTATATCTGCCACTGAGTATGGGCACTTTGGGCAATGTAATAGCTTTGGAAAGGAGTACAATTATCCCTATATCAGCTGGAATGATAAATGGAACTCAGGACTCGGTGCCTGGCACCAGCTGGAAGGGTTTGCACTGACCCACCTGGCTGTGCAGGTGCCCCCAGGAGTCAGGAGGGGCAGGTGCACAGGGAGGTTACTGACACAGCACAGGAACATGGGGCAGGTGTGGGTCCCTCTGAGCAGCCCAGTGCACCCCATCCCTCTGCATGCTGTGCTGGGTGATGCTCCATGTGTGACCTTGGTGCCTGAAGGGCCTGGGGCACTGTGGAAATACTCCAAGTGGAGGGAAAGAGAGACAGCCTGGCTTTAGCCTGGGTTCCCCTGGGCAGGGTTTGGGCAGCACTGCAGGCTCAGGGGGCTGTCTGCCCTTGCACAGTTATTGCTGAACCCTGCTGGAGCCTGGGCACCATTCAGCAGGAGCTGCTGGCTTGCTCCCTCCAGGAAGGTTTTTGGGGTTTTTATTTCCTCATTGCTTTGGCTGAATAACTTTCCCGTAGGAAATGTGTGGAATAGTAAATAAATCTTTGAAATGTTCTCTCTTAAAATTCACTGTGAGTTTATTGCTGCCCCAGAGTACTGCCATGAATAGGCTGTATTTTTGTTGTGTTTTGAGACCTCTGTTCTGCCTGTTCTTCTGTGAGACTGGCCACAATACAGGTGAAAATGAGCTAAAAGTGTTGCTTTTGTTGCAAGGCTGAAGAGGAATGAATCTTCCTCCTCCGTCCAGAACTACTTCCATTTGGACTCTCTCCAAAAGAAACTCAAGGACCTGGAAGAGGAAAATGTTGTGCTTAGATCTGAGGTGAAACTGCTCCCCTTGTGTTTTGCTTAAATAAGTGTGGAGTTACATGCCAGAACTACAGGAATTAAAAGCTGAGAGGGTCTAACTAAGGGTAGATAATTCCACATGTGGCACAGGTCCCTCTGTAGTTGTTTAATCACCATCCTTTATCCTTCTAAGTGAAGAAAGGGCTGAAATGCACAAGTTACACACGGGGGAAGGAAAAGACCTCCAAGAGCATTGAGTCCAACTTTTGACTGCTCAACACTTTGCCAACCAGACCATGGCACCAAATGCCCCTTGAACACCTCCAGGGTGGTGACTCCACCACTGCCTTGGGCAGGCCCTTCCAATGTTTAATCCTTTCCATGAATAAATCCTTCGTGAAAGCAGGTTGAGTGCCCAAAGGATGCAGGGGCACATCTTGGAGTCCTGCACTGCACTTTGATTCAGGTCCTAAAGAGCTGGCCTGGCAGACCTGTGTGACTGCAGCTGCACATCTGAAGGCTGGAGTGGTCTCTGTGATACAAATTTAGTGTTTATCAAATCATTACTACCCTAAATTTGCATTAATTTTCTTCAATTTGTTTTTAACTTAGGCAGTTAATAGTTTAAATGGAGTGTGTTTTCCCTGACTTTTATTTCTGTTAATATTCTGTTCATTTCACAGATGATGCATTTAAAAGTTTTATTTACTTCTCTCTGTCAGAAATAATACTTTATAATTGAATATGAAGTGAATAATTTTATATTTTTCAATGCAATTAGCTAAATAGTTCAATAGTTGAAGTGCCAGAACCAGAACTTTTCAAATACTTTCTGAATGTCTTCTGAATACTTGAATGTTTAATTCAGTTCTTTAAACCAAGCATTTATTTAGTTTGTGATGATATCTATCTTTGCTCAGGTGACCAGGTCGAGCTCTGCACACTAATTCTTTGTATGGTCGTGGTTTGTTTTTTGGCTTTTTCCCCCACTTTTCGTGCAAAATGCACAAGTGACATCTAGTGGCCATGTGGTGATAGTGAGACAAGTTTTTCCCCCCAGTGATGTCTGTGCTGAGTGTTCCCCTGGCCCCTTTTCCCAGAGCAGGAGGCAGGGCAGGCAGAAGCTGCAGTTTGTCACTGTCATCCTGCAGGAGTGACTAGAATAGCTTGTTTTTCTGGAGCAGATGGAAGTGCAACAACAGACTGGCAAAGGACAAATGTGCTAATGCAGCATATTTGATGTGGATTTCTTGAACAGGCCTGTCAGCTGAAGACTGAAACAATTACTTACGAAGAGAAAGAACAACAGCTTGTAAATGACTGTGTAAAAGAGCTAAGTATGTCCCTACTTCTTTATCCTTCTCATTTGAGGTAGTTCAGTAAAAAAAAACCACAACAGGCAGGTCAGTCAGTCCTGTTTTCCTGTGGTGCTTACTGTCCCTATAGAAATGGTTGTGAGTAGATAATTTCTGACTGAAATTTAACAGCAGAAAACGCTGGCTGTAAGCTGAATCTTTCTCAGTTAAAATTAGTTTTACCTTGAAAATGTTAAGGGAAAAATACAATCTCCTTTGCAACAGGAGCACTTGATGTTTTTCTGGTTTTGTGTCCCACTGTTATTTCTCAAAGATGCCTTGCTGTGTGCTGGGGTAGATTCTGCTGAATCAAGGGATGTTCCAAAAGAACATCTTTATGCTTACCTTGCTGCCTTTGGGTTTGTGGTGTTAATTGTGGTCCCTTATCTTGAAGGGGATGCAAACATCCAGATTGCCAACATCTCCGAGGAGTTAGCAAAGAAAACTGAAGATGCTGCCCGGCAGCAAGAAGAGATCACACATCTCCTCTCTCAGATAGTGGATCTGCAGAAAAAGGCAAAAGCTGTAAGGAATCCAGTTGTGAGCCTTCTCCTATTTGCTGCTAATGTAGCTGGAGGGCAGGTTACAATCCTGGGGGTATTTTCCACCCTCTTTATGTGGGTGACCTTGTTTGATGTTTAATATCTGACATGCTTGACTAGAAAGCATCAGTTTTTATTAAAAGATGCATATATGATTTGTCAAAGGCAATGGTTAAATTTATTTTCAATATTAGATGTAAAACTCTGCTCTGAGTGACGTTGGAAAGACAGGAGTGTCAGTGCAAGTATTTCACTGGACACATTGATTTGGGTGTTCATTTAGCAGGGTACAGTCTGATGCTGCATGTTCTTGTGTTAACATTTGAAATGTTTTTAAACTCACATGTGGGCTACAATTGCTGCAGAGGGAACTTGAGAAAAGTTAGCATTTTGATACAAATTTCATCACAGGACAAAACATCACAGTATTTCTAACAGGTCTTTTGGCATATTTTAGTGTGCTGTTGAAAATGAGGAGCTTGTCCAGCACCTGGGAGCAGCCAAAGATGCCCAGAGACAGCTCACAGCAGAGGTGAGTGCATTCCAGAGTAAGGCAGTAATTTAGGAGCAGGGCAATGACTGTTCATTTTGCCAGGAGAGGTTTAGTCTGAGCTGGATCAGAAGTATGAAATAATTTTGCCTATGTACATGGAATGAAGAAACAGTTACATTCCTAGTATAATTCAAAACCTTTTCTGTCCTATTCTCTCCTTACATTTTGAAAAACAGAGGTTTATGGGCTGTATAGGAACCCTTTTAGGGGTTGACTTCTCTGGGCTGGTAGTTCAAGCACATTTTGAATAGTGGCATAATATGGAAGAGCTTGTTTAAGCTCTGTTTGTTCAGTGAATAAACTGAAGGCAGTCCAGGGTTGCTGGCTGTCTTTGGGTACTGTATTCACATGAACAAAGTGGACAAAGTAGAATGAATAAAGCTTGATCCCTTTAGGATTGAAGGTGGGACTGCCAAGAGAAACTTTCCCTGCTGGTGGACCTTTTGTACCTGTGGTGCTCCAAAAACATGAAGCTCGTGCTTCTCCCTCACTTTCTTAGGGAAGAAATGGAGAGGATCTCTGTTTCTAAGCCAGATAGCTTGTTTTCATGAAATCTGTAGGACCCACCAGTGTTAAAGCATTGGCAGCCTTTCCTGCCAGCAGTGCACCCATGAGCTCCTGGGCTGTTCTCTGTGTTCCAGCTGCGAGAGCTGGAGGACAAGTATGCAGAGTGCATGGAAATGCTTCATGAGGCCCAGGAGGAGCTGAAAAACCTCAGGAACAAGACCATGCCAAATGCCATCTCACGTCGGTACCACTC
This sequence comes from Campylorhamphus procurvoides, assembly GCA_013396655.1. Taxonomy (NCBI): domain Eukaryota; kingdom Metazoa; phylum Chordata; class Aves; order Passeriformes; family Dendrocolaptidae; genus Campylorhamphus; species Campylorhamphus procurvoides. Next base: position 103,712 of record WBMV01000258.1, on the reverse strand, counting down.
GCTGGGTCTCTTCCCCATGGTAAGCACATTTAAGGGGCTAAAACCTGCACACACCACGAAACCAGCAAGCAAAGGAGGTGTGTTTGCATCTGACTTAGAGCTTCAGGGACAGGATGCTGGGCCAGACATAAGCACAGGTGAAATGTCTATTTATGGCATGTTAAAGGGTACCCGAGGGATCAAACCTGGTTGTGTAACAGTGGTGCTTGTGCAGCCACTTGGCTTTGCTGCAGTGCTGTGTATAACCTGCAGCTGGCAGTGCCTGTGCTCTGTGTCATGGGCAGCATTAATAGCTTCTTACACAGTTCTGCACGTCTTTGTTAGGCATCTCCTGTGTGGGTCTTCATCAGGAAGCATTAGGAGCTCCCTCTTCTTCTTCAATATCCTTGGAAAGATAACTTCCTGCTGACAATGGTTTCCAGATGTGGCATTGTTCTAGTCTCATATGATACACATCCTAGTTATTCAGCACTTGAATAGGGTTGCACACACCTGCTTGGTTTAGGGTCACTGAAAATTCACTGGTCCTTTAAAAGAGTATCTGTTGCTAATCTGTATTATGGCAACAAATTATGGTGGTTTCACTGCTGTCATCAACTTTGTTTCCCTGATTTCCTGTGATGATGACATTTAAAGCACAGGCAATATGCAACACTTCAAGGAAAGGAGAGAAAAAAAGAGTGGATAGGAATGTGCCCAGTGACTGGCTCTGCTTCCCTGTGTGTCTCCAGGACAGTTCCATCACTTCTGAAGGCAATGGTATCAGTGGGTTCTTTTGAACTGCATTAATGCACTCAAGCAGCAGAATTTGGCCCTCCTTATCTTTAGCTGTGTCTTGTCTCACTGCTGAGAAAGAACACATTTTATTTGTGCTCACCAGAAGTAAATTGCCAACAAAGGCTTAGCTTGCCTTTTTGGTTCCCTTCTGAGACTGAACACAGGCCAATTTAAGGTGCAGATGTTTGATAATACAAGCTGTGCTTGCACAAATAGGGTTGAAAGCTGCAAAAAATATCCTTGTGCTGAGATAGGTTTGTGTGTTTTGTGTGCAATTGATTTTCAGGTGTTGAATCCTGGGGTAAAAGATCATTTAGGTTTGCAAATATTTGACACTTGGACTCTGCACACAACAGTAAAACTTCCTGACTAGCCAGGAAAATTGGTGGCCTGTCACCTGTAACCTCATGGAGGGAGCATGTAATGCTTTATGCCAAAACCTTGTCAGTTTTGTAGAGGATTGAGTAATGTAGTGAAAGGGAAGTGTTTTCTGTTTATTTTAAATGGAAACATGTCAAGCCAAACTTCACACATGAAGGGTGGGTGTTACTGAGTAAGGAGTTCAGTCTGAGCAGGTGGGGCGCATGAATTCTGTTGTTTCCTGGGGTGTTTTTCAGGTCCTTTGACAGATATTCTATGTCATTAGTTGGTAAAAACTGTAGCAGAATAAAGCTAAGCTGTATTTTATCAGTGCTTTTAATATCTGCATTAGTCTTCCAGCTTTCCAGTGAATTTTCATTTTTAAATCTTTTAAGCAATTCTTTTTTTCTGGAAATACTTTTTATTACCTATTTATTATTTTACATTATTATTTTCTGCAATGGCAACCTATTAATACCATGATATTTGTTTCTCTTTTGTGTTATTTTTACAGGATTCTTTGGCAGCAGAGATAGAAGGGTCAATGAGGAAAGAACTGCATTTAGATGAACCCGACTCTCCTGACTTGGCGTACGGCTGAAAAGATTTGGTTCCTAATTGATTGATTATGCCTGATGCTAATTATCATTGGATGAGAAATAAAAAGACAGGAAATAGTAGAGCTGGAGATTTAAAAGAAATATTTCTGGCCAAGTGTGAATGATAGAGAGAAAGGAAAATAAATTGCCTAGTTATTGGGGTTGCTTTATTTTCTGCTACAGTTACCAAAAGCAAACACCTCTATGTAGGTTTTTCCTTGTCTTACAAACTTCTTGTCCTTGTTCATGAGTGCTGGGAATGAGAAAAGATTTCTTTTCTTGTGTGTTGCCATGTTAAGTTTCTTTCCATAATTAGGAGGGGAGTTCAGTTTAGTGGCTTTTCTCTTCAGGTTTTGTAACCTTTATCCCAGGTGACTCTTGCTCTAATCCAGCTTTTGCGGGGAGAACCTCAGTGCAGAAGGGGATTTGGAGTGGGGTGATGCTGAGTTCTCTTGAATGAACCTGTTCCATAGTACTCTCTTGGTTAAGCACTTGTGACAGTACAGGAGCTATAAATGGGCACAGCCTGGCAGGAATGGTCCCCCTGACACCAGCTGCACGTGTGTCCCAATGGGTTTATCTCACCAGTCCCTACAAAGCAAGGATTGGTTCATTTGGAACAAGTTAATCCAGTTTAGGGGTCTGTTAGAGGAGCAGAGGTTCCAAAAAAAGGGCAGTCAGGGAAGGTACAGTAGGCACGTCCCTGACACCTTCTAATTGCATTTATAAAAAGCTTGATGAGTGCATTGACCTTTGCTGAGCATGAGCCAAGAGCTGTGAGCGAGGCTTTGACAGGGTGCAAAGCTGAGTGGAAAATAAATGTAAGGTCAGAAAGATGGGAGCATGCCCAAACTCCATGTGAGCTTTTGGTCCTTCCAGAATAATGGAACTTAAAGCTTGTTTAAAATCTCCAGAATGTCTTTTATATTGCTTTGCACGTACCAGAGGAGGATACTTTTTTGGTCCATTTTATTTGGAGTATTTTTTCTTTTTTCCTTTTATATAATAATAAAAAAAATACTACATAAGGGAATTAGAAATCGGTTTCAAACAGAAAAGATACTTTTACACAGATACACTCAGGAGGGTAAATTCAAATTCTCCTTTTAAATGGATTAACCAGTTCACAGTTAAGAATTGAACGGAGGTCAATTTTTTTTTTTCAAAACTCATTTCCAAGTGATGGCTTTGCAGCATTTTTAGCTGATGTGCTGAAATGCTCTTTCACTTATTTTTTATTAATGTTTGAAAGGGTCCATTCACATAACTGTCAAAAATATTGGAGTGTGATGGAAGGATTGTGTTGATGGATTGAGCAGTGGCCAGACTGTAGCAAGTGTAGGACCCCAGGCATCCTGCTTTGTAGGAACTGCAGATGAATGCACAGTGGTTGGTGGAGCTGTCAATGGGGAGGGCTGTTGATAATAAGCTGTTCCCTGTTCCTGTGTCCCCTCTGGGGGTAGGAATGCTGTGTGATGAGTGCCTGTGTGTGTCTCTCAGCCACCAGAAGCGGGTCTTCGAGACGGTGCGCAACGTGAACCAGGTGGTCAAGCAGAGATCCATGACCCCGTCCCCCATGAACATCCCGGGCTCCAACCAGTCCTCTGCCATGAACTCCCTCCTGTCCAGCTGTGTCAGCACCCCCCGCTCCAGCTTCTATGGGGGGGACATCTCCAACATTGTCATAGACAACAAGACCAACAGCATCATCCTGGAGACAGAGCCCTCTGACAACGGGTCAGTTCTGCAGCCCTGGGCTTTGCTTGGGGTCTGACAGAGGGACAAAGGGTTTCTATTTCCCTCTTTTTGTGGCATTGGTTTTGAGCACTCAGGTTTATTTGAAAAGAAAACCTTTTTGGAAGTAGTGTGTGTTACTCAGTGTGTGCAGCTCATGCCTGTTCTGAGATGCAGCACCCCCAGATGATGTAAAGCCACCCTTTGTTTCTGCAACTCTGGGCCAAAGCTTAAAAATAATTACATTTTCACCATTTTACATAAATGCCAGGAAGTTTGATCTCAGTTGCAGCTGCAGTTAACTTTTTTGACCCTAAAAATAAATAAAGTGTGCCTCTGTAGGTTACCTGATACAAAAATTTGTGAATGAAACTGATCAGAACTTTATTTTTCTAGCTCCTTGTCTCTTCCCCCAGTACAGCTCCACACTAAGCTGTACATGCTCTTCACTAAAAATGACTTAATACCTCAAAACATTGTATGCTTTTTGGCTTAATATACTCTTGTGACTCCTGTGGTGTCCTTAGAGCCCTGGGCCTGTAAGATGTGATCTGCTGCCTTGAGTTTGTCTAAATGGAAGAGACTCACAACAGGCAGTCCCCTCTCATGTCCTTGCAGGAGTAAGCTCTTAAGTAAAGTGGTGCTTTTCCAACCTCCTGGCAGAAATGAGATTTCCAAACTATCCTGATGTGAAGGAGAAACAAAAGACTGGGGATTGTTTGCCTTTGAGTTCTCTGGACAAGCAGCAAGTTCTTCCCAGACAGAGCAATTCAAAGGTGCTGGTGAAAACCTGTCCTGTGGAATTTTGAGCGTTTCTAAGCCTGTGTTTTTGTCCCTCCCCCTGTCTGTGTGTGTGTTCCAGGAACGAGGAGAGGCTGAAGAAGCCGGGCACTCCAGGCACCCCGGGCTCCAGTGACCTGGAGACTGCCCTTCGCAGGCTCTCCCTCCGCAGGGAGAATTACCTCTCGGAGCGCAAGTTCTTTGAGGAGGAGCAGGAGAGGAAGCTGCGGGAGCTGGCAGAGAAGGGCGAGCTCCACAGCGGCTCTGTCACCCCCACAGAGAGCATCATGTCCCTGGGCACTCACTCCAGGTTTTCGGAGTTCACTGGCTATTCGGGAATGTCCATCAGCACTCGCTCCTACCTGCCCGAAAAGCTGCAGATTGTGAAACCCCTCGAAGGTGATAACAAAGGGCCTCGGCCTCTCTCTGTTGTTCTCAGTGACTCTTTGTGGTCTCTTATCCATCACCAGAAAGCAGGAAATCTTTGCAATACGTATTCTTTTTACTTTAGAGACAGCAATCCAAGCTGTTGGTTTGAGATCTTCTAACTGCTCCATTTTCCCCCAAGCCTTAAAAGTGTTAGGAAACAATTCCAGCCAAGGCAATAAAATCAATATTAGAGGCCAATGGATATCAGCAGTGCAGCTTTACAACTGATCTCAATGTTGCCATTTCATAGTTGGGAAAGGATGGTGGATAAGGAAATGGAATCTAAACACGAATTCTGTAAATTAGAGTCTGCAAAGGCCTTTACCTCCTGTAATTAGTCCAGCTGGAGGGCTGTTTTAGTGATTAAAAATAACCTGTGGACTTCACTTGGCTCTTGGAGTGGTCACACACGAGGCACTGGGGCTTTGCAGTTCATGTGTGAAATAGGTGGGGATTTTCCAGTCCATTTTCCTTCACATACTCTCTCAGGAAAAGGCAAGATGCAGGGAGATGACAGGGCTAGGGTTTCATTTCTGAGCTCATTTCTGCAGTCTGTCTGACAAAGCTGGCAGAGCTCATGCTCTGGGTCTGCCTGCCTTGCTTCAGTCCTTCAGGCTGTAGCTGGAAGTTAGCTGAGTGAATTCCTGCAGGTTTTAAGCAAAATGCAGCTGTTTTCCTGGTTCACAGACACAGTAGTTAACATCAGTTAGCTTGGGCTGCTTTCTCTCTTTTCCTTTACAAAACTCTAGTTTTGCATTGCAATGGTGTGTGTTTTAATTGCAGAAGTTCCTTTATTTTTCATCATTTTAGAACTAATTTGTTTCACCTATAAGGAGCCTTTAGCATGACACGTGTTCAGAAGGGAAAATACCCATTCTTGTGTCCCAAAGGAGGTGATGTACTGTACCTACCTATCCAAATGAGGCTATAGCCATGGCACACATGTCCATACTGTCTGGCAGATTTTAATAGTTTGTTTTCATGGCTGCTTTGGAATGGTCATAACAGTTCTTGTACCACTTGAGGGAAATGATGATCCAGCTCTGTTTCAGTTTCTGGTTGCTACCACTGTAAGAGATTTCTGTCACCATCCCATTATATCTGCTTTTTTCTTCCAATAAACTCTTAAAGTCTTTATCATCTTTCTATCTGTCTGGTTTTTTTTCTCTCCTGGTTTTGTTCCTTGTTCTGAGTCATTTTCCTCTTAAAATTATTGCACCTTTTAAAGTGCTTCTCGTGTTTGGTTTTAGCTCTTATTTGTAGTATGTTTGTGTCTGCTTGTTTCATGAGTTTAGTGTTTACTAACTTTTAGTAACTGCATGTTTGATTCTGTTCTGCACCTCAGCTTAGTTTCTTTCCCGAGTCCTTTTCATGAGGTTTAATTTTGGTTCTCAGTTTCGTGGATGCCTTTGGCTTTATTGCTGTTTTACTAAGGGTGCTCAGGCCACGAAATGGAAGAAATAAAAATCAGTTCTTTAATAAATTTCAGGTTAACAGCTTCCAGTCCTTTAAAGCAGTCTTTTAAATCCCACAGTAAAATAAATGGAGCAACAGAAATACTAAGAAATTAACCATCTTTTGCACCTTTAAAAAAACCAGCCCCTGCTTTCTTTTAGTCTAAACAGGAGGATTGCTTGATGTGCCTTGCTTCAGTTACAGTCCAGTGTTTGCATTTTTTCCTTTCTTTTCAAAATGTGCACCTGCAGCTGGTTGTGCCACAAGCATGAAACAGCCCTGTCTGTGTCCTGTAGGAAACCTAGAACTGGTTATTTCTTCACCCACCCTATTGCAATTGTGGCAGCAACACACTGTGCATTTCTAAGCTTTCTCTCACCCTCTTGGTCTACATGCCATCCTGCAGAGAGATCAGGGATATAGAAAAAAATAATTTACTCCATTCATGTACTTATTTTATTCTTGTATTGCTTCTTGCTTCAGTTTGGCAGTCCCACTGTTGCACAGGAATTCCCTTATGCCAACTTCTCTTGATAACATCATTTACAAAATGATTTAGTGGGGACCTGGGACTGAATGTAGGCCAAGGAGCTGCTGTAGTTCTGGCTTCTTCTGACTTTTGAACCTTCCTTTTTTTCTTTTTTTCTATTTTTTGCGGGGTGGGGTGTATTTACAACTGTTGTATTGCTTTGTACATTTGTGGGAATTGTCTGCATGGCAAAGTTAGTTATTACAGTTGTTTAGGTTTTTACGTATACCATGCAATGAGTTGAACATTCTTGCTCTTCGGATGCTCTTTGTGTGCCAGCTCCTTGAGGGAGCATTCTGCTTTGGGCACAGGGGACAGGAACAAGACAACAAAAACTGCTCTGATTTGAGCTGGCAGAGATGGAAATACAGGTTTTTTTGCTTGTGTCATAGGACATGTGTGGGTTTAAGTCACACATTTGAATAGAGTAGTAGGAAAATGTAGGGCCCTTGTGGGCAGTGTTTGATCAGTACTTGAGGAATCAGATAAATCCTCCCCTGGTTTCAGTGGAACCATCTCGGTGTATTTATCAATTTCTCTTGATCCATTGCTGTTTCTGACTAATTGTCTCCTATTAAACGCTGGATATTGAATGCTTTTCTCTGTAAAATGTCCCTCCTTGCTCCAACCATTTCCCTGCCCAGGATGAAGCTGCAGGTACAGTAGCCCTTAGCTCTGTGGTAGTTGAGTTCCTGTAGCAGAGAGGCCACACAGGTATTTAGGTGTGTAGTTCAGAGGTGTTACCTGCTCATGTGTGCCTGCAGCTGTGGGGCTCTCTAACATGTGGCACAGCTGGAGTGGCTGTGCAATGTGTGTGACTGTCCTGCTGCCACTGGCAGGAAATTGGGGCATGTTTTTGGCACCTCTCTTAGCGTGAGCCTCACGTGGCAATATGTGGTGTGTGCTCCTCTTAGAGCTTTCTGTGGTGGTGCTCAGAGCAAGAGTTCAATGTAAATCCTTCCCAGTCATGCTTGATCCTGTGAATTGAGAATATTTGCAGGGAGGGGACGTGCATGGGCACAATTTTGCTGCATCTCACCCCCAGGCTCTGCCCAAGTGCTGCTGTGATCAGTTTATTCCACATTGATGTGGAAATGCTGAAGCACAGGTGAAGCAGTTGTGTCTTGTAGCATGTCTTCCTAAAAAGATTAAACCCAGAAACATTAGAGGTTTGGGGCTGCCAAACCTTTGGTGTTCTGGATAAACCAAGGAGGACTTTGTGTCTTTTAGGTCCTGGTTTGATTGCTAATTTATTTTGCTTGTCTTTCTGTTCCTTTCCAGGTTCTGCCACCTTGCACCACTGGCAGCAGCTGGCTCAGCCCCACTTGGGTGGCATCCTGGACCCCAGGCCCGGTGTTGTCACCAAGGGCTTCAGGACCCTCGACCTGGACGTGGATGAAGTGTACTGCCTTAATGACTATGAGGAAGATGAGACAGGTGACATTTCTTACAAGGGCCTAACTACCTCGCCGCCAGTGCAGCACGCAGAGACCTCAGGTGAGAGGTCCCAGGCACAAGTGACTGGTTCAGACAGCAAGAATAAGCCCCGCCAGTCTCAGGCTTTGCCAGAGGAGATGCAGGAGTCCACGGCTGACGATGATGAGGGGTCTGGTGAGGGAAACTCATTAAGTCCAGTCAAACTGACATCTTTGCAGGATTTTGATTACTGGGCCATTCTCACGTCTCTGCAGAGCAGCCTCCATAACCTTGCTTTGTGTGTGGGGTCTGCACGGTAGTGTGTGCAGCTCTTCCAGCATAACCGTCCTAACGTGGGCTCAAACACTGGCCTTTCCTTGCGAGTACCTTGATTTGGGTCTCAGTAACAGCATCTGTGGGCAACATTTTACTCTATTTTGATAAGAGAAGGCTGCTAAAAGGGAGTGGTTTGTTCACAAACCTCTGTGTGGCACGTTTGTGCAACTCGTGTGTGTATTTAGTGCACGCTGCTCAGTGTATGTAATGTATAGATTACATATGTTCTGTATGACTGCAGTGCAGAAACTCTGCTGACTGTTCATAAGAGGTGCTGCCATGCTTTAGATTTTTGTACAAAGTCTAAATGATTAGTGTTCTAAAGGTGCATCTAAGTTGCCTTTGCTGAAACAAATGGAAGTGCCTCAAAAATCACCAAAGAAACTCTGTAAGTTTAATTCCCTTACCTCGAATAGTTCCCTGTTTTTAGAGGATGTTTTTATGCAGTGACTAATGAAACTTCCCTCATTCCCTCCCCATCACACATGAAATCCTGTCCTTCCTATTTATGCTGTATGAAGACATAAGCATTTTTAAGTGACACAGCACTGCAGGAGTTCTTAGACACTCTGAACTGACATTGTCTATTATTGCACAAGGCCACAGGTTCTCAAGACTATAGATGTGTTTTGTGTGGTTTCTTTTCTGTTCTTGGGTTTTGGGGGGTTTGTTTAATAAGCTGTATAATCTTGATGAAGATTTGCCTCTGGTAAAGAATTATATTTAATCCAGAATCAGAAAATTACCATAACTCTTTTTTTTTTCTTTCCCCCCAGACATTTTGTTTTTCTGTAACTACTTTAAGTGGAGACACTTCCTTCCCTCTTTTTTTCTGGGATAAATCATGATTTAATATTTGGCTGTTCTGTGGAAGATTAGATTGTCTCAGGGCTAAACAATAACATTTCTGTTGTTCTCATGACATGCAGAGTCCCTCCAGCTCTCCCTGCAATGGCAGGTCAGTGCTTCCAGCTATTATTGAACATAAGCTACTTTTGGCAGTCAGGTGTTTTAAGGGAAAACTCAGAATCACAGAGCCATGGAGGTTGGACAAGACCTCTGAGATCACTGAGTCCAGTGGTTAACCCACGTCCCTCACTAAGCCATGTCCCTCAGTGCCACATCCCCAGGTCCTTTAAATACCTCCAGGGACAGTGATTGAACCCCTTCCCTGCTCAGCCTGTGCCAACACTTCAGCATTCAAACCCCTCAGCTTCCCTTTCCACTGGCAAAAATTGGCTTTGTTCTAAGACATCTATTGCCCAGAAATAATGTTTATTTTTTATATATATATTCATATAGCAATAAATAATTCCTCTGCAGGAGTTGTGTACCATTTTGGATATTATCCAGGTTTTTATACTTTTGAAGGGTCCAAGTAACAAAAGCAAGAAAAGCTGGAGATAAGGGGAAATATAGAGTGATATCATCAAAGATTGAACTAACTGACATTTTTAGGATCTAGGGAATAAAAGATTCAGCAAAAGATATGATTCATTTTAAAATGTGTTGCTGCAAAGAGAAAGGGAACAAGTTCTTCATGTACTCAGGGTACAGTAATTGTGCAAAACAGTTCCTTGGGTTATGCTTTGAATAATTTTGTAATTTTAAGAATTTTCAACACAGGAACATGTCAAAAATGGAGAAAACTCACTGTTGTGGGCTGTACATAGACAAGGGTATAGTTTAGGTCCTTGGGGTTTTTCAAGAACAGATTAGTAAAAGATTTCTGGGTAATAATTGGGAAGAGTCTTCCTTTGGACTAGAACGATAAATGTGGTCCTGCCCTGTGATTACAAACTGGCAAGAAAGTTTGGTATGTCCTTCCATATTCTGTCTCCATTAGGATCTGAATACGGGTCACTTCTATTAATAGGTTATTTACTGGTTACTGCTGATGTTTCCTGGGAAAACTCTAGCTCAGACAAGGTTTTTAAGCAAATTCCCAACCTTATAAATTGACAAAGTAGATAAAAATCTATGAGATTGTTCTTGCAATCTTGTATTGTTTGCTAGGTAATTTTAATACATTACAGAAATAAATTAGTCAAAAATTAACAATGAGGAATGAAAAAGTGCACTGAAAACTTTAGTTTCCCATGCTCCTTTCAAACTGTCCAGCTGCTTAGAATTCAGGAGTATCCCTGAGCTGCCACCTCACTCCTGGTTGCTTTGCTCCAGTGAAACAGACAGCTGTGTCTGCTTTTTATTGAAACAATTTGGCTGCTGTTGTACAAGGAGCAGATAATTGGGGATGCTTTCAGAGTGGCCCTTCCTAATGAGGCAGCACTGCTCAGGATCCACAGTCTGCCCTCTCCAGAATTCCTTGTGGGAGAGATGTGTGCTTAGCTTATGGATTTGGTTGGGTTTCAAATACTGTGCAGCCATTGCTTCTCTCCAAAAAGCCTCCTCAGCATTCCTTCTCCTGCATTTCTCTGTAAGAAAGGCAAGGCAGGGAGGGGTTAGGGTTGTATGGACATGCAGCTCCTCAGAGCCCTGTCAGGAACATCATAAAGCCTTGCTAGAGAAGGTGGGAGTAAAATAAAAAGGAAAGGAGGAATATCTTGGATACAGTTTTTAGCTACAGTGCTTTTGTTTATAATCCAGGATAGCTCTGTTGCAGAAAAATCTAGTTCAAGAGGTTTGTAAAAGCCAGCAAGTGTTGTTTTATGGAGGATTGTGAATTCCAGAGTTGCAGTTCCAGCCTAATACCCAGGAATAGGCTGAAATGAGTATAGCACTGATGTACACTCTCAGCATAATTGGAATTGTAAGGAAGTTACAGGACAGTGTTCTTAATACCATCCAGGTCAAGCAATTTTGGCAGCACAAGTTTTAGTAACCTCAGTATAGTTTTTTTACTCTGTGAAAGAAAATGTAGTATGTTATAAAAACATACAGAACTTGTTTTGGAAGGAGGGGTTGTTGGGGTTTGTTGTTCTTTTTTTGTTTGGTTGATTTGTTGTGATTTTTTAATTCAAACAAACAAACAAACCCAAGCCATTCAAAGCACTTAATAATGTCATGAATGTTCTAATTTTGAAGCTGAAAGGGCTACGTGGTGCAAAGTGTGCTTAATTGTGTGCTAGTATTGGGTGCATGAACTGGTCTCTCAGTATTTATGATTTAGTTCCACTGGGTGATTGCCTTGACTAGACCTGTGCTCAGCACTGGGGGATCAGCACTCCTGTGTTTCATGTTTATACCTTAGTCATGACATGGAGATTGTCCCCAAAGGTGCCTGAAATCACAAAACCACATCATCAATGTCCTTATGTCGGGGTTGTTTTTAGCAGGATTACTATACATGCTTTAAAAGGTTACCACTGTACAGAAAAGCAATAAATTTTGTAACTCTTCTTAGAACTAAGGTATTGGTGCATATTTAAATACATCTTATTTTCACATGGCATGAATATTTTGCAGTAATTATTTTTTTAAGTCTATCAGTTGCTGTCTGTGCTGTTAAAATGTGATAATTTTAATTTGGGGATCCTAGACTGCCTAAACTCATGTTGAAGCCACACCAAAGACTTTGAAGTCCTTTTACCTGTGTGCTCCATGGTTATACACCCATGAGAAAGTGAGCTCAGCCAGAAGAAAACCCTGTCCAAAGAATATCTGCCTTTGTTCAGTTTGTCCTCTCTTGCTGTTTCCATAGGCAAAATAAAGGAAGAGTTTGGAAAGGCAGATATTCAGACAATAGTTTTGTTGTTTAAGAAAGGTGACAGAGGTGACACTGCTGGCAAACATGTGTGGGTTCTTGGAGGGTTTGAGAATTCCCAGTGACCCATGAACCCAGTGGTGTCTGAAGGCACCTAAACACCTTTAGGAGAGCACCATGCTCCTTTGGACAGCTGCTGTGTTTATTCATTGCTTAATAAAACTGCATTGGCCAGAATAGGTGTTTATGTAAAGAAGGGGTTTATTGGTTGCTGTGAGCTCTCTGCCTCCTGTTGTTATTGCAGCAAATTTGAGTTGGGATCCAGTGGTACAAAAGTTAGTGCTGTTTTTAGTATAGCTCCTTCTTCAAAGTCTTCCTCAAACTCCATTTGTATTGGTTCCTTCCTGTGGGTGGGGCAGGCCACTAGTTTACTCTGACTTTGTCCCTTCCTCTGCACAAGGTGCCTGAAACAGAGATGAAATGTCCTAAATGTGCCTATTTTGCTGTTTCCACCTGGCAGAATGGCCCATGAGCTCTGAGTGCTGAGCTGGAGCTGAGAGAGTTCTGAGCTGTATAAAATCATCAGCTCTGTCCTTTGAATGAGCCAAGCTCTGTTTTACCACAAGGTGGAGCGCTCTGTCTGACTGGAACTGCCTTTTTTGCAGTATTTTAAAGGATGTTTTTGCAGCAGGGTTGTGCATGCAGTCCCTTTCAGCTCCAATGTTTTGCATTTTTTCCCATAATGCCTGTGAATTGCTTGAGAAACCTTACTAAGGTGAAGAATCATTAATTCCTGAGAGGTAAAACATGATCCAGCGGCAGCCTTAGGTGATCTTTAATTTTAATTTAGGGGGAAAATGCACAGTTTGCACAGGTTTCCTGGTGGATGCAATCACATGATGTTTCTGTAAATTTTGTTGAGCACTGAATTATGTACAGATTCGTTTTCATACAGGTATGGAGCCTGGTTGTTAAACTGCTACAGCTTTGAGAAAGAGGGTACAAGTAAAACATTTGGTTTCAGACACAGTTACATGGAATGGGTGCTTATATTAAAAATAATGCTTTGGTATATGTCTATGTGAAGATGGTCTCTCGTATTATAAATATGTATTGCTTCCTCATGAAGTTATACCAATTCAGGAAATGGACTTTCATATGTAAAATTACTGAGTTAGGACTGAATTATTTTGTTTCTATTTTATAAACTTTGTTCATTTACAGCAACAGGTTCTCACTCTTTTTACTGTGTCCAAAGGATGGAAAATGCACCAGCAGTATGATACACCCCATTGTTGACTGATGGAGGATGAAGCTGGTACAGGACTTTCTTAGTGGTATTTGAGGGGAGAACACATCCATGGAAATGGAGAGATTCTTTTTTATCGTTTCAATTTGTTTCCTCTTATTAGAGTCAGTGATCTCTCTACTTTTAGCAGCCTTCTCCTATCTCTGACTCATTAGCAGCAATGAGTCTTGCTTTTGCTAATGCAGCTGTGTATCTTCAGTGTGCCTGTCTCCAACCTGAAGGGATGCCCAGTGGATGTGACAGAGGGGGAAATGCACTGATTGTGTTACAGCTGTTTGCTTTGGGTTGAGCTTGCAATCTGAAATCAGCATTGCTTTATTCTGTTCTCTATTCATCATCCAGGGATAACTGCTGTGTTTCTAACTGATTCATGTTCAAGTCCTGTGTTTTCTCTAAATAACCAATTTTTTCATGTCCAGTTACTTGAGCTCTTTCTCCAGATTTTCTTATAACTCTCTGCAATATGGAGAGAATCATGATTGCTAGGCTGTGCTCCCTTGTAATAGTTTTGGTAGTGCTCCCACTAATCTCTAAAGCAGCTGGATTCCTGCAGCATCATAATTCCCATCTCTGGAGGTGAAGTAGAGCTTGTTGTTCTGTTATGCCATGCTAACCTTTGAGTGTGTTAACATGACACTCCAGTGGGTTTTAGGAACATCCTTTGATGTCCAGCAGCACATTGCAGCACTACCCAGGAGTTACCTCACGCTGTGTGCTCAGCCACCTCTGCTTCCACTGTGACACTGCCCATGCTGTCCCCCTCCCACACTGCTTTCTGTGCTCTGAGAGGGCTCCCTGACCACACCCCCCCCCTGTCTGGGAGCTGTGATGCTTTATAGGTGGAAAAGGGAACACAGCCACCATTCAGCCTTGCCTTGCTTCTGCTCAGCTTCTCTGGAGCTCAGAGTGGTGTCTGGTGCAGCTGGTGGGTCTGTCTGTCCTTTGCAGTGTGTTCAGTAGCTGTGGAGTGTGGTATTCAAGTGTGGCTTCTCCTGGGAATGGCTCGGAGGGCTGGGCAGGGCTGGGGAGGGAGCTGCACTCGGGTTTTACTGTGCATGTCCTTTGACCACTGCTGAATTGGGTTACTGAGTAAGGGAACCTATGCAATCATGATATCTTGGATGGAATATTTAACTCAGGGTGTTTTTCAACCAGCTTTTCAGATGCATGGCTCTTAAATTCTGTAATTCTTTTGCAGTGACCACAGCTGCATTATATAGGAGGTTGGTACAGCCACAGAAGTGTTTCTGCAAAGGAGAAAGAAATTGGCCCAAGTATTTAATTGTTTAAATTGAGCTGTATTGCTTCTGTCCCAAATAACTGAGATTGACAGAGTGGCAATTTTACAGCCACATTTGTCAGGAAATTAATGTACTAAACTGTTCACAAAACCCTGCTATATCATGCAGCTGAGGATGTACATTCTTAAAGAACCTAATCACAGGCACAAGAGAAATGTCACAGATGTACAGTAGTGGATCCAAACTACCCCTTTTCCATACTGTGGATGTGAAAAATCAGCAGCAGTAATTAATTAATGTGTCTGTCCCTTCCCCACCCCAACAATCTATATTCCTGTAGCATTAGCCAGATGGATCCATCACTGAGAAGTAATGAGGATACCTTTGTCTGGATCAATCTAGAAGCTGAAATGCTCAAGCATTCAGAAAGTCCTGGTGCTCCTGAGCTGGTACTAGAAACTGCTGCTTGGAATTTCCCCTTGATACAAGTTGCTGGTTTAGACAAGGCATTTCAAGCACTGCCTGACTGAGCAAGACTTAACCTGCAGTGTTTGTGATCAAGGACGAGTTCCAGCAGACCTTTTTAGCACTGGCCCTGGAGTCCTAGAGGTGTTTCTTTCGGAGAACCAGTGTCTGCTGGAGCAGCACTTGTGTGTTTCACTTGCATTGATCCCATCAAGGTGCCTCATCACTTTTCTGCATCTGTCTTGATCAGCACACACAAGTTTGGTTTCCCCCTTTTCTGTGTAAAATGCAAAGAATTTGCTTTGTTTTAATGTAGTACCTCATCCTGGGAAGTGCATGTCACAAACCAACTCCACCTTCACCTTCACCACCTGCCGCATCCTGCACCCCTCCGATGAGCTCACGCGAGTCACTCCAAGGTAAGGGGTTCCCCTGCTGCCAAACCCTGCAGCTCTCTCTGTTTGCCCTCTGAGCAAGTGCAGAATAATGGCAGAAGCTGCACTGGTGAATTACAGCACACCCACAAATTAGTCCTCCCATTCTGAGTTGCCTCAGCCTGATTTTGAGAGGCATGTGTCATGTTTTAGAAAGCCAGCCCAAGTATCTTAAATGTTGTTACCTCTAGTTAAGGTATTACAGAATCAGACATAATTATATTGGCTTCTGATATCCAAACCTGGCTCCTTTTGATTTCAGGCTTGTTGTAGTCCTCATATGTGAATGAACAGAATGTGGTGTCTCATAAAAACCCCCATGTTTTTCCAGGGGGGAAAAGGCTAAATCTTTTCTCTCAGAAGAGAAAAAGGATGTGCAGGTAAAGAAATGCAGGAAGTCCATGAGGAATGGAGGAGGAAACATGCCTTGATCAGAAGCAGGGAGATGTCTGCTTTGTTCTTGGTGGAATTGTTGGAAATGAATTGGTAGTACCGAGACTGAAACTAATGAGCTGGCATAACAATAGCAATGCCTGCAGGCAGAAGGCAATTCTACAGCCTTAGGGGAGGTGAAGAAGATCTGAGAAGCAGAGGGGATGTGTGAATTTCATACCTAAAGAGGCAGCTTTCCTTCCTTAGCAAATCAGGATTTAAAGAGTTTTTTTCCATTTAGCAAGACAATGCCCCAGTGCTTTCTGTGCCCCTTCCAGCCCTGTGTGGGAGCTCACCATTGTGCAGGTCCCCATCCAGAGGAGATGTGTCCAGAGCTGGTGAGATACAAGATGGGCTCTGAGTGCCTGGGAAGGGCAGGAAAATAAGGGTATTGAATATGAAACCTGCCAGGTGGAAAGGAAATGGATAATGATTAAATGTCCCTTTTCTGCTTCTCTTTCTGAACTAAGTTAGTTAAGAGTGGCCTGGGTGGTTTCTCTTCACTCTTTTCTGTCTTCTTTCCCCTCAGCATGGTTACTGAAGAGATCCTCTTTAATGGCTGCAGCTCTATTTTAATTCTCTTGTTATTGTTGAATTGCTGTCAGTTGTCATGATAAACTCACTGGTTTCTAAGTTTAACAAATCAGCCTGAATGGACAGCTAAATTCAGTACATTTTCAGCTGCCTTAGTTGAATTAAAGCTCACCATTCCCCTGGGAGGACAAAGAGCAAAACAAACAAGGTGATGCTTTGAAGGAGCTCCTCCTTACCAACTGCACCTGATTCTTCCCAGGTCCTGTGAGGAGGAGGAGGAGGGCACGCTGTGTGTGGTTGTGCTGAGAGGAGGGGTAGGGCAGCCACGGTGAGCCAGCGTGGGCAGGGTGAGCAGCACTGCCAGCAGCATCGTGTACCAGGAATGCCAGTGTGTGTGGCACCAGCTAACCCCACACAGGTTTGGCTTCACCTGCCTGGTTACTGCATTTTAACCTGTGCCCCCCCAGGTGTGGCTCTAACCTGACTAAATTCCATCATTTCTTTGTTTCTTTTCTCAGTCTAACTCTGAAACTCTCCCTGGGCTGAGCTGCTGAGCCACTTGGAGTCTGTTTGTGCAGTTGTGTCCTGGCTGCCCTGTGGTGTTGGCTATTTTGGTAGGAAAGTATTTCCCCGTTAAAGCAATGCCAAAATGACCAAACAGACAAAAAAGACAACACCCACAACTGCTTTCTTGCAGAGTTGGCTTGGTTTTTCTCTTGCACTGTAGTGTGTAAGTGTGCTGAGAAATTAGTAGAAATACTAATCTGAATGTCTGCCCAATGGATCTGTAGCTGGAAAGAGGGAAGCTGTTGGAGTTAATGAACCACTGGAGTGCTGCATTTTCATTTTGTGGCTGGGGCATCTTGGAAGGCTGTTGGGGCATCTTGGAAGGCTCTTAGGGCATCTTGGAAGGCTGATAATTAACACCATGTGCCTGGGCTTCTGACCTGTCTATGGTCCTACCGTGTAGAAGGTCAGCTCATGCAGGAGGTTCTCTCTCTTCTCTCCCTCGTGCTTTTCAAGACCTCTATACTCTGTTTAGCCCTGGGGGGATGATCACAGTGGCTGTCCCTGTTCTTTTCAGTTCCAGTGTGACCTGAGCTCAGAGCTGTGAGGGTCCAGCTTGGATCAGTGCTTCAGAGGAGAACTGTGGCCTCCCTTCTCTCCATGCAGCCTTGCCCTGTGTGCTGCTGCAGGGGGGGGACACTGCTCTGCTGGGACTTGTCCTGCTCCCCTGCCTCTGATAGAGCCCAGGCAGGATGGAGGGGACACCAGGGTCCCCGAGCCCCCCTGCAGGATGGAGAGGACACCAGGGTCCCTGAGCCCCCTGCCACATGCTCTGACAGCCACAGCCCTCACAGGGGTGCAAGGACACCAGAGCCACCTTCCAGGGTGTCGAACCTGACATGCACAGTAGTGTTGGCTTTCATTAGTTCAGAGTTCATTAGTTTAAGGTGAAATGAGACTGCAAATTCTAGTCAAGATATCATCTCAGCCTTTTTGTCCATCTGGGCAGAAAGGATGCAATTCCTTCATTGTCCTCTGAGTCTTCTCTGTGCCCAGAAATCCATCCAGACTGTCTCAGAGTGGCTATTTGATGCATTTCTTGGTACAGAGAAGCCAACTTAAAGTTGTATGTTATGACTGAGCCAATCCAACAGTGTGGCTCAGCTGAAAAGGGAAGAGCCCACTCTGTCCCTTGTTCCTTCCTCTTCCAGCTGCTTCATTTTCCTGCTCTGTTGCATTGGCTTTGGTTTTCATCTGACTCTTTGCTGAGAGTCTTCTGCTTGCTAATGTGGCAAGATGAGGGGAAAGATTTTCTTCTCTGATCAGTAGTGAGCTCAGGTCAGTGAATTCCCTGTTAACATCAAGTGTTGCATTGCCTGAGACCCTTCAGATGCATTAGAGGGGTTAAACCCAAGCCTAGGAAATATCACTGTGGACTTCAAATTTTTTGAATTTGGGTTCAATTCACTTTGCACTGTTTCAAACTGTATAAATTATTTTACCAAATTAACAGTAGAATGGCTCTGTCATGCTGGGTTTGCAGCTCAGTTATCACTTACCCATTGGCCAGCTGACAACAGATTGACTGGATTTTTCTTACCACTTTTGTTGACTATTCACACAATTATGCAAATCAAAAGGCAGATTGCACATCTCCTTCCCCTTTAATGAGAGTAAAATAAGAAGGGAAGAACAGTTTGACCTTACAGAGGTGCATGTTGGTGGCAAGTCCAAATTAGTAACTTTGGTACAAATACTTCTGTAGCAGATGAATTCCCCTCCTGCCTCACCACTGTCTCTGCTGTGACCCAACAGTGCTCAGAGGTGACACTAGACAGTGACTGTCTTGCTTAGCCCAGTGGTCAAGTCTCCCCCATGTCCTTGTCTTGCAGAAGGAACTGGGAGCTGTGGGAGCCACTAGATCAGAAAGAGAAATTGAAGTTGTTGGTTACAAACCTGTCAGTTTATCAGCAGAAATGTGGTGTTGGGGATTGCACTAATCCTGGGACACTGGGCTGTGAAGTGTGCAAAGTGGAGATGTGTTTTGTGGGATATGATGTTCTTGCACCTGTGATCCCATTTGTGAGGAGCTGGGATCTCACAGCGTCCTGTGCTCTCTCCAAATGGATCAAGGGCCCTGCTGGGGCTTACAAACCTTGCTTGCACTAAGTTCTAATTCCCTGCTGCAGAGAATAACTTGATGCCCCTTTGCTTTCAGCCTTAACGCAGCACCTACTCCAGCTTGTGGCAGCATTAGCAATCTGAAGGGCACCCCCGTGGCCACTCCCTGCACCCCTCGGCGCCTGAGCCTGGCCGAGTCCTTCACCAACCTGCGCGAATCCACCACCACCATGAGCACGTCGCTGGGGCTGGTGTGGCTGCTGAAGGAGAGGGGCATCTCGGCAGCAGTGTACAATCCCCAGGGCTGGGACAGAGCCAGCAGGGGCACCCTGCTCAACACCTACTCCCCGAAAATGGCCATCATTCCTTCCACTCCCCCAAACTCACCTATGCAGACGCCTTCTTCTTCCCCTCCATCCTTCGAGTTCAAGTGCACCAGCCCACCTTACGACAACTTCCTGGCTTCGAAGCCTGCCAGCTCAATCCTGAAGGAGGTGAGGAACAAAAAGAGCATCAGGAACAGTGAGAGCCAGACTGACGTGTCTGTTTCCAACCTTAACCTCGTGGACAAAGTCAAGAGGTTCGGCATCGCCAAAGTTGTGAGTTCGGGGCAGGCGGCGGCTCCTCCTTTAGCTGAGGAGCAGGGCCCTCTGCTCTGTGGGGCACAGGGACCAGTGAGGGCCCTGGTTCCCGGGGCCCTGGCAGCAGATGGGCTGGCCCTGGGCTGCCCTGCCGTGACCAGTGCCATGGGGGGCATCCAGCTCAGCACTGGCATCCGCAGGAACCGCAGCTTCCCCACCATGGTGGGCTCCAGCATGCACATGAAGGGCCCCACGTCCCTCACCTCGGGCATCCTCATGGGAACCAAGCTCCCCAAGCAAACCAGCTTGAGGTGAAGGACTGGATTTTTACAGCTGGTCTTTTTAAATGAGAACACTCAGATTCTTTCTCCCATCTCCCTCTCCCCACCACCCCCTCATTCATTGCCTCTTGAGTTTGACAAATCAACTTTGTGCCTAACGGGAGAAATGTGTAAACTTTGTATAAAACGTGTAAATATGTACCAGATCTATTGTAACTAATTGGATTATTTTACTGTTCAATGGAGTGCAAAAGGCTCTATGTTATGATTGCTGTATTAAGGTTAACTTGCTAACCTTTTGAAAAGGTTGGTTGTTTTTTTTAAGATGCACTGAAGAAAAAACAAAAGAGCAAAACCAAGAAAAAATAACTTGATTAGAGAAACGTGAATTCTGTAGCTAGCCTAACTCGAGTCCAAGGTGCATGGGAAGCTGTTGAATGTGTTCTGTGAGACCTCTCATTACATCACTTGAAGCATGGGAGCATTTGTGCTTCGTTAATACTGAAAAAGCACTCGGTTTAACATGTGGTAGTTTTCATTTTGCCTCTGTAGATGAGTTGAGCTGAGTTGTTGGAGTGCCTGGCTGTGATGCCTGAATGGATGAAATGCTTTCTTTCTTTGTTTTTTTTTTTTTTCCTGTTCTGTATTTGCCTCCTCCCCACGATTATAAACTTGAACTAATGCTGTGCTGAGGTCAGCAGGCCTGCTGGGTACCTGGAATATGGACATGTTCCCACCACCACTGTTTCATCTGGCACGCTTACACTGCCTTTTGGTTTGGTTTTGTTTTGTTTTGCAATGCTGCACTGGATTGTGGAAGGGAAAATGCTTTACCCTGTGTTGCTGCCACTGAAACAGGCCTTGTCAGTGCCCCCAAAGAGAAGAATTGTCACCACTCGTGAGGTAAATACAGCAGTGACTTCCTGGAAGTCAAAGCTGCAGAACAGATTGACAGAAAGAATGTTATAAAAACAGAACATGTAGCAACCAGTACTGGGAGAAGGTGCATCCCTGAGCCCTCAGCAGAGAACCACAGGACACATTTAGTAACAGGATGGTACAGGCTGGAAAGAGCAACTCCCAGTCCTGCTGCTGATCCTCATGTTCCATGGCCCTTTATGCAGGGTGAGAATATGCCCTACTCATTTTCTGGTTTCTTTTTGCAGAGAAACCTGTTTTCCTCCAAAGGTGGCCCTTAGCATGGGTAAAAATCTGGGAAACATTTGATTTTCACAGTATTTTTTAACTGCAAAAATACCTGCCAGTACCAAGAGTGTAACTCCCTGCTCTTTTGGGAAGGAAACAAAAGACCTCGCACACCTTTGGTTGCCAGGCAATCCAATCCTGGCTGCATCACAATTTTTAATCAGTTTCTCCCAAACTTCTGCTGGGTGCCTGTAGAGAGAGCTGAAATCCCTTGGAACTGGAACAGACTGGGGGAAGCTTGTTTCCAGGGCAGGGCTCAGACATGCATTGTTTTTGGGAAGCAGGGATGGAGAGGAGGGAAGAGGGAAGGGTTCAGCATCCACCTCCTTCTCCTTGCACTTCTCGTGGCATCCCAATCCAAGCTCCCTGTTGGTTGCCATGATCACACTACACGTCATTGCCATCAATTGCCATTTGTACCAGACTGTTACTAAATTATTAGCACTGATCATTTCTTGTATAAATGTCTTTTAGTCTTTGTGATGAGAGATAGCTGGGTGGTTTGTTTGTTTTTTCCTGAATGAAGTAGTTATTGCAGTAGTGCTATGGACACTAAGGATATTTTTTGAGAAAGAAAACAAAAACACATCGGTCAGTTACAGCATGTAACTTCTATTTATTCTATGAACTTACAATGTTTAGTAAGATGCCATCAGCTCTGTTTGCTGTTGTATGTGTGCAGTTATTGCAAGTAAATTTAACTATCTTTTTATTTGAATGTATCTTAAACCAGTAGATAGAATAACAGTTGATTCTGAAAAAAAAAATCATGGACTTAATGGACCATTTTATATACCCAGAGGAAGAAAGCAATACCATATGAGAACTTAAAGTGTGGAAGTTAATCATGCAATTGGGAAGTATTTAACCTTTAAATAAGCAGTAAGAGCTGTCCACCCACTGGAGAAAGCAACTGTAACACAACAGAAAGATGAAACTTAATTTTTTTCTTCACTAATACCAATAAAATAACAGAAAACTTGCACTGTTGTGTATTACTCAGTTTATTTCCTGTCCTCCTAAGATAAATCTTCCACCTTAACCCCTTGCTGTCATCTCTCAGTCGAAGCAAAATAAGAGACTGTGTCACCAGGTTTAGTTTTGAAATCGTTACAGAGAAAGAGCTGAAAAGTTTTGGGATCTCAGCTGCACCTGGGAAACCACGGCAGTCCTGAGCTGGGAAGGAGGTGATAAAGAGGGGCTCTGGCAGAATCAAGAATGTGTTCAGGCCCTGTTTGGATGCCAGGTGAGTTTCTGCCAATTCCTTTATTTAGACCCAAGGAAGAAGGTTTTTACAGTGAGGGTGATAAAACACTGGCACAGATTGCCCAGAGAGGTGGTGGGTGCCCCATCCCTGGGAACGTTTATGGCCATGCTGGACAGGGCTCTGAGCAACTTGGTGTAGCTGAAGGTGTCCCTGATCATTGCAGGGGGGCTGGACTGGGTGACCTTTAAAGGTCCCTCCCAACCCAAGTTATTCTGTGACTCTATTATTCCACTGGTCTACTCTATAGCACTGGTACAGTTTAAATATTAATGCTGGCATGCTCAGTGACTGTAAAAATAATTAGATCAGGTTTTTTCTGAAGCTCTGGTATTCAAGAATGGTGGCAGATGTGATTACTTGGAAATGTCATGCTGGTGGTGGGCAGGCAAGAAGAAATACCATCTTTTCTCATTCACCTTCAAAACCAGACACACTTTGCTTCCAATTGTGTCACAAGGAGAGAGCAGATTTCATAGGTGAGACTACTTGTTCTGTGATTGGCTTTTTTGTGATTTAAAATGAGTACATGCTTGGCCAAATGCAATAGTGGGGGTGGCTTGGAAGGGGTGGAAGGATTGTTTCCTGCTTGGAAATGGTGCCCTGGGATTTCTTGATCTCTTGGGGATGGGAGGAAACACCTTTGTCTCTCCATCTGCCTGCCTTTAGGAAATGAGATGCAGGAGAAAAAGAAAGGTTTGTTGTTTTTTTTTTTTTCCCTAATGACAACATTCCGCAGTAGAAAGGTTTGATTTGTGGCATCACCCATGCCCAGTTCCCCTGCATCATTACAGTATTACATCATTACAGTATTACATTTTTAGTGGCTAGGGATGTAAACATCTTAAAATGTCACTTGAAGGTTCCTAAAATGATAGCAAAGCAGAAACTTAGTTTTCTCACACGTTGCTTTTAAAGAAACATCACTTTGGTGGGAAATGTTGTCATCTTGTTTATTTCTTTATTTCTATTTTCCTCAGTTCAACAACGACAACAACTTCAGTAGAATCTTGGTTTGGTGCAAGTATTTTCTATGTATTATTCTCTCTGTGTCTGCCCATTAAGTGCTGCAGAAATTGCTGCTAGGATGTTCCCCTGCCTCTCCTTTGGCAAGCACCTGCTTTCCCAGCATGTGACAGGTGCTTTCCTTCTTGTATCTGTGAACACACTCAGGGGGAACTGTGTGAATTATGCAATGCAAAGATCACATCTCTTTTTTTGTCAGTTTAGAGAGTTCCTTAGATGTGAGATCCAGCTGCTGAAGCAGAGCCAGGAGCTGCAGGAGAGCTCGGATACCTGTGGTGGAGAGGGGAAAGGAGAGGAGAGGAGATGCTCCCCCCTCCTGCCAGCTCAGGCTGCCTCTGGGACACTCGGGAGCCACCCCTGTCCTTTTGGGATCCTGTGACTTGGCTGCTCCCACATCTCCTGCCCCTCAGGAGCACCTGCCCTGCCCATGCTCCTGTCCTCACCCCTGCCCAAATGCACACCTGGCTCACCACACAGCAGGCAATGCTCTCTTTATCCTGTGACCCACAGCCAGCAGCAGAACTGTCACACACAGTGCAAAACAAACAAGCCAGGAAGGTGACACATGTTCCTCTTTTGTTGGCTATTCTCTACAAACGTGGGCCAGTGTATAACTCAGTCCTCTCCAAATGGGGTCCCCAGGAAGGCAGCTGGTGTCTCCTGGCACTGCTGTGCCCCTCTGGTTGTATTTGGACAAGTTCCCTCGAGTTCAAAGCTATTGGGATTGCCACGGGATTTCTCTGGAAAGTGGATAATCTGACTACTCAACACGTGGACATGTTTATGTGGCAACCTGAAGGCATTTTCCTGCCTCTCTTTATAGTGAGACCCCCAGCAACAGGCAGTGAGAGGACAAGAAGGGATAAGTGAAATCGTTTTAATGTAGTCTCAATGTATGAGAAAACACAACAGAAAGAAAGCATTTCCTGGAAAATTCTGCATATGTATGTATTGCATTGTAGAGTCTTACAGAAAAATTTACATCCAGTACATGATTTTAAATATTTTAAAACACTGATTTGAGGAGGACAACAAATTAATTTCTCTCTTTCTGTACAGGCATGGGAGTGTGATTGTTTTGCTTTGTTTGGTTTGTTTCCCCTGTTCCTACAGTGTGCTGTTCTTCAGGAAGAGTACTCGTATTCCTCAGCACTGCGGCGTCCAAAATCCATCCAGCCCATGTAGTCTCTGTCATTTATCCTGTGGGTAGGGTCGATGTTCTGTACCCTGCTTCCCATAACTGAGATTCTTCCAGTGGGACCTAAAGGAAAAGCATTGGGGGGAGAGCGCAGAGTAAGTGGACACGTTATCCAAGGTCACAGTTTTGGGATCTGGTTTGTACTCAGTGTCTGCAATCATGGGAACTGTTGGACTTGGGAGTTTCTGCTGTGCTGTCTTATGTCACTGGGGAAAACATCAAGGGAAAAGGTGCTGGTAAGGTCCTGCCAGTGGCTTGGACTGTCTTATTGCAAACTAAACAGATCCTGTTCTCCTTCCCTCTGTGGGATCATCCTGCTTCTATCTGCCAGGAAGGGATAGGGATGCATTTCTCCTTTTCCCTTCCTTTTTCACTAGAGAGTTCCAATCATTTCTCCCTCTTCCCCCTAAGGCTCCATGCCTGCTTGCTGAGCTGGGAGAGGGGATGGAGGTGCAAGGAAACTCTTCTTGGCAGCAGGCTCAGGTCTGACCCCCCCCCAGCCCCACAGTGCTTCAAGGGACATCAGTGTGAGCACAGGAGCTCCTACAGGGCCAATTCAGTAAAGAGAAGGGGAAGGTTATGAGTCCCAGGGGTTGGGGGAAATGGGAATAGTTCTGAAAGAGAGGAAGTTGTATCTGGAATTCAGAGCTAGAGAGACCTATTGCTGGAGTTATATAGGATTTATTACTACCTCAGCCACTTTTTTCATTGCTTACCCAAATCCTTCCTAATTGTGCCCAAAGCAGGGTGGGATGCTGATCTCTGATCCTGCCTTATCCTTCCTGTCTTCTTTGTTTAAGGCATCAGAGATAAATTACTTGCAAGGGGAATTTATGCTTTTAAAAAAGGGCTGCAATCATCTGTTTTCACATCATTGTATGATGGAACTGAAAAATGCAGGAAAAGGTAAATTACTGCTGTCTGTACTCCCAGAAAACAGATAAAATTGACATATGCCAATAATTAGATGATGTTAAGTCTCGAGTGAGGAACAGATTCAATATATTAGTGTTCAGACTGAAGCTTGAGGAATATCTGAAGCAATGAAAAAGGAAAGAAAAACTAAGTAATATCCCACAGATCCAAATCTACACAATTCCTCTCCTTACAGAGGAATTCTTCTTGTTTTGAAGAAACCCTGAGGAGCCTGTGATTTCATATTTCAAGATATTCCTCATGTAATGATTTACAATGAACATGACTCATTAAAACCAAAAGGAGGTACATTTTTTTTTTCTTAGGGATTGCAGAGGAATAGGGGAGTTGTTGGTTTAACAAAAAAGCAAAAAAAAAAAAGCCATGTGTAAGACATTTACCTAGAGCAAAATGACAACAAATTTAATTTTCTTTAGACAAGAATGTCTACCGTGAATGCTGAAAAGCCTAGAAATTCACATTCATAATTCAAAACAATGTGATTAAGTTAATGAGAGTGGCTCCTTGGCATTATAACCAGGCAGGGCTGAGGAACCATCACTCAGATGTTGGTGCCCAAGAGACCTCTGAGCCTGCCTGACCTGGGGCTCCAAAGGTTCCCTGGTGCCATCACAGTCAGGGTTTGGCAAACCTCACCAGAATTGGAGAAGTTTGGCTAAAAGGCTGCCAGGAAACCCCAGCCCCCTGGGAGAATTGACCTCTCTCACTGTTTGAGCTGGAAGTGCTCCACGAGATCAGCCTGTCCATGAATCCCAGGGCAAATGCCACACACCACAGTCTGGGGCTGCTCCACCCACACTCTCTTTGCCCCTAAATGCAATTTTCTACTGAGTATTGTGGTTTAGACAGGTTAGAAGTGATTTATACACCAGATATGAGTGTTCTGCAGAGGTTTCTGAAGTACTGCCCAGAACCTTCATGTTAAATGAGAATTTCATGTTTTGATGGCAACACTGTATGTATCATTATAAATTAAGCAAATACTGCTTGTCCCTCTGCATCTTCTCTTCTGTAACAAGCAACTACATCCACAAACCAGAGTCCAGCACATCACAGGAATCCCATCATCTGCCAGCAGCCCCTCTGTAGTGTTAATTATATATGTCAATGACACTTATACAGGAAATTCTCTCTCATATGAATATTTACCAAAAAGACATATTAAATCCAAAGGGTTTTTTTTTTTTCTGTTTCATCTGGTTAAACTATTTGGAAATGTCAGCCAGATATTTAAGAGAATACAATGGATACACAAACCAGAACGAGGTGTTCTGTTTCCATGTAGGTGGATGACAACAACTATACTGGGGGAAGGTGAAAGGATTCAAAGGATTCTGCTTTGTGGACTCCTGCAATAACACTTATTCAATATCAGCTTCAAGGGTAGCACTCAGGGAATTTCATATCTGAATTCTCTTTCCATTAAATTGTATGAACTGCTACAAGAAATTCCTTAATAGATATTGTGTAAATTGCTAACATGAGACAAAATCTCTCAGGCTTTATTGAAAATTATTCTTTTCCTGTTGTTTCTGATTTGTCTCTGTTGGATGTACACGAGTGACTGTGGGGACAGCCTGGAGTGAAACTTTCACAAATAAACAAAACTCATGTAGTGGCTTTTGTTGAGCTTGGCAGACAAAAAGCCACCACAATTAACCTGGTGTTAATCCCTTGGGGTACAGAGCAATCCAGAGGTGAGCCAGCTCAAAAGGAAAAATGTTCTCTTGGGTAAGTCTCAGTGGTCAGTGATTTTGGGCCATCATTTTTGCTGGTAGCACGATGGTACCTGTTTCTGCTTGTGTCCAATATTTACTGTAAGATGTCAGCAGGGACAACTTTACCCTTTCTCTTCTGTAATACAATTGTTTCCTCAATGGATTAATAAATCTCATAAGAACGAAGCCCTCTAATGCCATTACTCTGCCTGTACTTCATGTTCTTGTTACACAGGGCCATGGAGGGTTTAGGTAACTGCAAGATTGGGTTCCCAGGCTTCCTGAGACCACAAACCTACCAGGAACTGACATGTTTTGAAGGAAACATGCCTTTACTTATCACTGCTTTTAGTTATTGCACCCCTAAAGGTGAATTCTGGTGTTTCAAAAGCTTTCACACTTTTGTAATTTCCTCTGGGGAACAAATAAGTGGAAAATCCAAAACTCAGAAGGTTTCCCTGGCAGAGGGTTTTCTGGCTGAGGTGAGACTGGCTCTTTGGTCTCTATTTATGCTCAGAAAAATTTTCCTGCTCATCTGCCTTTAAAAAAATAGAGAAGGAGAGTTTAGCTAAACGAAAAAGTTTGAAGAAAACACAATTACTGCCTTTTATCAGAGATACAATGTACTGCCAACACCACTAAGATAACAAGGCTATGAAAATAGGTAGTTAACAATAAAAGCTGGACTAGAGCCTGGCAGGTGGATGACATTTCTTCAGTTACCTGTACACAACTCTCAGTCAGTGGCTGCCACGTACAAATTGGGGTTTTTATTGGGGGGAGGAGTTTTGCTGTAAATAAGAGAAGACTCTCTACTTTAGGAATAATCAGGCTAAGTCCAAATCCCCATCACGCTGAAGATGCCAGCTTCTCTCCCCACCTGGGCCCCCAGCAGGAAGCCCCTGGCCATGCCCATGCCCATGCCCATACCTTTCCTGGCGTGCTGCAGGTACTTGGCCAGCAAGGCTCCGAGGTTGGCCCTGGGCTCGCTGCCCCCCTCGAGCCGGGGCAGGGGTCTCAGCAGGCCGGCAGAGGAGGGGGCTCGGGCGTGCCGGGGCTGCTCGGGGGGGCTCTGCTCCAGCTCCAGATCCAGGGGGGTCCCACGGGCAGAGCCCCCGCTCTGCTGGCCCAGGGAGCTCGCCGAGAGCACGGCCAGGAGCACGCAGAGGCAGATCCCGCTGGGCATGGCTGGGGAGAGAGGCAACCAGAGGTCTTACAATCACCAGACTGGCTCTCTTGTGTGCTCCCCCTATCCCCATCCTTCACTGGGAGTGCTGGGCAAACTGGTGTTGTGTTGGGGGGTTTAATGGAGCGAGCTGTGGGTTGCAAAATAGGTTTGTGGATAACTAAATATCTCTTGATAAGAGCAAGACACCGTTATTAAATTTGTGCTGTGTCTCCCCAGTCTACTGATTTCTTATTTACTTTTCTTTTATGAAAGCTGTATTTCCCAAAAACTTAAAGGAGATGAATCCATCTCTGTGAAAAACCTGAGGATTCAAACATTTCAGTTATTTTGCTGTTGCACTGAAACCTGCTGAATTACAGATACTCAGTTTTGGCAAGTTCTATGAAGAGCCCTCCTTCTACCGACATTAATTGGTTTGAACTTTAGTGGTCAAGAGGTTTCATCTCATCACACACACACAGAAAAAGAAAAAACAAAAACTTGTCCCAAGGAAAGAAAAAACAAAATGTAACAGCCCTGTCCCAAAGCATTTGATCAAACAGGTGAGGTGGCAAAAGCTGTTTAGTTAAAAGCAGTAAGAAATAAAGTGCAACTTAGTAATCTTCTTCATATAAAACAGAGAATTCAGATTTTTACTGCTCCTTAAATGTGTGCTAAGCAAAACACTGTTGATTTACTAAATTGTTTTGCCACGTAAGCTGAAAAAGTATTTTTTCTTGAAAGAGAGAAATTAGTTATTAGGAGAAATGAACTACCTCTTACTCAGGGCTATGGGGGTAATTTCCATTTATATATGCACATTCATTATCTCAGTTATATGAGAATTTTTGAATTGCTTAAGTTCTTTACCAGTATGTCGAACACAACCTTTTCATTTTAAAAGGGGATAAAATTAATTTTATTTGCCCAACACCTACATTAGATTGAAAATGTTTGTGATGAATAAAACATGGTGGTTTTAAGAGTGAAGAAACTCAAGATGTCACTCCAGCGTGGTTATCAGTGATGTACCCATCTAGGCTGGGCACTTAGAAACGGACCGTGTTCTGCATCCTTCCAACCTCCCAGATCCCTGCCTTTTTTACACACACACATATATATACACACACACACCCCGCTATGTATTCCTGTCCATGCTAACCCCTCCAAAGACAACACCTCACCACGGCTGGCTGTTTCCCTCCCAGCCTGCCCCATGGGGAGCCCCTTCCCGTCGGACCCCGAGCAGCCCCAGCACCGCTCCCGCATCCCGGGCCCCGTGTCCATCGGGGGTGGCTGGAATGACCCTTTCCCGGGGCTTTTCTCCCGGCAAACAGCGGGATGCCCCCGAGCCATGGCACAGGTAAGCACCAGGCACCCCCTTTTCCTCTGCCCGCCCTGTCCCCACCAGCGGTGCCGTCGGGGCAGGGTGCCAGGCGCTCCTACCTTTCCGCCGCGCTTTCCCGAGGTCCGATTGGAGCTGGGATCACAGTGCCGTGTGTGCCCGGGCAGGGAAGTCGGGGGACACTCGGCGCCGGCCCCTTAAATAGCGGCGGGCACCGCGCCGGTGTTTGCACAGCTCTGACGCAGCCGGGGCCGCCCCCCCGACCGGCCCCGGGACGGTGTGAGCGCTCCTCGGGGGGAGCAGCATCTTCTCCTCCCTCCCTCCCTCCTTCGCTCCCTGGCTGCGGGGTGTGCGGGCTCCGTGCGGGCCCCACGGGCCGCCCCCCGACGGGCTGGGCAGCTTTTGCAGCTGGGCATTCCGACAGTGCTCCCGGATCGGGGGCATGCCCGCACCTCCTGCCCCGCAGAGATGCTCCAGGGGAGCCCCCCGGGTGTGCGGGGTGCGGGCTCTGGGGCTCCGCAGCATCCTGCGAGCCGAGCACGGGCGGCACAAAGAACTCCATCCCCCGCTCTCTCCCGGGGTCTCTCCCGAGCATCCCCTCAGAGATGCGCTCGTTTCATTTAGAGAACAAAGCAGAACGCAAAGCCAAGGACCACCCCGCCAGAAAGCCGAGGAGGGAGATGCTCACCGACCCCGGATCCACCGACCATCGCCAGGCTCCCGCAGCCGCCCCGGGCACCCTCCCGCCTCCTCCTTTTGGGGGGGTGGAGGAAACCCCCCCAGGCTCAGGCAGGGCCGGCCGGGGCAGCATTTCCCTCAATGATCTCCCGCAGCCGTGCGGTGCCTGCCTCCCTCCCCGCAGCGCATCCCCCGGTACCCAGCTCCGGGCTCCGGCATCACCCACAGCCTGTTCCTTCGCAAAGTTTACAGCTCCTGGAGCCAAGCGGGCCCAGGGGATGCTTTTCCCTGTTTTCCCCTGCCCGGGAAGGGGAGCGGGGCAGCCCTGGGGACCCCTGGACCGTGCCCGAGCGCAGTGCCCTGTGTGCCCCTGACCCACCGAGGGCAGGGATGCTGGGGGGAAACTGCTGCTGCCCCACGAGCAGCTCGGGAGGGGGCAAAAGCCATCCTGCCGGCACCTCCTGGGCATGGGGGAGCCCCGGCCGTGCCGAGGGATGCTGTGGCATCCCTGCTCCCTGTCGGGGAGAGGCTCGGAGCGGCAGGGAGGGTGAAGGACCAGCTCTCGCCATCCCTTCCAGCCGCTGGCGAGGGATGCAGCACCTGAGCTCCGGGATGCCTTCCACCCCACGCATCGCGCAGAGTTGCCGTCCCAGGGTGGTTTAAATAAAAAGCAAACCCGCTTTTTGAGAACAGGACAGTAAAGCAGACTGCCAGGGGAAAGAACAGCCCCGGAACTGTTCCAACAGCACCTGTCCAAGTGCTAGTTTAATAGCTGTCTGCCTCTGAAAAACCAACCTGGTAATATTCCTGATAATTCAGTTTCACTATTTATGTCTGGGTAGGAAAAATATTTACTGCCATTAGACAATTTAACAGTCAACACTGAATTAACTGTCGGTGTCTGGGAAGTGTGTCCCAATCTTTCTGGGAAGATGCAATAACAATTCTGGGAGAGTCACATCAAGCCCCGGTGAAACTTAGTGTAGATAATGAGTTCCCAAGGGACCAGCCCAAAGCTGAACAGAAGAGAGGGCTCTTACTAATATATGCATATACATAATTCATTTCAGAAAGATATAAATATAAACGCAGGCATTTAAGTCCGACATATTTGCCTGGTTGAACAAATACGCACTACAGGAGTTCATTTACATCGAGCTGCTCTGGAATATCATTTCATTTCTCAATATATCCATGAGAGGACAAATGGAGTGTGTGTGTGTGTGTGTGTGTGTGTGTACATGTGGCAGCCAAACTCCCTGTTTGTGTTCATGAACAGTCAGAAAGGCAACGACATACTCAATGGAATAAAGAAAACAGGAATGATGTCAAGTTATTAAAGAAAGCCTCGGATCACCAGGAAGAAAAGTGCTTTGACTGCACCAGAGCTTGAGTGATATTGCCAGAATCCAAGTACACATGTAAAATAAATTTAAACCTCAAGTGAACTCTGCAATGCAGTAAATGCTAATATAGATGCATCCCCGAGGTGGAAGCTGGACAACATCATAGTTTAGATACTGCTGGCTTTTTAAAATATGTTTTTCTGGCAAGATTCTGTTCAGTGAGTTGAGTTTCTCTAACCTTTCCCCCTTGATAACCAAGATATCTCCATCCTCAATTGCTTTCTCTATTTATTTGCCAAAACGTTCTCCTGTTTAGCTGAGGTGGCAAAAGGCAGTGTCTAGCTAAGCACACATTTTATGCTGTTCCAGCACAAAGTTGGGAGTTGTGTTTGGAGCAAGAAGGCAGTGTGAGAACAGAGGGGTGGAGATAAATAATGGAATTTCTTGTAATTGTATCTACATGAATATTTCATATTCTTAGAGCTGTGAATTTTTCCCATGTTTGAGAAGGCTATGAAGGATCTGACAAAACTTAATTGTTTGCTTTTGCTCTGTCCCTCTCATACTGATGGCACAAGTCCATGGCTGCTTGAGATCACACCATTTTTCAAAAGTCTGCTGTGTTTGAGATGACAGATTTCAGTAATCTTTGAGAATATTTAGTGAGAGTCAGATAAGGAGGGAAAAAAAGAGATGAAGTTAGGAGGGAAAAAAAGAGATGAAGAGATTAATTCACCTCTATGGTGAATTAATGTTATGGGTGCACTGGAAAGACAAAGGTGTGAACAACCAGCTTGGTGAAATTGTAAGGTCTTCATTGACCTTTAAGACAAGGAAGAAGAACACAGACGTTGGGGTGAAAGTCAGAGCTGGGACAAGTCTCAAAGTGTAGTGTGAGTAGGAAGAGAAAAAGGTATCAGAAGGGTCAGTGAACAAAACATGATGCATTTAGTGAGGGATGTGGAAAGCAACTGGAAATCACTTGAAAAGTACATCAACAATAAGAAAGTTTGTACACTACTGATTCAGGATAAACATGTGAAAAAAGTTAAAATAGGTGAAAATGTCTCTGTCTCCACTTAGAGCTCAATAGCAATCTTTCACAATTAATACTAATGACAAAGGAAGACAATCTAAGTTCTTTAAGGGGGGTACCTCAGGCCAGACCATCTTAGAGGTACCTGATATTTTGAGTCTGATAACAAGTTTTATCGATGTTGAACAAAGTTATTTCAGTTGTTTTCTAGATTCATGAAGGATAGAGGACATACCAGAAGATGAAATAAAACTGCATGTACTGCTTGTCTTGTAGGACAAGAAGAGTTTAGGGATTTAGAGTGTAACTTTAATCCTCAGAACATGTACTAGTTCTGATAAAATTCTGTAGAAATCTACATGGTAATGAGATGAATAAAAACCTCTCCACTCTTGTCATTCCTTTGCCACCTTGGAAATGCAAGGAAAATGAGTATAATTAAAATGAGATATGCTCTGACTCTACACAAGCCAACACTTGGTTGCAGCAAGCCATGTAGCTTTGCTCTCCAGCTGTATTAAATATTTCCAGCTGGGTTTTAAATGCAGCAAGGGTTTGGCCAGCCACATTCAGCAGGACACACTCATGTCCCTGTGAGTGTGGGGTGTGTCCCAAGGATACTGAAGTGCCTACAAAGAGGAAATCTGCACTCACAGATTATCTGATATCGACCAGAGGATGTGCCACCCAGCCTATCACCACTGTTTATTAAAGGAAGGAGTAAACACTGCCTGACGTCCCAGCCCCACATCCAGCTGTCTCCTTCTCCTCAATAAGCAGAGCAGCTTTATGGTGTTTGCCCAGCCATTTCCCAAGATATGGGGTTTGGACTGGGCTTTGCCACAACGTGACTTTATGACTTCTGGCTGCATTAAGGTCCTACCTTGTCCTGTCTCTTCTCTGACTGAGCTACCTGTGTCAGAAGCTCAGCTGCTGTGAATCGATGGGCCAGCAGGGAAACATTGATTTACAAGAGCTCAATATTGGCTCTTATTGCTCACAAATTGCTGATGGCATTAACTATTGAAAAGCCAAGTTTTAAAAAAATGTATCCACAGCACAGACCAGCAAACCACAATAATTTTAATTCATAGAAAATGTAAAAAAAAAATAATAAAATATTTAGCAGGAAATAAAAGCAAGACACAGGTGGAGACAGGCTGATTATCCTAGAAGAGTCAGTATTCCAAACGAGAAGAATGTCTTATTTGGGCATCTCCACCAGATTGGAGAGACTTGTTTCAAATCAAATGCAGTGGGGATTGGAACTCTCTTCTCAATTCTCAATGAATTGTCCTGCTGCAGTTATTTTGATCCTTTGTCCCACTCCAGATTCTGTCCTGGATCTTATTCATTTTAATTAACACCAATGTTTCTGTAAACATAATTTTTGACAGAACAGCATTCTCCAGTGGGAAGTAACCAGCTATTTAAGTGGGAAGCAATTATCTATCCAGTGTAGTCATTATTTTTTGTGTGAGCTCTAATTGTATCCAAATCAAAGCCCATGTAAAGCTGGTTTCAGGCAGTATATTTTTGTCCCATATAAAGGGAGGATCATTTGCACAAATCACCAAAACTCCTCGTTAGACTCCAGTCTCCTACCCAAATATCAAGATTAATTGTAAAAGGATTGATTACATCTTTGTGCTGAACCCTTTTCATCTGCTACTGAAAAGTAAAGCATGATTTGTGTCCTTCCTGCTTTGGTATGGATACAGATCTTCCCCTAGCCTGCTTTAACAAATATAGCTGTGTCAAGGAGTTTTCAAGGACAAAATAAATCCTTCTAGTTTCTGCCCCAGCTCAGTAATCTTCTCCCCCCTTTTCTGCCAAAGGAACTAATGGAAATTTGAGAAATGTAGTGTTGCATTTCCTTGGCAGGTGACAAGGTGCCATTTAGGCCCCAGACAAGTGAAGCACAGTGAGAAGGGACCCTCTGGTGTCCTCTGGTCCCTGTGGTTTGGGGGCACTTGTCACTGGGTGCTCCAGTGCAGAGTGGGAATGGATTCCCATTTACCTGCGAGGAGAGGTGAGTGGAACTGGCTTTCTCAATCTCTTATTGAAAGGGGGATAATACATCTTAAAGGATTGAATGTGGAATGGACATGTTTCTTGGCAAGAACTTAAACACATATGTGCCCACACAAAACTTCCTTTGAAATAAGATGATAAAGGTGGAATTTGGAAATGACACAGATAAGGGGTTCCTAGCTGGGCCTTTTTGATGGGGGAATGAACTCTGGGTTTGTTTGAATGATGCAGGTTTAGTTTATTACCCCAGTGAAATGCTGATGGGATTATGGGGGTAGTTGGAGATGCCCTGCAGAGATCAGAGTGCTATTTGGTTAAGTTCTGTAAAACACAAGCAAAAGAGGCAAAGGATGTCCCAGGGAGCTCCCAGCAAGACTGTGAAGACAATCCATGTTACTGCAGATCTCAGGAATTGAACAGAAACCTGAATAACATGTGAAGTTCACATTCTGAATGAGTTAGCATCTCTGAGATTAAATGAAATACAGACAATCAATGAGCTGAAAAGGAAAAATGGGAGGATCTTTGCTAGTTAAAGATTGTGATTAGTGGCCTGGAGTATTACGAAGGTTTTTACCTCTCACTGAGGTGGATTTTTTCTTATGACTGAGTTCAGAACAAGAATTTGGAAGGTTCTTTCTTTGGGGCCATTGCTGATCCTCTACAAGTGAAGTTGCCCCAGGTGAGCTCCCCCATCACCATCCTGTCCTCCCTTTTGTTTTTGAATAGGCCCTGGGAGGACAAAAAAATCCTTCATGAATATTCTCAGTTAGGAGTAAACAGGAAGAGACAATACTCTCTATTAGTTTATAAAAAGCTTATATAATAAAAGCATTAAAGAATAGTGAAAGAGGTGTCTGCCTTGATAGAAAAACACAGTGTTAGAGTTTCCCATTAGTTCACAGCTTCCAGCACTGACTGCCTTAAATCAGCTTTTCAAGTAGCCAAGAGTTGAGTGCATTTTAAAGTTTAACTTTAGTCACTGGATCTTGGCTCTATTCCCAGCAAAGAAACAAACAAAGAACTTGTTTATGGGCCCTGAAAAAATTCAGATTTGCTTTCTGATGCTTTATTTCTACTTGGGGAAAAATGTTAATTCCTCAAGCCATCAGTTTTATTCTGAGATTAAATGGAATACAGAGCCTGAGGAATCCAAATGGGATTTATATTAATAACTAAAAGATCCCTGGCTAGTTCTCTGGCTCTCAGGCATGTTCCATGGCCAGGTCCTGCCCAGCCCAGCTGAGTTTCTCCCTGCTGCTGAGCACAGGTGACAGGTACCTGAGGCTGTGCAGAACTTCCCCAGCACTTACTAGTAGGTTTCTGCTGTGAGAGGAATTGACTGCAAAGGTGAGAGGCAAATCCACTGCATTCCTAATGGGTGCTCACTAAAAGCTGGCACAGCTTCCCACCACAGCCAGAGGGGAGGGGAGAAATGCAGCAAGAGAAAGGCAATGGAAAGAAAGCATGGAGAAATGAGACAAATACCAAAGCAGAAGGAGCAGAAGAGAGGATAAAAAGAAGGGGATGCTATAAGAAGAAACTAGAGCTAGAAAGAAATCTGTGGCTAGCAGAACAGAAAAAGGAAACAGAAGAATGGAATGGGATAAACAAATAAATGGAAAAGAAAGGGAAAATGGAAAATGTGTCCTTTTTTACAATCTTTTTCCTCTAAGCACTGTGTAAACAGATACATCCCTAGGTTTGTGTTTTGCAGTAGTTCTGCTACATATTTTATAGCTTTCAGCAGCATCCCAGCTGAAGCAGAAGGAGCTTGTGGCATTTCCCTTCCCTTCTGTCCCCCAGTGCCCTCCCCACATGTCGTGTGTTCTGCTGACAGGAGGCAGAAGGGGGATTTGGCACCACCAGATGTAGTGCAAGTGCCTTTTGGCAGTGATTCCTGGTACATTGCACATGTTCTGCACATGGCCCCTCTCCTGGGAAGTTTTGGGTACTACTCTGTTAGTTTTCTCTCTCATGTGTGTTTCCTTTCCCTGTGTGCCTGAAGGTGTGAACATGAGCAGTGCTGTGTGCTAGTTCAGTGTGTGTTCAAAGCTCCCCCACGCTGATACGTGGTTTTGATTTCCTCTTCTTTGCCTTATTCTGTAGAGTTTCCACCCAGGCTATGTACCCTTTGCCTCACTTTGGAACAGTGTGCAAGGTCCTGTTCCTTTGAAGAAAGGAGCAAACAGAGAGATGATGTGTTTGCTTCCAGCTGCAAAGCTCTCATTCAGGTTGTGATGTGCAAAGGCTGCTGTGTCAGTGCTGCCCCAGCCTGCCTCTGGAGCTTGCTGTTCAGGCTGTTTTGGTGAGATCATCTCCTTTCTCCCCTTTTCACTTGGTCAGAGAGCAATCAGCTCGACACCCTTGGCCACAGAGTTCCAATGCAGAGGATCCACAGCTCAGAGGGCCTTGAGAGAATGTCTGAAGAGTGGCCAGACCTGAGGAGCTGGCTGTTCCCACTGTCTCTTTGCCTGGGGAGATGAGAATTCATACAGAACTCACTCACTGCTGTCAGTAACTTCCCTTGAACCTTCCCAGTGATCTCAGTGGGAATTACACCAAGCCTTTGTCAGGCACAGAGCAGATTGTAGTGCCTGTCACTGCTCATCTCTGCATTTATTTTGTCTCTATCCAGCACACGTGCTGCTATGCAAAGCTACCTGTTAGTTGTGGCCTTCCCTGCAAATGCAGCTCTGATGGGACCTGTATGTGGTTCTTGGGTTGGGTTACTGTCCAAGCCAACACTTTCACCAAAATAACACCTTCTCTGAAGATTTACAGTAAATAGATGTGCCAGACAAGGGTCGAAGGCAGAAATGTGGGGATGGAGCCAGCCAAGAATGCACTGTAGATCTGTGGGTAAATTGATGCTACAGTCTGATGGCATCATCTCATTTTCAGGTGGGAGTCCTGTTCTGTGTTGTTGGGATTTTTAGATCCTGCTCTTCCATTTGTTTATTTGTGTGAGGTTTGTTTTGGTTTTGCTGTTTTTTTGTGTTTGTTTTGTTTTTTTTAACAGAAGTAACTTACATTGCTAATGTACTTGAAAATTACTTGAAGGAGGTAACAAGAATATTATCTCCTTTTTATTTTTTTGTTTCATATTTACTTTCACAGCATCAACAATACAAGGACGTGACTGAATAATTCATGCATGATTTACTGAGGCATTCTCCAAGCAACCAAAAGCTTTCCTAATGGTTCCAGTCTCTGCCTGGAATGCTTGATTTGCAGAGCCCTACCCCTGCACTAATGGGGTTTTCTTTCAGACCCATCTCAGTCATAGAAAATCACTGCCCTACCTATGAGAAATATTTCCCTTCTTTGCCTCTGTCAATTCATATGAATATTTCATGCTGCTGCAACTTGGTCTGGGTGTTTGCATTAATAAACACCCTTCTTTCTTTGACTTTACTACTCTCATATTTAATCAGCTCTACTAATTTTAAAGAAAAACTCTTCTCAATTTACATGGATTTTTTTCTGCTGTAGAAAAGCCATACATATACACACATTTTACCTCCATTCTCATCTGTCTGACCCTGCTGGGTCTGTGTGGCAAGGTTTTGGTGCTGGTGTGGCTACAGGGGTGACTTCTGTGACAATGCCCTCCTAACTTCCAGCTGTTCTCTTGTCCAATCCACCTCTGAGCAACAAGCAGAAAAACTCAGCTGTGTTTCTTTCTTTATTTGTTTTTAACGAGGTGGTTGTGCAATACCACAAAATGGTGATTATAC
Organism: Campylorhamphus procurvoides; assembly: GCA_013396655.1. Taxonomy (NCBI): domain Eukaryota; kingdom Metazoa; phylum Chordata; class Aves; order Passeriformes; family Dendrocolaptidae; genus Campylorhamphus; species Campylorhamphus procurvoides. The sequence continues at coordinate 65,033 of WBMV01000258.1, read as the reverse complement.
CTGTGTCCCAACTTTTATAATCTGGTTTTGGGATTTATCAGTGCTGAACTCCTAGAGGTGAAGCTTGACCAAAATCCCAGAGTGAAGTGCCAGTATCACCTCCTTTCTGTGATGAGGAAGTTAAGGGAGTGCCCTCACCATGCCCAGCATAAAACATTCAGAATTACCAGCTGTTTTCACTGGGGTGAGAACATTAATTTCCCAGTGGGAGCTGTGTCTGCTCATGTCCTGTCAGAATCCATCTCATGCTTTAGGATAGCACTGGACAGCACCAGGGGATGGTGTTCTAAGGACAAGGCCTTTACTTTGTGGTGTATTTCCACATACACATTAAAGTGCTAAGGAGCAGACTGAGAAAAGCCTCTCTCTTAAATGGTCTTTAAACTTGTAGGGGAGAAAGTGAATAAATTCTCATTGAAAACCAAAGTGCTGCACTGATGAACACTCTTCTCTAAAAGGCAATAGGAGGCATGAAATGGTAGGACTGTGATATCAGTATAATAAAGATGTGGTGAAGGAAACTCTAGAGTAGAACAGCTTCTCAATTTAATATTATGGCAATGTTTCATTTCTAAATGCTTTACCAATGACAAATGCACAAATAATAGATATTACAAACCTGAGCACTGTCCATTTTATCAATTGTAGGCATAGCAGAAAAAATCTATAACAAAGTGATAGACTTTCTGTACTTTAATAACTTCGGTATTGATTAATCATTCAATTGTCTATTAAACATTTATCAATACTTTTAGAGTATTTATAATAAGGACTTTATGATGAAGTCAGTTTCCTCTTTACAGTAGCATTGGGTGGCTGTGGTAGAAGGCACACAGTGTTAATGAGTTATTTATTCTTTCAGTTTATTCAGTGAACCTGAAATGATGGACTTTCTGAAATGGCAGTGTAATAGTACATGATCTTGGTAGAAAGCACTGATCCAAAGTTCCTTTATATCTGGGGATGCTCAAGTCTAGGGTAGGATGCAGATAAGCCTCTGGTAAGCACAGGAGGAACTAAACTGAGTGCTGAGATGGAAAATGCTGGCAGCCAAGCCCAGTTCTTTTCCCCAGTGAAGTTGGAAGGGTAGAAAATTATTCTGCATACAAGTTCCTGGAGATACATATGACTCTTCAGGCTCAGTTAGAGAGACTCTCTTTGTACCAGAACAAAAATTGCTGCACCCACAAGCAGACATGACCTCAACACAGACTGAGGAGAAGATACACACAGCAGTGATGGTACTTGGGGATGACAGGGCTCCAGTGTGTCCTCATTACAGTAAATTTCTGTCAAACAAACATAATCACTACCAGTAAAATACAAGTAACACCTGTCATCATTTAAGTCCTAAACACCTCATTAAAAATTTCAAGCACAAATGCTGCTTACTGGTTAGAGTAAAATACAGAGAGCAATCTGAAAAATCAGATGTTCCCCCATATATTGAAGTGCAGGGATCCTCATTTGCATCTCTTTACTAAAGTATGAGAAACAGTGATCAACAAAAGTGTGAGACTGTAGCTGATTGCGTGGTAGGGCAGATGCTTTGTAATTCACAACTGCTCTGCAATGGAGAGGAGATGTGCTTTGTAATTCACAACTGCTCTGCAATGGAGAGGAGATGTGCTTTACCATCAGACTATTGCAGTTTTCTGAACTGAAAAGGGCACCAGCAATGACACCTCAGCACCAGCAAGGACACCTCAGCACCAGCACTGACACCTCAGCACCAGCAAGGACACCTCAGCACCAGCCCAGAGCACAGAGGTGCACTGCAATTGGATGCCTTATTACTACCTCATGTCTTCTGCTGTATCTCCCATATCTGAGTATTCTGGGGTTATCTCAGCCTGCCTTTCCCTGCTGCTTTGTCTGGTTTCTCATCCCCTCTGGCCAATTTGCTAATGGAAGAAGAATGCTGTAAGTTTCCAAGACCTGTGAACCCCAACAAACAGAGAGGGAGAAGCAGCTACTGCAGGCAGCCTTCTTGAGCACAAAAAGAGAAAGATGTCTAAGAGATGTTTTTATGATTCCTGGTCCTTGTGGCGATAAATAAAGTCCTGATGCCCTGAACTTTTGCAGAGTAGACTGTCCTATGAAACAGCTGGTCAAAATAGCTCTTGCCAGAAGAATGCAGCTCAGGATTTTCAGTGCTGTGGCTATCCTGAAATGCTCCCTGCTGGTCCTAGGAATGGAAGAGCTCCCAGGCTGAAGCATCCTTCATTGCTCTGAAAGGAGCAGCAGGAGTGAGGAGACACCTTTGCCCTGCCAGGGTGCCAAGGCCAGCCTTCCTTTATAGGTGTGACTGTGGGCAGACTGGATTGACAGGGCTGGGACCTGAAGGGAAATGCTGCACACAGTGCCAAGCCTTTTCTTAGTCAGACAACTCCCAGGGTGAGATGTTGCAGAATCTCGTTATAAAACTGCACATGAATGAACACTACTGAATGTGTTTAATGCTCCTGGTTTTCTCGGTGAATTTGACCAAAGAGACCAAAATCTCTCCTATTAAAAGATTAGAAAAAGCCTCCAGGAAGCCACTTGCTGCTGCTGTAATAAACTGTCATTATGACACCACTTTGTGCACTGGGAACAAAGTTATCTTGCTGGTAGGACAGCCCTGCTGTGTGTGGCTCTGAAGCACAAAAGTGCCACGCTGCAGCACACACTGACATTCATCAGGATGCTCCTTGCTACTCCTTCCAACTTACCCTTGTTGGGAATGGAAATAAAGACTTTTTGTATTATTTGTTTGAAGATGCTGAGTGAGTCAGGGAGCCTAGGAAGGGCACTTCAGGCCACTTTATGGCCACAAGCAGGTTTCTTCAACATCTTTATAGCAGCCCAGTGGAAATCTGATAGAGTTAACAGAACTGCTCAATACAACCTGTGGGTGGCAAGGGTATCATGAGTGATTACACCTATTTATATAAGAACTTCACATATTTATGGGGATCCTTTTCCTGCTGCTTGAGCTCACGTGAGTTTGTGTTAGTCCCCACCCAGCCTTTCCTGAGGTCTGGAAAATACCTTTGTTTGATGTTGGAGCCTCAGGAGGTGAGACTGTGCTTTCTGAGTCTCTGCTGGCAGTCAACATTGGGTTCTTCTGTAATTTCCTTGGAAAATATCAGCAAAATAGCCCTCTTACTGGCAGCAACATTGGCTGTGTAATGGATAAATCTAGTAAGGGGCTGTATTTAATCCCCAAATCTAATAAGCAGTTTTATTAACAGGGGAATGAAGGAAACCTGTTCTCTTGGGGGTGTTCCCTGTGCAGTGGTCTAGGCTGTGTATCAGAGGTTAGATTTACAGCTGCCTAACAAAAAGGGAACCTGTGCTGCCTTTCCTTCTCACAGTGAGGACTTGAATGATTTTTTCCCTTTGTCTGTCCCTCCTCATGGGTTGATGAACATTTGAGGTTTGCAATACCCTGTCAGTTTAGATCAGAACTGCTCTACAAAGTTTGTGCAGGCAGAGAGATGAACACACAGAAATATGTCAATGGAAATAAGCAGAGTGAGTATCAGTTACCTGTAAATTCATTTGGCTCTAAGAGAATCTCCCTTTCATTCAGCTGAAAACCTTTGTATTGCCATGAGAGAATGCAGGTCCTTGGCCAGGGATCCAGTCTTTCAGGATTAAAGCCTATTGAATGTTTTCTGTTCCACTGGACTGCTGAGCACTCCAGTTCTTCAATGAAGCTGGAATTCTTATCTTAGAAGGCACCTCTCCTGCTTTTGTTGCCTGAGGGGCCTCCTCAACATGACATAACCCTTTTCTCAGAACAATTTTTGTCGACAGAACTTTATTCTGATGGAACAGTAACAGTGTTGACAGACTCTTTTTCTGTTTTTTTTTTTTCAAAACAACTCTAGCAATTTACTGGAGGAAAAGAAATCAATAAATTCCCTCCTCTTTCATGAACCAGCCCTTGGCACAGGAGATGATGACAACTTGTCTTGAAAATTGTGTGCTATATTTTGAGGCTCATTATGTTAAAGAGTTTTAGAGTATATAAAAAAAACCAAAAACCAAACCAAAACCAAAAAACTCAATATGGGGGCACACAGTGACAATCACTTGAATTATTTGACTGTAAAAATACTCATTATACATTGTTGATATTGTTCAAAGTTACCAAGATAATGTATGCCAGTTGAATGGAAAATCAAGTAGGATTTCTCCAGACCCTGTAATGAGTGAGGGAAAATAGTATATATTGTCTTTTATAGGGTATATAAAATGGCCTGCAGACTATCCAGGATGGACCAGGATTTCCTAGGCTGCAATAAGCAGTCCTTTAAACCAGTCCAAGGCAGCATTGGTTGGTTCTCTCAAAAGAGCAGGTACCTGCCTGGGGACTGGGCAGCAGCCACCGGGCCAGGCTCCTGCAGCTTGAACTACAAAAGGCAGTGGAAATGTCTTTTCCCTTTAATTAAAGGGTGAACAGAAGGCTAGGTGTCTGGAAGGGTCTGTTCTTGTCCCAGTTTAACTAAAGTATCTTATTAGCAGGTCCTGTTGCAGAGTTTGGTAACTAGAAAGGACACAGATTTTTCTGACTTTCTGAAGAAATGTCCTAAAAAGAAAAATGTATTCACTATCTGCCTGTTTAATTCCAAATGCATCGAGGAGCTGGGAGTTCATATCTGCACTTGTTGGTTTCAAAGGCAAAGTTTTGGTCCAGCTGAGCCAATTTAAGAGCTGTTTTCTCCTTGAAAGACCCTGTAGCCCACCAGTCCATATTTCAACCAGAATTAATTCTCCCCATCCTTTTAGCACCTGGCTTGTTGTGAGAATACTTGTTCCAAAAGAGGAAGAACAGGATAACCTCATTACCTGAGCACCATGAGGCATCAGATAAACCTTTTCTACCTTTGTCAGATCAATAAGGCAAAAGTTTCTCCGGAAAGAATTTTCTCATGCAAGACCCTGCTTTGAGCCCCCAGAGAGGCAGCTTTAATGTAAAAGGCTAGACTAAACTACTGGGAGAGAAGATTTGAGTTAAGCTGGGATATTTGTGTGGCTTAAGTTGCTGCAAACATTTACTGATGTAACATCTGCACCTAAATGGAGTGTTGTTTCAGATTTGTGCCAACCGCAAGCTCTGCTAAGGCACTCTGGGTTTAAATAACAAAGTTAGCCCTCAGTCCATCCTGGAAATATATTTATCCCACAAGAAACTTCATTTTGAACTCTCTGCTCATCTGTTCATCTCAAATATAGCACTCCCTTCCAGAATTGCTCTCTTGGATGTAGTTCAGGTGACAGCAAAGTGTCGTGTAGGAAGCAGATTGAGAAGAGAGTCCTTTTACTCCACATGGTCTCCTGAAGATAATCAGGATTTTTAAAAGGAGGCTGTTGAACAAGTTTGGAGACATTTGGTCCTTCAAGTACTATATCAGAGAAAGAATAATATGTCATTTAAAATATTTTTTTCTGTCTGTAAAGAAATTTCTGCACATTATTGTTATTATTGAGATAGTTAAAATATCTCCAAATTAAAAGCTTATAGAAAAGTGTTCAGCCCAGCTGAATTTCTGTTAAAATAGTTCAGCCAAGAGTTGTCAAAAAAAGAGAATCCTGTAGCTAATTCTTTGTGTTGAGCATTCAATATCTTCCACTGAGGGAAACAGAACAGATACTCACTCATAGCTTTGAAACTCACTACTGGATATGTCTTGTGTCGGGAGCAAGCACTGCCTAAAAATGTCATACTTCTCAGAGTTTTCATCTTAATGTTGGAGTCCTGTTCTTGGGGATGTCTGCACAAACCATCTCTGGCTTTTCCCAGCAAATATCTTCCCAAGAACACAATCTGTACTGGTTTTACATACTCTACATCAATGTGTGCACAAAGTCCAACTGAGTTTAACAAACCCTGTGTGTGCCCAAGCTGTGAGTGTGCAGGACAGAAGGAAACCAGCACATGAACTGTTGGTTCTCACACTCTTCCCACACTGATGTAGAGAGAAGAGCTGCCTCTTAGGACTCTGTCACTGCCAATCTGGTCACACTGTGCAAAGAGAAGTAACCAATCCCAAGGGGTCTAAGGCAGAGAGATTTATCAGCTCTGAAGCGAGTAAATGTCAGGACAAGAGGTGTGGGACTTGCCAGGAAGTTAAAAAGAACAAACATGCATCTTTGTACACCATATAGTATAAACCCCAAGAGAGGGAGGAATCATTCCCACTAGTGCTGACAGTGCTTGCCAAGATAAACAAGGAGACTGAAACTCTGACTGTAGACAATTTTAACCAATTTTATTGATTGATCACACAAGAAGTCAAGAGACTCTGTGTTTTAACAAAACCAAAATATTAATTGATGTCTGAAGATCAGCCTTACCAGATGTTAATTGAAATTGCTCTGTCTATTTCAAGTACTAAATTTTCATAGAATCATTTAGATTGGCCTTCAAGATCATAAAGCCCAAGCATTAAACTGACAGTGCCAAATCCAACCCTAAACCATGTCTGTGTCACATCTACACATCTTTTAAACACCTCCAGGGATGGTGACTCAACCACATCCCTAGGCAGCCTCTTCCAATGCTTGACAACCTTTCTGGGGAAGAAATTGTTCCCCAAATTCAATCTAAGCCTCCCCTGGTGCAACATGAGGCCATTTTTTGTTGTCCTAGTGAGTGTTACTTGGCAGAAGAGCTGGACCTCATTACAATCTCCTCTCAGGTAGTTGAGAAGGTCACCCCTCCACCTCTTTTTCTCCAGGCTAAACACTCCCAGCTGCCCCAAATACTTCTCATCAGACCCTTCACCAACTTCCTTGTCCTTTTCTGGACATGCTCCAGCACTGCAATGTCTGGTAGGGAGGGGCCCCAAATTGGACCCAGGATTCCTGGGGTGGCCTCATCAGTGCTGAGGACAAGGACGAGTGGAACCATCCTCACACTCACTAAAGTTCTCTCCAGCACTTCTCTCTGGAACGTTTCTGTTTCAAAAGGTAAGTGGGTCAGGACATTTTTTTGGGTTTGACTTGATGGGGAATTGTGCTGTATCTCAAATTTTTGGTTCATTACATATCTTAGTAATCTTGAATGTTAAAAACTGGACACTGGAAGTTGCACCCTGTAGTTGCCTGTGCCTTCCATATGCTGAAGAAATTACAGTCTCTTCAGATCTTGTATTTAAAAACAGCTCCCAGATGCAAATTTGGCTGAGTGCAGATGCATCTCTGAGGTGTTTTTGTAAGTAGGAGGTCAGTGCTGTTTAGGAAAACCAGAATGAGGTGGATAATCAATTCTGTTAATGACTTAATCTTTCCTAGTGCCATAATATATTCCTATCACTCATCTGCCTTAGCCATTGTCAGCTTCTAAAGCAAAGTGCAATGCAACTGTTTCTGTTATTGGATGCAACTTTCACACAGGAAGAGCCTGTATAAAACAATTGAAAGCACTGAAGGCAGAATGTAAGTCTATGGAATAATGATTACTGTGTTCTCAAAGAAACCAGCATTAGATATTTGGGTTGCCTTATAAATAAAACCCAAACCCATCCTAAAATTAAAGGTGAAAGCTCTATGGCAACAAGTGCATATTTTGATATTTTTAATTCGTTAGTGCATGGTTCATTAGCATTTTTATTCCTATTCAGTCAGGATTATAAAAGACCTATAAAACACCATAAACCAAAAAGAATAATGAAGTCAAAATGCCCTTCTCCAGAGTAGCTACCTAATATTTTGAAATGCTTCAAAAAGGGTGAGGTCTTACCAGGGCAAAACCATTATGGGAATAAATGATGAGAAATACTCGTGTCATTTTCTAGCCCCAGGAAGACTTTAAGAAGAACAGAACCAAATGTGGAGCAGAAGAATAGGTGCTCATAGGTCCAGTCTCAGACAAGAAGGTAAGTCTTGAGATGTAGGGGATGGCAAACTTCTATTTTTGGACTTTGGCAAACAAAAAGATGTAAAAGTGTTTATGGAGCACTGAGGAAACAGCTGAAATGAGTTTATTTTTAGAGCAGGTGCTACAGGACTATAGTGGCTGGGTAAAAGCAGGGAAATCAGCAGAAACTGGTGTGGGTTGAACCATTGGAAATGCAGCTCTCATGGACATTGGATGAGCTGGAGACAGGGAAAGGCAATACAAGGAGGAGCTGGGAGAGGAGCAGAGCAGATGGAAACAAAGCCCACTGGACTTAAGGGCATAGCTGGAGCACTAAGTGGAACCTGGAGGGATTTCTCTGTGGGTTCAGCTATAACATGTGCAGGAGTTCAGGAGGTCCTGACATGTAGAAAGATGATGTGTCCTTGGTGAGGAGCTGAGACACCAATTGCACCCAGAGAAAGTGCTCAGTTCTGAGTGGAAATAAACTGATGAAAGGCTATTCATAACTCACAGCCATAGCCTGGGTGGTGTTGCATGTGAAAGGGTCTATTTTAGTGCAGTTTGCTGAGGTTATCTGTGTCAAAGGTAATTGCTTTATTTGTGCCAGAGAAGCATCTCTGGGACCATCTGCTTGGGTTATGTGTTACTGCTGAGTTAAAACAAGCTTTGGGAGGTACGAAGACACCACTCTTTGAGACTCAAGGTTTATAGTCAGGTAAGGTCAGTGCAAGTTGCAGTGACCTTAGCTGTTCTAAACACTGGGGTTTACCCCTTAGAATCTGAATATTGCTGAAATTCTGCCTCAGTACTGGTGCTTTCTCTGCACAACTTAAAGGTTGTTCCAGTGTGATGTTTCTGTGAAAACTGTTAATTCCTAAAGCAAAGAATGGGATAAAGGATAAAAGGGATGGGCTGAGTCACATGCTTTGATAGAATGTCCTTTCCTAAAATTTGCAGAAAGGAAGGAAAAAAAAGAAAAAGAGGAGAGCAGAAATAAAATAATTGTCCTAAGGGACATACTAAAAATATTACAGTCACTCCTGGTTTGAACACAGGAGATGAATTTTGGTTTGTTGCCAATATTCTCTCAGTTCTGATATCAAATCAGAATAACTGTGAATTTCTTTTAATAGGAGCATGCAGTCAGAATCCATCCCTTTCTATTTATTTATTTTTACCATTTTGGTCTACAATAGCAGTGTCAGCTCAGTTTCTGTGGCCACCCTGTGTTACCTCACCCAAATAATGCTGCTGTCCTGGACCACTCGAGCTGTGCAACCTCCCTGGTGGATCAGTGTGATCCTGTTCTCTTTAAAGTCCAGGTGACCTCAAAGCTGTGTGACTCTTCTGCATGGGAATGAAATATCTTACAAGTTAGGTTTTAATTAGATATATCACTAGTTGACAAAGTTATAATTGTTCAAATATTGAGAAGGAATTCTTCTAGTCCAGAGGACAGTATCTTACCAGTCAGGGGAAATTTCCACCCATCACAGCCAATTGTTTTAGACTGAACATGTCAGGAGAGTAGTTAGACCTCTTTCTTGGTCAGAAAATAAAACTATTCCTGGAGTTACTTTTTCAGCAGATTTTCTGGGATCCCATTTCCTGTCAAGTATTTACCTTTTAAATCCTATGTAACTTCATTTAGTGTTCAAAACATTTAAATCTCGTAGGGAGTTTGTAAGATCCAACTCAGGCTCTGTGAGTGTGTGGAGAAAAAAGGTAATAGTGGATAGAATGAGCACAATTCTGATTTATTGCAAAGAAAGGAGCCTCAGGGAGAAATAAGTTGAATTTACATTTGCTTTACAGTCCCTTTAAGGATCCAAGAGGAGTGAAATAATAATGGTGAGCAGTACAAAGATGACTGATAGAGCAAATGAGGCCATGGCACCAGGAGGCTTGGCCTTATAAAAGGACACTCTTTCAGCTGACAGAAGTTAAATTGTCTGTCCAGATAAATACATGTGTGAGCTAAGCTTTGGTAAACCAGTTTGGAAAGGGGAGTTGGGTGGTGGGAGAGTCTGCCCAAACCTCATGCTATCTGGCATTACACACTCCTCCATGAGAAGCCTTGCCAAAGTGCTCCTGGATCGAGGCTCTGTTATTATTCACAGAGCAGTTTGTCTGCAGCAATAGCAACAGCACACCAAGAACATCACAAGAGAAAATACATTGTGTGCAGGAAAGGAAAAATCAGCTCAGCTTGTAGCCCCAGGGGTCAGAGTTTGGCAATGTCCTGCACAGAACCTTCACCTTGCACAAGCCCTTGTGATTCTTGCACATAGAGGGATGTTGTTTGATGGAGTGGGGATGTTTGTGCCAGCTAAAGAATGACCAGAGAGGTAGAGAAATTTACTCTGGGTAGGAGCTTCTCACTGATTTCCATTAAAGATTTCAAATTGTCCAACAGTTTTCTATCATGTTGTCATAAACACTAGAGAAATCAATTTCCTAATCTTTCTCCTGGAAAAAAACTAAAATGTACTGCACATACAAATAAAAATAGAATTTTCATGTACTTTTTAATAAGATTACTGTCCTGCTGATGATGTTCATGCTTTGTTGAGAAATATAACCTCAGAAATTATGTGCTACCTCAGAGAGGTTTTTGTGCTATAGTTGGATCATACATTTGTGTGTAGTGCTGAAGCTTCCTGTAAATTAATGTGGTTTCCTAGGAATGTGCAGTACAAATGGGATGCCAAAAGAGGCAACTGTGATGTTATGATGTGACCTGCAATGGATGTGAATGGTTCCTAAGCACTAACAGTGTCTATGGGACATCAAATTCTGCTTAAACTATTTGAGAACAAGTATTAATCTAAAGTTTAAGTCAGACTATTATCCTGAGTGGTCTGCTCCACTGCTGCCCTCAGAAACCCTGATTCTAGTGAAATCAGCAGGAGTTTGCAATTAACTCAGAGCCAGGGAACAGGCAGCACACTGAATCTTTTCACTTCTCATTTTCCCTGAGTTTCCAGCCCTGATCAAGAGACATCTCAGTATCTCCTGTGGTATTAAATGTGCTTTCCATTTCTCTTTAGCTGTAAAATCTAAAGCTCCCTTGAATCCTCTCCTTGGTGTGGATATACACTGAGCAAGCAAATGGTTGATCCCCTGGCTGGCATATTTGTTTCTGGAAGGTCCCAGCCTGCAGGGATTTCCCTGGCCTGATATGATGCTTTGTTAGTAGAAGCCCAACATGTATAATAAAGAAACATTGAGGGTTTGTTAAACCTGTGTGAGGTGGAGGTAATTCTGTGGTTCATTAATCTAGGTCCTCTCTGACTGTAACAGGGATTTATCTGGGTACAGAACAAACTGTAATTGGCTGGCCTGTTCCAAGGTAACAGTTCATTTTTCATTTATTTGCGATATGCCTTTTACATGCACACAAAAAATAGCTCATTGGCCAAAGTCATCTTTGTCTGAATCAGTTTGAGTAGAGTCAGAGTTCTGTCACAGCTGAATTGGGAAAGATCAGTCTCACTATGGCCAAAGTGAGCTGGCAAAGCACAACAACAATGAGGAAATACAGTGAGTGCTCCCAGCCTGTGGTGCAGGATCAGTGGGCTCTTTCACAGGAGGATTTTACAGACTGATTGGTAAAGATGTAGTGATGAGCTTAAGCAGCAAAGAGAGCAAGTGCTTTTGGCAGCTGCTCAATAGCATTGAGTGGAAGGCACTGAGTGAGCTGCATGAGGCAGGCATGGCTTGGGTAATGGGCACATCATCCCTGACACATTTGTCTTTGCAATTGAAAATCCATGAGTAACTTCAGGTGCCTTGGATTTGACATGGAGGGAGAGTGCTTTTTATCTATTTGTCTATTTGTTGGTGATGCAGGAGAACTGACAAATTTTCGTCTGAAAAAGGCTTTGGTCACAACATTGAAATGCTGAAACAGACCAATGGTGTGTTTAATGCAGAGGGGAGAAGAAAATGCCACGCTTCTTTGCCAACCCTTCTCCTGGCAAAGACCAAAGCTGGCCAGAATTTTCATAATGTTATAACTCCTTTAGCTGTGAATCTGAACAGGGAAGGACCAAAAAAGCCCTGCCTAAGACAGTCTCCATGCAGTGCTCTTTAGATGTAGCTTATTTCCAAGCCAGGTCCCTGGGAACCCTCTGTGTGGAATTCACTTGTTGGATTTAGGGTGAATACCCCTGCTTACTATAAACTGAGGTCACCTCCACATGAAGTGCTTGTAGGACAATATGAAACATAAAGATGAAAAATAAAGACTCTGCTGGTGTTTTTGTTACATCTGTGTGTTAATGGAGAACTCCAACTGCAAGCATTTTCCACAGGGTTTTACACAAATACCTCATGCTGATTTTACTCTGTACGACTTGCACAGCACTTGCCAATAAACAGCACGAGCAAATGGAACTATAATTTCAATTTTTCTCCCCAAGGAACAGTATTTAAATGATTGATCAGAGACCAAGCGATGAGTTAAAAGGCAAAGGCACTGTGTGGCAGTGTAGCTAGGAAGGGACTTTTATGTCCCCTTAGATAGCAGGGATCCCAGTGGTGAATCTGTGCACTTCAAAATGCTGGAATATTGAAAGAACAGCTGATTGATATGTGACAGTGTTGAGAAATTTGAGTTTCCATGTATTTATTTTATTGGTTGGGATTTTTTGTTGTTTTCAGATCAATCACTCATAATTTCTACATTTGCCCTGTATTTATATTCCTGTGCCTAATGTCTCAGAAGAAATTTAATCTTCACCTTCCCTACTCTGGGGGAGATTGGTGTGACAGAATTCATGTTGCATAGCATGAGCCTGTAAGGGCAATTTTTTAGATTATAACCTCACATTGAACCAAATCAGGAATATCTCTTGTAGCATTCTCCCTCAGTTGGTTTGATCATACCACAGTCAGTGATATTTATCTTTTGCATGATAATCTTTCTTTCAATGAGTCCAGTGGGAAAGGGAAAAGTGTTTTCCAAAGCACACTTTAATGGCCTAAAGAACTGCCAACAACTATATTTAAATCTCTATATATTGATTACAGATGGCACCATATCTCTTGTAAAAACCCCAAAAGAACAACACCAAAAACCCCCACGTGATGTGGAGTGTGTTGGGCTCTGGTCATTTCTCAGACCTGGAATTGAATCCCAGTCATCAAAACTGAGAGGAATTTACTGCTGCCATTTGGGCTAAAAGGTTGTTGTTTAGTACTCAGAGTGTATTATTTCCAATTTTCTCTGGCCCTTGTGCAGAAGGAGCATTATAAAAAGCACTTTATGCTTTAAAAAAAACCAAAGTATTGGCATCCAATGTGCTGTCCATGGTGGAAGGAAAGGTATTCACTTGTTTTATATCACTGTAGCCAGCATTGGTTCAAATTTTATTCAAGGAGTGCAAAAACCTCTTCTAAAGGGACAACAGCACAATGTCACCTGATTTGAAAGTAGGGATATAAAATGTTTCATCTGCTTCTGAGCTAAAGGAAGTTTTGACTTGCCTCAAGCAAAGGAGGTAATTTTTGGGCAGTAGTTCTAGTCACTAGAGGATAAAACTGCTGTCCCATTCAGTCTGGGCATGGTTTGCACAAGGAACTTCAGCACCAAATAATCACCTCTTTAAAATACAGACCTTCAAACTTTGCCAGTGCTGAATGTTGCAGTCAGTGGAATTGAGAGGTAGTTCATATTTCCCTGATGAAATTACACTTCTGAATGCCACATGCAGGGTGTGTGTAAGCTCAGAGCTTTGCTCATTGGCACTGGTGTTCTCCTGCAATCCTTCTCTGTGTGTGGTGTTTATGTGACCATAAAATAGAATAGGAATGATCTCTGAAGATTTGCAACCTGTGCTGAAACCAAGTCCTTTCATGGTTACCAGCTTGCAAATTTCAATTGTATGTGGAGCAATAGTCTTTGAAGATGAATCAAAATGAGGATTCCACTACAAAAACAGTATTTGTTTAATTATATTTAGTTACATTTTCTTTTCTGAATTAAACACTGTTTCTCCTAAACTTCCAAGTCTGGTATGCTCCCTGGAGATTGAATGCTCCATTAACTCAGTCATTCCCATGGCTAGCACTAAAATTGACAAAAAAAGCAGCAAAGGACAGTGTTATTAAGTCCTTGCTCTGTGAAAACACCTAGAAAAGAGATTCCCAAATCCAGGATCCCAACCCCAGAACTGTCAGTGATGTCCTGGCACGGTGCCTTAGGGGAGGAGAGCTCTTCCCTTGGCATTGCTTGGCCTGCCTGGAGACAGATCTTATTGTCACTGGCAAACACACATACTTGTCAACAAATGCTTAACTTCAGAGCTTTTATGTTTTGGAAGAGCCCCTTGGATTATGAGGATGGCAAGCACAAGCCAGAGGAGACCCAGGGCTTGGAGGATGCCTCAGCTGTGCAATAGTAGATTGCACTTTGATTTCAGGAAATCCCTCAGGAGATCCCGGCACATCTGGATAATTAATTTCTGTCACTATGTCCCTTGCTGCTTTTGGCCTGATCAGCTCCCCTGTGAGCTCACAGCGCTGTCACCTGGAGCAATAGTGCCTTGGGAGCTTTGCTGCTTAAAATCACTTGCTTGTTCATTTATCTGCTGCTTTTCAGAGCAGCATTGATTGCTTTTAATTTGTTTTAAATGAATGGCGTTAAATGGGAGTTAATAATTTTGGCTTCTGTGATGCTCAGGTCATTCATTTGGGAAAATCGTTTGTTTCCCTCCTTAGTTACTTGGATTTTTAACTTGAATAATTAATTTAATTTGATGACCTGCTGATTTAGAAGATGTCATTAAAGGGAAAGGTTACTGTCTTACATAGAAATGGTGTAATTGGCCCTTTTAAGGTGTGAGTGATTATTCCAGTTAATTAAGAGTGCAGAAGTCTTCTTTGCTACCACAGGGACTACTTTTATTTTTCCTAAGGGATCAGGGAGGGGCAAAGCAGGCAGAACAAAGTGACAAAGAAAACTTAAAAGGAACATATAACATTCAAATGGGATTCTCCTTCCTGATTTAAATTAGTTTCTAAATAAGAATTTTTTTTTTTTTCTGTAAGCAGTGGCAATTACAACCGATGACTCAGTGCTTGCCTTGATGTTCAGTAGAGTATGGGAATTCAGCTGTAACCCACCTGGATAGGAACAGGGGAGAGAAGGAAATGAGAAAACATGACAATATTTTACTGGCACAAAGAGGCTAGAAAGCCAGGAGATGAGATTGCTTTGGAACTAGAAGTTAGAAAACTTGCTGAAAGACTGATCATCAAATCCCCAAACTATACTGCATGTGGCAAGTAAAAGAAAAAGCCCAACAGGAAAAGGATATAAAGGAGAAGTGAAAATATTCTATTTTCAAAGCAAGTGTTCACCTTATAAAACCAGAACCCCCCACAGATTATATCCTGTTCTTTCTTCTTGCTGTGTGCCATCCCTAACACCAACAGGTGTTTAACAGTGTGTTCAGAAGGAAAGGATCCTAAAATCAGCTTATTTTATGGGACTGCAATCTGTGACCAGTTTGAGGCCAGGTAGACTCAGAGCTAACAAATTGGAAAGATAGTGGATAGTAAATTACTGGGAAGTGATAAAATGAGATTCAAACACTGTATTTTTTAAGCTTCAAAAATATTTATCATGCTTGATAGGAACAAGTCAAACAGTTATAAAGTCTGTGTCCTGTTTGTTGGGTTCTTTCTGAATTTCTCCTGTATGGATTTCACAGCAGCATCTATTACAACATAGTTGTATTATCTTTACTGAGTATTCTAGGGAAGGTTTTGAACATGTGAAGTTAAAATCTGCCTTCTGCAGGTGCCTGGGGCTGTGAAATTCCACTGCTGCCTCTGGAAGAGGAGGGAAAACTTATCTTTAACCAGACAAAATCATAGTAAATATAGCAGCAAAGTAAGTTGTGATTTTTGCAGCTATTTTTAGCAAGACAAGATGGTAAGCTCTCTGTCCCGGTGCTGTCAGTGTGGAATGCAAATGAGAATTCCATGCCCTTATGGCAGGGCAGGGTGCCCTGGCAGAGCACCAGGCTGGCATTCAATTTGCAATGAGCTATGGGAGGGGGAAGAAAAGGAAATGCTATTTCAGGCAGGAATTCAGCCAGCATGTTTCAGTTTGCATCCTCCAGGCTTACAAAACCACCCCTAGGGTGGTGGGAAATGGCCCACCAATTTACTGGTGCTGTTAATCATAGCTGAGCTAAATATAACCTGACCCAGAAAGAAATGTTTTTGCTGCCAATGTCATCAAGGAGTGTAACTCCCTCCAGATGCACTTGTTAAAGTGTAAGGAGAAGAAACTGGACTGTGCCACGATTTCAGCTCATTGGTATGGCCAGGAACACTCCTGCAGGTCACTTTGGATGGGACTGCAGGTGACAGAAAGGCAGCCCTGTCTCTGTTTTTGCACCAGGGGAACCCTGCCCAGCTCTGGAGTCTTTGCTCTTTTCCTACCCACTCTCTAAAGAGCTGCCAGTGCACCACTGGAACAGCAGCATAACGTGGGTGCAAGGCAGGCACTGCAGGCTAAAACCAGCCCAAAAATAGGAAATGCAGGTAAAGATAGAGGTGGAGTTCCTTTTCAGGCAGAACATGCTGTTGGCTTTATGGTTTGCTCGTTCTTCATCCTGGCTGAGGGAACTGCACACATTGGTTTGGCATGATAAGGGGCATAAGGGGCAAACAACACCCAATGAAAAGTAAAGGCAAATGTAACTGAAGGATTCTGAGCACTGATGGATGTAAGAAAAGAAAAAAGGGGTTTTTTCTTCTTTCTTTTTAGACATTTGAAAATGCCTCTCCAGGTGCATTCAGTCAGCTAAGCAACAGGTTATACAGTGTGATCCCTCTGGGGTGTATTTCCCAAGAACAATCCAGCTGCCAAGGTGGAATGCAGCTTGCAATGGAAACAGTTTTGTTGTTTGATTTTTTTGGTGGTTGTGTTTGTTTGTTTGGGTCTTTTGTTTGGCTGGGTTTTGTTTATTGGTGTTTTTTTTCTGTTTCAAGCTTTACTTTAGGGCTATTTCAAATATATCTGTTCATTCATAGTAGTGATTCCAAAGTTAATGAATTTGGAGAGTGCTGAAGTATTTACTTTCTAAATCCCCAGCTCAAAAGAGAGTTGGTTCTCCACCAAAATAGTTGTTCAGGGTGGGATGGGATCAGCTCATTATGGGATGGTGTTATGCCAAGCACAGTGAAGGTGTAGCACTAATTCAGATGTAATATATTAAAGCAACTGTCTCTTTCTTATCTCCAAGCCTTTTTTTGGTGCACCTCTCTTCTATAACAAAAGCTGTCACTTCATAAAAATGAAGTGGGAATCCATGGGGAAAGGCACATGGGAGGCACTTTCTTGGAGTAATAAGATCAGACATCAATGATTGAGAGTTTCCCTATGAATTAATGAATTAATGACTGCACTAGAGAGTCCAAGGATTCTTGTGCCCACTTCTCTTTGCCATGTGATAGTGCAGGCTCAGCTGTGAGCACACATTTGTGCACCATCCAGCCAGGGGAGGGGACAAGGACCCTTTGGGGACTCTCTGCTCTCCTCAATTGCAGAGCAACAAGCCAGGGGTTACTTATTTTTCCAGGGGGTGACCATAGGGGTTTGTCTGTCCCTCTGCTCACCAGAACTGAACTCAAAGTGCCTCTTAGGAAAGTACACTCAAATCTGTAACTAAACGTTTGCAAAAGGGATCCTTTGCTGACCTCTCTCCCCAAGGTACAGATGTTCTTCTCTTAACTTTTCCATCCAGCTCTTCAGCTCCTCTAGCTGCTGCTTCAGGTCAGGTGGGGACATGAAGGGACACCCTGCTGGCATCTCAGTGAACACTGTTCTTCCTCCTGCCTCTGAACTCTGTCTCCTATGGTGCCTCTGCCTGAGCAATTTGCCTTTGTCTTTTAGCTGTAGGAAGAAATAGATGTTCTTACAGAGAGCATGGCATTAGAAACTCGGGCACAGACTTTGGAGAGCAGCTCGAGGGTTCCTGGGATCTTCAGAGCTGGAAGTGGTGGGTGATTCTTCCCAGTGCCCTTAGGAAGTGAGCTGAGAAGAAAGGCTGCTCTGTAGGCAAGACATTACTAGAGTTATCTGACCCTGCCAGGGGAGGTGAGAGGGTGCCAAATGATCCCTTCCCTGTGTTTGGCAATGTTCCTTCTCCCTCGACTTGTGCAGTCATTAGGCTTTTGCTAGCAAGCTAAATTGGGTCTGACTACCCAATTTCTGGCAGTCAGACCTCTCTTTCTCCCCTCTCAGAAGGGTGGAGGGATTGACTTGCTCTGGCAAAGTGGGAAGTGCCCCCTCCCACCCCTGACCTGTTCAGAATCTTGCTCTGAGCACTGGAAGGTTCACTTTGTTCAGGTTTCTGGGGCTTCAGGCAGAGCTGCTGATTTTGGAGCAATTCCTTAGCTGTAGAGGGGCACCTTTTATTAGGCTTGTAATATCAGTGGGGTCTGTGTCCTGAACTTGGCTGTCCACCTGTGCTTAAATCTCTTTGAAACTAGCTCTTATTTTTTTTTTAATGGGTTTGAAATTCCAATTTCATTTACTTTGTTTTGAAAAATTCAGTGATGGTTCTACAGGTGATTTATCAAATCCATCTGTCCCTCTGCTCATCAGGCCACCCATCATACCTTTTGGATGGAATGATCAGTTGACTTACAAAGGGAATTTTCTACTCCAGGCAAACATGTTCTGTATAACATTTCTGGGAAATTATTGTTTCTTTAAACAATATGAGGAACAGCACATATGCAAGTGATTTATAAGTTTAATAAAACCCCCAATACTTTTCTCTGTCAGCAGTTTGAGGAATCAGTGGAACTTAGGACTACAGAAAAGGATTGATTAGACAATGTTTGCAGCCTTCTAGAACTCTCCAAGTAATATAAATAAAACAAAAATGTAAAGATGAATAAAAATACAGAATTAGTAATGTAAATAAAGAGGCATAAAATAAATATGCATAATAAATAAATAGGAAGTAAGCCTCTATATTATTACCAGCACTACTAGTGTTGCTTCTCAGCTGGATAAACATGAGGAAAAGGCTGTAAATTGTTCCAGCTGCAGTCCCAAGTGCTTCATTAATCCTTCTGGGACACATGAATGCACAGCACTTCAGGAAAACGTGCTAAGAGGGAATTTAAGCTTTGTAGTAGAAAATGTATGGAGTGCAGGGGTAATAAAGAACAGCCACCTCCTCTCTGCTTTTGGCAGGCTCCTCAGAGGAAAGTCACAGGTTTATTGTGCAGGCAAAGTCTTTGCTGGCTCCCAAAGCAACTAAAAGAATCTCAAATTTCAATATATTAGCCTGCCTAATTAAGATAGCATCACTAAATCAGTATCACCTAGTATAGGTGTAAATCATCTTTCTTTTGCACTCCTGTCACAGATCTCCTACACTCAACTTGCTTGCCAAAGAATGTACATTTAATATTAAAAGAAAGTTTCACAGGGAACAAATGACCATGTATTGAAGCTTGACTGAAGTCTTTCTCCAGTAAATAGGTCAGAGGCAATGGGGTGGATCTTCAGAATTGTCACTTCTATATTTCCTCATGCACAATTCCCATTTCCAGATTCTCCTGTACAGCAGACCTAAACCAAAGAGAGAAGTGGTGCATAAGGGTGAAGGGAAATGAGCTCACGTTGTACAGAAGGATGGATTAAATCAACTCATCCTCCACCCCTGTTGTCCACGTCATGTTTCATGTTTTGTCATTTATGACTCACAACTCCTGAAGCAGAAAAATAGTTGTAGCCAAATCTTTCTGATCTGTTGCTGCTCTGTAGAGCTCAAAACTAAAAAAGTGGCAGTGCTTTCACTTCACAGCTACCCAAAAGGCAGCTCAAAGGCAGCATGGAATGAGTCAGTGACAAAGCTGAGAAAAGAATCCCACAGGACCTAATCCTGGCATTGCTGGCCTCGATTGGATGGTGCCATTTCACAGCCTGGTTTGTCATGGGTTCCAGGCACCGTTATCTGATTGGAGTGTAAATTACAAGGTTTCATCATTTTCATTTTTCCTTTACCTAAAAACACCACCCTTAAGGGCTGGGCAAGTCATTGATAGAAAGGTAGGTCGTACTTAGAACTGGAAGTCAGCAGCTTCTTCCCCTGTGTCATAAAGAATAGAGTGTGAACAGAGTAAATGAAGAATACAGAGTACACAGAGTAAATAAAGAATGCAGAGTACACAAGCCCTGTGAAATCTGTGCTGTGCTTTATCCCCAAGGCCAGAACTTCACAGACCAGCTGCTCCCAAGACTCTCTGCAGCTCCAATGCACCTGATGGGGAAGGAAATTCCTGCCAAATACAGTACAGTTTTCACTCCACAAATACCAAAACTCACCTCTATGATCACAGCATTTTGCAAGTGGTTCTGCCACATGATTTAAAAGCCACGGGAGCTGGAAAAAAAATATGAAAAAAGCACAACCAAACTTTATTGATTTACCATTAAATTCTGCATCATTGAAGTGCATAAACACACCTTCAAAATACTAATACATGCATGAAAATATTATTTCTGTAATCCAAGCTGTTTGATGTAGGTACTTATTCCACTGGCAGTGCTGATGCCCCCATCCAATGGGTCTCTCCCAGATGTTTGCCAGCATGATCTGTTCCTTTAGGTGAACTCTTAGTCCTCTGCACTGCTGGATTCTCTATTTCTGTTCTGTAAGGCAGCTTTGGATTGGTTTGCTGAGGTATAAAACTAAAAACTGTCTGTGTTCACTATTCTTCAGTTTCACTTTCATCACTTGGCAGAAAAACTGTGTGCAAATGTTACATTTCTCAGTGGGCTGATGCCTCAGAGAGCAAGACAGGCCAGTCGTTCAGGGAGGTGTTGTGGTTGAATCTCTTGCTGTGGAGCTAACCAAAGTGTTGGCAGCCCCTTTGCTTCCATTCATGACCTTTGTTTCCTTAGTATTTTTAGCTCATCTCATTCCTATATTTAGATGTGTTTACGAAAATGCAGATTTAATTTGATAACACTTAGCAACTGTCCTGTCATCTGCCTGGTCAAAATTGGTCTCCAGGGCTTGTCAAACCTGTCAGTGCCCTTCAGTGTAATTGCAGCTGTCAGGCTGCCCATCCATGCAAAGGGCTTGCAGGAGGATTTTCACTCTCTTGGATTTTTCCCTTGTCTGTTCCCAGTTTTGTCTGTTCTTGGAGCTCCCCAGAAAAGTTATGAAAAAGGAGAGGGGAGGCTGATGGGAATGGTGCTGGATGTCATGAGAGCCAATGTGATGAAGAAGTGTCTTTTCTCTGTGATTTTGTAGGATTTGTGGTGGCCAGGCTTAATGTGCAAGTAAAAACCTTCCATGCTCCTAAAGAGGCACCTGGAGGTCAAAGAGGAAACCCCCAGACCCCCAAGTAAATGGATCCAGTGAATAATCACCATCACAGCCCACAATTACTCATTCACTTCTGCTCTGATGTGACATCACTTTGCAACCAGTGGATCACACTGTACCTTCCTAAGGAAGGTCCATCAGACCATGGTAGCATCATTGCTTCATGTCCCAAATGAGGTTTTAAACCTTTCTCTAGTTTTCCACACTTCTTAGCTGTTAGTCAATTAATTTTCCACCTCCTGCACAGCTACTCTTGAACCCTTGGAAATGTTAAAACTATTTAATGGTATTTTGCATTTTTCAATAAAAAAGTCAAGGCATATAAAAACCACTATAGGTGCCTCTAAACCAGCAACATGCGGAAAGACTGAGAAGAAAAAGTATTTCCTACATCTGATTTTGTTCCTAGATCTGTCAAGTGATATCAAGGCTCCTGGGAGGCTGCTTTACTAAAAATTATCAAAGATCTCATTCCTACTGTGCTGTCTCTGCTGCTCACACCTTGCTTTCTCTTTGCCTGGCTCCATAGTTGTGTAGTGCCCCTGTGAAATAGAAATTTGCTTTATTGGCCTCAGACTTTCATGGATCACAGTGAATTCTGCACAAGCTAGGCAAACAGCAAGGATAAATTTGACCCAGAAATGAAATGGTAATCTGATTATTCCTGCTTTTTTTTCCCCCCCTTTTGATTTCAGTTGTGCTTCCAAGTCTTTCACTGTAGAGATGTAAAAGATCCTACTCCTTGTTTACACTGCAGGGAAAATAAAGGAACATGATGGTATTGGGGGAAGATGTGCTCTGCCAGGGCAGGAAATGGTGTTTGGAAGGAGACTGGCTGTGTGGCTGTGATTCACATGGCTTTTTTCACTTATCTTACCTCTGGCTGTTTCCAAAGATACAGGATACAATTTCTCTGTTTGTCAGCTGCATCTCAGCTTAGCAATTAGAGATGATTGATTTTTCCAGGCAGTCAGGGCTGATACATGTCAGATGAGTAGGGAATTGACCCTGACCAGAAAATATCAGTGAAAAAATCAGCATTAACTGCTAATAGGAGTAAACAATTTAGAACTGTATTACACTGTGACAGTGAGGGAGGTCAGCTGATGTCCCAGCACAGTTTCATTCAGGGACTGGGCATTTATTACACCAGGAGGACTTGGTTCCTGAGACTTAAATTGTCAGTATTGGCATCCAACTCACTAAAATGTCTGATTTGTCACTTTATAAGGTCTACAGAAAATTTTGCAGCCATCTGCTCTTAGTGGAAAGAGAAGACTTCTTCTCTTGACCAGAACGTTACAGAAATGCCCATCATCATGCCAGGGAAATCCAGAGGCACAGGAACTGAGAGGAAAGCAGTAAAAGCAAATAACAGTGTGTATGTAGGACCCACATGAGGCTGAGTCTTGCCAATAGCTGAATATCCTGGGAGGACACAGGCAATGCTGTGCTGGATGTGGCTGTTTTACAGCAAGCTTCAAACGGAATGCCTGTAGGGTGTTCTTTTATCACAGCTTGGCAGAAGCCCCCTGGCCATAGCAGTGTGGCAGAGGAGACCTCCTGGGTATCTGGTTTAGGACATTTCCCCTTTAACATTAATGACACAAAGAAGGCAAGTCAAGTTTGTGTATGACACTAAATTTGGGAGACCAGATGTAATTGGTGTGAATTTAGTAGTATGGCTTATGGTGCCCAGGAAAAATATAATCCTCACAACTGTGGTAGTGACAAAACTGATCCTAAGGTGTAGACAGTGGGAGTGCAAGCAGGTTTGAAACCATTTGCAAGCACCAGCCTGCAGTCTTGTTGTATAAATACTGCAGAGCAGAAGGGCCTGCAGCAAATGTGCATTTGCTCCATTGCATCAGGAAAAACTGCTCAGCTGAGCCTTCTCATAGTCTGTTTGCAAGCAGCAAAACCAGTGGCAACTACTGAACTTGCTAGAAGAAACAGAGGGAACACTGCTTTTATTTTCTCAGGTAAAAACCCCCTGGTTATTTGAACACTTTCTGTTGTTTGTCAGAAAAAACCATTAAAAAATAAGAGAGGCGGAGTATTCTCAGTGTAGGGGTGGATACCTCACATATTGCACAGCTCAGGGTAAAAGGTTGTTTAAAAAAATGTGCTCCTCAGCTGTCTGGAGATCTTTGCCTCCTGAGATTCTCCTTGGCATAATCCTGCTGTCACTGCCTTCCTGGATTTGAGAGACAGTCTATGGTACCAGCATTTTAATCACCAACAGATCTGGTGAGCATTTTTGTGATGGGGAAATCCTTCCCTGGCAGAAGTTCCTTGTTATGCCAGTTCCAGCAGGAAGGGATCATCAGCCAACTCTTAAAGGTATTTCTTAGTTGCATTACTTTGTTCTGAAGAGACAAACCCATCTGCTGCCATACCTGAATGGGATGATGATGACATAGTAAAGATGAGAAACAAGAGGAGAACAACTCCAGAAAAGCTCTGAATGAGCCACTTGGAAGAAAACCCAACCAACCCACCAACCAAGAAAACATGAACCACTTTGTAATCTCAGAATATTTGAAGGCTGTGGTGGGTTTGTCCTGTACTTAATATGGGGAAAGGGAACAGAGAAAAACGTTTCCAAGGCCACATGAAAAAGAGGAATACATGTTTTAGCTCAGCTTTCCCTGGAGAGTGACCCAGGACAGAAATCCACAGCCCTGTGGGGCTTATTGGAAATGTGACCATGGAATTTCTCAACAGGAATGCAAGTCACAAAACATTGGGTTTTATCACCTGAGCTCAGGTAGAACTGACTGGAGTATGTTCATCTTGAAAAATATGAATATAAACTTCAGTGACTCGAGTCACTAGTCACTATTTTTACATTAAAAAGAGCAGCATGAGTTAAAAATCCTTTTACCTGGACATGATTTTTCCTTTTTTAGTGAGTAGCCACTTTCCATTTCCTTCTTTTCTGTAAACCACTATTTCAGTTTAAAAGAGTCACTACCTTAAGGGTAAGAATCCTGTATCTGTTCCATTCACAGGGAAGAATGCATTTTCTAATTTCTAATCAAGCCTCTTCCCCACAAAAATACTATATCTATATATATATAATTTTCCAGAGAGAGAAGAGCCTCCCAGCTGAAGAGGCGCAAGAGGGTTGCTTATACCCTTGAGTCTGTGAAATAAATTAAGTTCAGGAAAATGATTTCTCATCCATCTGTTGCAGAGAGTAATCCCGGGCAGCAGAAATTTGGCTAAAATTGTGCTCTCTGGCTCCAACCATTCTGTTTGCTGGAGTGATGTTGTTACCCCTGTGGAAGGGATAGGGACAGTGTGACTGTGGGAGTTAATAATCCCTTTATTGTGTTGATTATCACAAGTTATTTTAGGTCACCAGCTGGGACCAAAGGTAGGGCGTTCAGAGAGTGTGTGCATGCTCTGTTCCTAACTCTGAGTTTGCAGTGACAGAGCCCTTGGCTCGGGAGGTTTGGCAGGGAACTCACCAGGGGTCTTTCTCTCAGCTTTTCAGAGCCAACCTCCTAAGTTTTAGGCCTTGGCACCATGCAGTTTGGTTGGGTGAATTAGCAGAATGAGCAGATTTGACCTGCTTGTGCCATGAGAAGAGAAAGCCTTGATTTTCCTTGTGTGTGGCAGTGACTTCCTTAGGGTTGCTGTAGGTCAGTGCTGAGGCAAGGAACAGCATAACAGTGTCCTAAAGCATCACCAAGTCCCATGAATAGGATCATCTGTGTCCTCATCAGCTGATAATTCCAAGTCCTTGTCCAAAAAGTCAGATAACTTGTGAGCTGCTGACTCTCAGACTGTTTCATCTGCAGCACTTTGTGATTTGCAGGCTCCAAGAATCATTGGAGCCAAATTCTTTGCTGCAGCCAGACTTGACCGAGTGTGGCTGACAAAGGGACTATGTGGAAGTTGGTTATTGCTTCCCAGTCCTGGCCCTGGTCCTGTTATTGCCTCTTCTCTTCTTCAGGCTCGTGACAGAGAAAGCCACATCCATAAACTCAGTGCCAATTTCTCCCTTGCAGCTTTCTGAAGGCATCACTCGCTCTCTAGATGTTACCAAAGCAGGAGTTTGTGTCTCGGAAAGCCTTTTCTGAGCACCCTGAAAGTCTTGCTTAACATGCCCAGGAGAGGCAGGTTGTGTAAAGTGACATTGAGAGAGAAACCAACCCAATCAGGCACCACAGGAACTGCCCAAATATTCTCGTGTTTAAGCACACTGCCTTTGTGTCCACATTGCAAAGCTTCTCTGCCAGAAGGGAAAGTGGGTTTCTAGTGCTATTAACGACTTAGGAGGAAATTGGAGAGCTCAGTGTTAGCTCAAGCCCTGAGGAACTATCCTGTCTCTTCAAAGAAGCAGCGAGAACCAGCTATGTGATTTCATCAAGGTTTTAGCCACTTCATGGATTTAGTTCTTTTTGATGAATGTACCATGTAATACACACTTTCCAATTTGCTGGTTACACCCCCCAGTCCCTTATTTGTCTGGAGTGTCCTTTGCAGAGGATTGACTGGCACATTCACGAGGGCAGCAGCTCCTGTTTCTCCTGTTCTAACTGTTTAGGGTCAGAAAAGCTGCTCATGCCATTTTTCAGTGTATGCTTTTAGAGCAGTGGCTACTGGCTGTGATTCTTTTAGCCTCTGGAGGCTTCTGGACAGCTCTAAGTTGTGAATATTAGTCCTTTAAATTGTGGACTAATCCACATTGACTTCAAGAGCTTTTCCTGAGACCATATAGCACATTTCAAGTCCATCATGGTGTACATTCCACTGATGTTCCTTTTAAAATGACTTTCTTTTACTGAGGGGCCAGCAGCCTCTCAGTATCCTGAGCTTCTGCAGTCAGGTTCTTTATCCTGGATAATTCTGTCTCAGTACTAAATAATCCTATCTCACTATTTAGTCTAGGAATGCTTTATATGTTGAACATCATGGATCAAAACATGGATGATCTCCTCCATTTTTAAAATTCATCATATATTTCTATCCTTTCTCAAAAATTATGACTGTCATTTAATAAACTCTTAAAATAGGGCTCTAAATCCCTAATGTAAACTCATACTGTATCTTATTTATCCCATGCAAATCCAGTATGTTTAAAAGGACTCTGTGAGGGACCCTCTCAAGGCATTCCAAACCAAACCAACCAAACCATCTCTAGCCAGAGAACTCCAGTGGTTTCTGATTTAAACCTGCATTCCATAAGGGATTTTGCTTTTTGCCAAGCATGGTTCTGTGTCTGCTGAACTGATTCTTCATTATAATTTCCATCAGTTTGCCTGCTGTGGCAGTCACATTCCCAGCTGGACTGTTCTTCCAGATCACACGTGCAGCTCCTTGTCAAGATGGGTGTCCATCTGTGAATGGCTCTTTCCCTCTTAGTTAATTAAACTGGCTCATGGTTAACAAACTGTGATTAATCTTATCCACACACCAATTTATTTTGTCTACTCTTGAGCAGTGTATGGGGAAACAAGAGCTCTGCAGGCTGATAAGCATTAGAGCAGGAACTTAAAATTATAATATATTCTGCTTCAGTTCTATGGTCTTGTTATACTTCCCCTTGGGATAAATCAGAAGGTTTTGTGGCCACTTTTGTCCAGATGCTGCTCTTTGTTATTAATTTATTTTGCAATCTGTTTTTCATTATTTTGGCAGAGATAACCTGCTATTTTCAGCTGCTGGTTTAGGAATCCTTCATGCAAACTCCAAGAAATCTTTGGTGCAAGTTTCCCTTTCCCTGTCTCCTCAGTGATCCCTCAGTTATTCCACTGGTTCATTGG
The DNA here is from genome assembly GCA_013396655.1 of Campylorhamphus procurvoides. Taxonomy (NCBI): domain Eukaryota; kingdom Metazoa; phylum Chordata; class Aves; order Passeriformes; family Dendrocolaptidae; genus Campylorhamphus; species Campylorhamphus procurvoides. Next base: position 38,028 of record WBMV01000258.1, on the reverse strand, counting down.
ATCATGGGTTTTGTGTCTGTGTTCCCAGAGATGGAAAAGGCAGGTAATACCTGAGCACATGTGTGTTCCTACAGCCTTGGCAGGTGTAAACCCCATTTCCCCCTTTGCATTGGTGCTACTTTATGTATGTAGCAATACACCTTTCCTGAGAGCAGCTCATCTCTTTTGTGCAATAAAATGTGATGCAACCAGAACTAAATACTTTTCCATGGGATGCAATCGATATTTGCAGGTCAGGGCTGATAATTCATTCCTCCCACAAATGGTGGTGGAGGAGCAGATCATAAAACACCCCAGAGAACCCTTCCTCAAGGGAACATAAAGCTTTGTGAAAAGCAGAATATTTGCCTCTGCTCTGCAGTGAAGGATCATCTGAAAGTGAAAAGAGGTTGCAGGCTGGGCCACTTTAGGCTTTCCATCCTGCTTTCCTGAAGAACTGATGCATTTGGGGTAACATTCTGCTTCTGAAAGCCAAGATATGGTAAACCATCTTTGAAATCAACGTATCACTTTAGAAAACAAATGGCTTTGTTTTCAAACTTCAGAAAAACACCCAAAGAGCAGAGGAATCTGCCGAGTTGCTCCCCAGGAAGGTTGTTCAAAGACTAATGCACGCAGGACCCCACCAGTCACTGGACAGTCCTTTGCCAGAAGCATCCAAAAAAGCTTCTGGAGCTCTAAGAAGTGATGTTTGTGCCTGCTGAGCTCCAGAGAGCTTCCCCTTGAGCTCCTCCAGCATCCTTGCCTGGGCATCCAACAACCCAACATGGGGCACGTTGAGAAATCCCTGTCCTGACATTTATTTTCTTGGGAACCAGCCAGAGGTGTCCTACAGGGAGGAGGCCTTGGGAGGACTGATTTTTAATGCTGTCTTCAAAGGAAAGAAAGAAAATGAATGTATGTAATATAGCTCCTGATAAATATAGCACAGATAGCATTGTGCATTGCTCAGGAGGCAAAAGCTGCCTCAGTCTGGGAGGTGACATTACACTCTGTCCCTTCTGTCTCAGGGAAGGGAAGGTTTGCTCTGGAGCAGCTAAGGGGACTGTCCTCCAGGGTCAGGGAACACATGCTGTTGTCACCTGACTCTAACACCCTGAGCTCTGTTGCAGTGACAAACTAAATGGAACCAACAAAGGGTCCTCAGTTCTTTCTGATGTTATAAAGGGAAGTCCCTGAGTTCGTGTTATGTAGGAAGGTCATGAGGTATTACTACTTAGAGCAGTTTATTCTAAGATAGACCATCTCTTCATTTCCTCTTTGGAAAATAAAAAGGGATGATTTCCTATAAAAACCTGTCAGCAAAATCACTAAATTGTTTCAAATAGCATAACTTAATCCTGCAGCAAATATAATCAATCAGAAAGTGTAGAGAAAACAAAGCTGTGCCAGCCTGTTTAAAAAAGTGTACCGGTGACAATATCGAAAAAAGGATTAAATGGAATCCTGAGCCTTCCCTATCAATAGGGACAGCTCCCATGCAGAACCATTGATCAGCCTGTAAGCCAGAAGGAGGAATAAATCCATGCCAGGGCTTTCTCTTCCTGCTCCATTAATCCCACAGACTGCCATCAAGTGTTTGTGGCAGCCTAATGTCAACATGCATCTGGTGTGACAGCAAAGCAAAGGGGCTGATGGCAAGGAGGATTAGGGCAAGAACAAGCTCTGCTTGGTGTTTCCAAACACCTCAGCAAGGCAGCTTTGAAAGAACAGAGCCAAAGCCCACCTTTCCAAAGGACACACCCATCCAGAGGTGCACAGCTTTAGGGCTCTTGCCTCAGTGAGCCCTTCAAAGGTTTGCAATAGCTCAAAGAATGGAGACTCTACAACTCCTCTGGACAGCCTGGGACAGGGTTTGGTGACTCTCACACTAAAATAGGGAATTTCTTCTGTTTCAGCTGATTTCCCTGTCCTTTTCAATGAGATTTGTTGGTGAACAGGTCCCTGGCCAGTGTAAAAGGCCACAATAATAACACCTGCCTATCAAATGACAAATTCTGTCTGAGATGGTGCAGCAAAAGGAAAAGCCATTTCTCCTCCAGGGTGTGTGCTCTAATGACAGGCTTATGAACATAAATATTTTATAATAAATGAGCTGTCCATCCCCATTCAGTTGAATGCTGTGTGGCACTTGGGAATGGAATAATTTTCACTTGGTATTTAGTGATTTTCCCCCTGTGGAAGATCTAATTTTGCTGTGCTGTTGCTGAAATCATGGCATAAACCAAGCAAATTAGTCACTGTATGATAACTCTTCTGGTCTAAGAAGAACATGGATATCTAAATGGTATAGGAATGGAAAGATTTGAAGTCAGATGAATTTTCAGTGGCTTGTAAATAACTAAGGTTAGAATTAAGTCAATTCTCTGAGCTGTGGACACAATCCTTGTGAATTATTTATTGTATTCTTGCTATAAATTTATCAGTATTGGATTTCTCAGTGATCAGTTTCCCTTACATCTTCCAAAGTAATACTGCTTTAGACAGAAAGAGATGAAAGTGCAGAGGTCATTTTTGGTAGCAGATGTAAAGAAGGATTTAAAATATCATTAGGAACTGATTTTTTTTTCCTTATTAATAATTTTTCTTTTGAGCTTCCAGCTTTACTGCTCATGATTTGAGTTTGGGGATTTTTTTTCTGTTTTGGTTTCTTTTTCTCTCACCGAGCAATTCAGGGTGCACATTAATTGAATTGAACTATTTTGCTGGTTCCTACAGTTCAGAGTTTAGAATTGGCCTCGCCATATAAAAAATGATGGAGTTGCACTGTGGAAAGGAAACAAATTGCTGTGCTGCCTCTGGTGTTCTGGGCACACAGAGCAGGCAAACAGCATCCCCTCACTGTCCTGGCCCTGGCTGCAAGGCAGGAAAGGCAAAACTCTGCTTTCTTAGGATTTTCTGCAGGAACACTTGGGAATGCCTTTCTCAAAGTCTCCTGCAGAACTGATGCACATTGCTTAAGGGAAGACTGCATGTGCCTGCTTAGTGTGTGCACAGGAGACCTTACTGCAGTTTTGAATCCCTAATATCTTTGAACAACTCAGCTGCCTCAAGGAAAATATGCTAATTCTATTTTACACATCTACCTTGAGGTCTTTCTCTGGGTAATTAAGCTAAAGAACTCTGAGCTAAAAGAGCCCCAAGACTCTTTGCACTGGGCAAAAGCAGCATCTCCACACAAGAGGCTTGGCTGCTGAGGGTGGTGGCAGACAGCAGGAAGGGAGAAAATCAAATTAGGTTGTCCTAAAGCTGCCCCTTTGGTCCTCTCTAGGGTTCCTGTGTGCCCTGTGCAGTATCTTGCTGCACAGCACTGAGCAACCATTTGCCCTTTGAATGTATTGAATTATGAATTATCTGTGCATTGTGCTGCTATTGGGGTCATTGCCTCCCTGTGCAACAGTTTATTGGACATCTACCTAGTGATATTTTATTGAAGGATGTATTATTTCACTGAATAGTTGCTTATTTTCCCTGATGTTTCCTGCAGCTGTTTGCAGGTGTGAATGGGACAAACTTTCTCAGGAATGGGCAGCCTCTTGAGCCACATTTCTTCAGGTTTGCTTGTTTTTTTCCCCAGAGACTTCTTTATCCCCAAGCAAACTTCATGGCCTTGTTTCCAACACCATTGCTCTTGTATCCTTCTTTGAGGCCTAAATATTTGTCATGATTCTTCCCTCATTCATCTAAACAGTCTGGGCGTGCTTTTCAAACCAACATTCTGTGGTAACAAAGAAATTGTGTGCCTCAGGAAGCACTTCATTATTCTTTAGGTTTTGGCACCTGAACTCCTGCCTTTTTGGTGCAGTGCTCCATGGTGTAGAGCCACAGGTACCACTGATGTGTTTCCTCCCTGGAACTGAATCAAATTCCAAGCTTTTTCCATGATGCTTCAGGTGTGTGGCAGGTTGCACAGCACGGGGCTTAGCCAGGCTTAGGGGCATCATCACTCATCACTTCCTGTGAGACTAAGACAAGGAACATTTCCAAAGGCAAAGTATGTCACAGAAAATATGTTTTTTGCCATTGCCCTTTGAAAAAGCACAGTCTTTTCTAGAATAAGACAACTCTCACATATGCAGCCCCACATTGCCAAGTGCTTCTTACCATTCTTTTCTTAGCCTCAGCTTCTCAGACAGCAATCCTGGTCCATCACTATGTCAAGGCTTACCCTGCACACCTGAATGCAAAGGAACTATAGTAGGTTATTCTGCAGAACTGTTAAAAGCAGCCAGATATCACACAAAGCAACAGTGATCTGGGCTGACACTTCTGTAGTTGGGATCAGCTGGTCACATACAGGTTTTGCTTGTTCTTGAGCAAGAGGCACAGAGTAGAGGCAAAACAATCCAGTGAAATCCTATTTCAGGATGTTTGCAGGGTCTGTTATCCTCAGTGCTCTGATTAAAATCCAGTTTGGTCTGTGTGTGTGTTATTTACCTAAACAAATGCTCTCCTCGGTTTCACTTGTGTATATTTCTCTTTGTGGCTCCATCTCTTTCATGTTCCCTTAGAATGTGGTGATTTAGTTCAAGGAGAGCTCTGTTCAAGTGGTGAGAAATCTACAGAGGTGCCTATGTGTTTCTGGCAAGATAAGGGATGTAACAAACAGCACCGTGCTGCAGTGGTGATGTCTAATGAAGGGAGTGATGATGAAGGCACCCAGGCTGAGTGCTGATTGAAAGGTTAGGCTGTAACATAACCTGCTTCAAATCTGAATGAATATCTGGAGCAGAAAGGCCTTCCAAGGGGTTGTGGATTCTCCTCCAACACGTGTCTCTGGTGCACATGGTCGAAGTGGGATCGATTTCCTGTTCATGAGCTGTGTTAAGAGCTATAGGTCCTCTGTTGTTATGGAAACACTGCAACTGTTTTATGCAGCCCAAGGCTTGGTGGGCTGGGATATGATGGAGGAGAAACACAAGAAGCCCCCAAGGCTGGCTGGACTGGGCTGTGCCTCTTGTTGGCTTAGGAGCAGTCACAGGATGTAGTGCTTTGTCTGTGTCCTGTGCCTGTGGGAATGCAGGTAACTGTTAAAGATGGTTAAATAAGCTCCTTTTGTGGCAGCAAACAGCCAGAATACCTATGAAGAAATATCTAGATACACACATCTATAGCAGCCAGATAACCTAAAGCAAACTGATAAGCTGTAAGCCAGATACATTGATTTATCTTGGAAATAGCCTAGCTAAAAGCAAAGGCAAGGGTCAGTTCTTTTGTGAACTGAGATGGTTCATTTTATCTGTAGTGGAATCAAGAAAACTGGTAGAGATGGCATGGACAGACAAGTCCAAAAGTTGCTGAGAGCCTAAAGGCAGAAAAAGGAGAGGAAGCATAAGTTATGTGTTTTCTGGGAGACAGTGCCAGGCAATTACACCTTTCTTTCCTTCTCACCTGGAAAAACCTTTCAAATTCATGTTTGCAAAGTCCCTTTGAAACTCGAATCTATATTTCAGCAGATGAGGTGATTCCCTTTTATGTTTTCCTGGTACATATTTTATTTTGCTGCATGGATTCCTCAAGTGAGAGAGGTTCCTGTATTTTTGCACCTGTCTTCGTGCTTGTGTAAACTTCCTCAGCCTTGGCTGTTTTGTCAGCACTGGGAAGGGGTGAATTCCCCAGAGATCCTCTTTGATTTACCATTGAGGAGCTGGAAACTCCACCAGACCACACGTCTTTGGAGACATCTCTCCATGAGACTTCAGCCGCTGCCCCTGAAACATTGCCCCCAACACAGCCCAGTCCTTTCTCCTGACCTTAGCAGGAGGGAAAGTCCCCCTGACAAAATTCCATCGTGTCTTTTCAGCTGAAATCCAACTTTTTTCTCCCAGGAAGTTTCGATTAACATGTATAGATTCTATTTAATGGAAAATATTTAAACTTGATCTCCAGTGAAGAGCTCTAGACACAAACTGAAGAGACTAATAACACTGGTGATGTCTTTGGGTCGTCTTCAAATAAAATCTCAAAGCAGTTATGTATGGAATATACGAAAAATGAGCTCAACTGTCCTGTGAAAGAAAGACTTATTCCCATTTTCCAGCAGGATCAATCAATAGGAATCATTCCAGTTTCTGCAGGGCTGGTTGAGCTCTGCACAATGCATGTTACCCTGCAAAGAGACAACTGGTTCCTCCAAGTTCTGAAAGGAATAACACTTGCAGATTTCTTTCTTCCTTCTGTTTTTTAAAGAGGAGTTAAAGCAAACAATTGGGGCATCACTTTCAGCTCTGGTTTATGTATGATATTCTTTCATTTGCTTGCCTCATACCCTCTGACAGACTCTGACTGATAAATGTGAAGAGTTTCAGATCCGTTTGTTACCAGCTTTCCTCGCAGCACAAATTGAAATCTCCCCTCTTTTTTTCAGAAATCATATGTCATGTAATGTCATAAATGGAGCTTGTGAGAAAGAAATCGTCCAATCCATCCACATATAGGTTTTATTGTAGTGTTGGGTCAATGGATCATTTTAATGTCACTTGTAAAGGTTCCTTCCTCCAGGTTTCCACCTTCAAATGTCCTGCTTGCACAGGATAATGGTTCAGAAGCAGAGCGTGGCAGGAAATGGCTAAGCAACATTGATATCCTTCGTTTAGGATATGAATGGACTGGAATTGTTATATAAAAAATAAAGCTTTAGTGTAGAAATATGTCCAAACCCACCAGAGATAACTTTTCTGTGCTCCTGAAGCTAATACAAGGTGCTGGATTATTCCATGCTCTTGACATCTCAGCCATGTTGCCCAAAACTGTGCAGAAAAGAGCGAGTGGAGCCAGAGTTACATATAGAGTAACTGTTTAGAAAATAACTTCTTTTAGAATGTGAGTGAGTGCAATTTGCTCTCTCTACATGAAAATAGATGGAAATATATTCAGTGCATTTGTGGCATATGAAAGGTTTTATTTAATGTTATCTGGCCTTGACCTTTAGACTGAAATTTGCATTTGATTTTCAATGCCTCTGGGAATGTTTTACTTCCTGCACTAATTCCCTGTCTGAACTGTGAAGGCTGTGGATTCTGTTGCAACATTGATCAGCTTACACTGATGCTGGTCACTTGTCATGGCTTTATAAAGTTAACTATTGCTTTGAAGTGAAAATAGGACTTTTGGATCCAGTGGGCTTACCCAGGGAATAGTCTCATTCCAAACAGAGACAATATTTGTGCTCTGATCTCTTGTGAGAGTGTGGCTGCTCTTGGTGAAGGTTTATCATTATGTCCTGGCTGTGCTTGGGTTCACACCAAGACACATGGGCATCCTTCCAAGAAAACAGTGAATTGGGATACCCATCTCTGACAGTAGGACACATTGGCACAGGCTGGAAGTTCTTATAAGAAAAAGAGCTAAAGGATTCAGGATATGTTGCAGTAAGAGACAGGATACCATTACACACAGGTACCTCCTTCACTTTGCTCAGTCGTCCCTTGTTTGGAGTCACTGCACAATAGACAGCTGGCAGTGACTCGTTTGCAGGACAGTGTGGTTAGTTCATTTGATATTATATTCAGGAAAAGATGAGTAAATCAATCAAATATAGTGTTTTCATTTGCTCAATTTGATCTCTTTCCAGCCCTCCTCTCCCTCAGGAGTCTGACTGCTACAAATACTTTAAAATTGCAAGGATGTTTTTCTAATGCCAGGGCAGTGGAGGCTTTGCCACTGCTGATCCAGGCATTGTGGCAGAGCATCACCTGCAGAGAGCAAAACCACAGCAGCAATAAAATGCCAGTTACACTGTCTTTGCAGGGAACCTATGTTATGGGTTCTGAGATCCACTGGCTGTGATAAGAAAGAGGAGAACCACCCAGGGTGTTTTATGGAGCAGAATGATGAATGTCCTCCAGGAGACCTGGACTTTCCATAGGAATATACTCTGGAGAGAACAGGCTGTGTCTGTCCTTGTTTTGCCAAACAGGATGACTTAATAAAAAAATCCACCCTCCTTTCACTGGCACTGAAGGAAATTCCTGCTTCCTCACATGCTCTGAGATTTTCACAATTTTGGAAGGAGGATGTAGTAAAAATGTGTCCACCAGAGTCCAGGAAAACTCACCATGGAAAAGGCACTTGTGCATTGCCTGTGCCTGCAGAGAGTGGGACACAGACACAGGGTCAGGCATCACTGTTTTGGGGTTTCATGTTGCACTGGAGTCTGAATGTTGCTGTCACACTTCCAGGTGTCTGCATCAGTCAGGGCTATAAAACCTAAAGAGAATTATGAATCTCTATGAGAAAATTCCATTTGTGCTGCAACCTGTTAGCACCTACAGTGCTGCAGTGGTGCTGTGATGTCAGGAGGTGGATTTATACAGGCACTGTTCCATCAGAATGGTGGACTTGTTTTCTAAGCTCTGAAAACTAAACAAGTGCTGGACTATGAACAGAAAAATCAAAAGGCCTCCTTAGGAGCACATGGGCTGTAGGAGCCACAGTGACTGCCCTGGAGACATGGTAGAAATGAGGACATATGGAGGGGCAATTGCTTGGGTCAGCTGGAGTAGGTGCAGCCATTCCCTTTTTCTGTGTGCTGTCTCTGGCTGGGTGTTTGATTCTGCCCCAGAGTGTTGCTGAAGTCTCTCTGTGCCACATGCACTTATAAACTCTCCCTTCATCGTGGCTTGTGAACAGACAGAAATGTTGGGCAATTCTGACCACACAATTTGAATTTTGCATCTTGCATGACCCTGATTTTACCAGATGGCTCAGACAGCTGAAGTGGCCAGTGGCTGCACCCAAATACCTGAGTGCTCCAGTGCTGGGGCCATTCTTGCATCTGGTAGCAAAATTTGGACGATTTCTTCTTTCTGGTGCTGGTGGGGACTGAGACCTACAGTACTTGGAGTATGCCAAGGGTTTCCTCTTACTAACCAGACCCCCAGCCATCTGTCATGCCTTTTCAAGTGCTAATTTAAAGGATGGGTGTACCACCAGGAAAACAGGTCCAGCTAATTTAACTTGTCAAATTAAACTGTCTAAATCCTATCAGATGTTGTTGAAAAATATGCTTTAAACAATTCCTGAAAAAATGGCCTTTGGAATAGCTGAGGTGTTTAAACACAAAAACTATCCCATGTGAAATCAGAGAATGCAAGATCTCTCTCAATTCTCAGGTAAAACTCCTTTGCTGGTCTTGGAACCGTCACAAACTGTTAAAAAGGAAACCTTTTGAATCTTAATTGATGATGCCTTGCTTATGCCCTGGCAACCCTGGAGGAACTGTTCCCTTATATTCAACTGAGCTGTTTCCTGTAGTGAAAGCACATCGTGCAGGCAATGGCAATGAGGTTTGAAGCCCACAACAGCAAGACCTGCGTGTGAAACTGAGTCATGCTCTTGCTGTCAACATCGTTTACTTATTACATTTTAAAATATGACCATAACACTACAAATCCATAGGCAGGGCTGCTGAGAAGTCCTGTCATGGAACGTCAGCTCAGACCTTTTCTTGGCTTTTTTGCATGACTGGGATAAACCCTTGTGATCTCCTGCTGTTTCCTGGTAGTAGATTGTCAGAAGGAAAGGTATTTATTCGGTGCCAAATGTAACTGCATTTTTACTTCCTAAGGATTTGTTTGTTGTTAAACTTAAGGAGGAGTTTTGTCATACACCGGAGGCAGAATTTTAAATAGCAGAAATTAGCTTGGAGGTTCTGAGATCCGTGGAGATTTTGTGCAACAGATCCTCAACCCTTTTGTGTGTGGATACAATGAGGGAAAACTTCCATTCATAATGCAGTAAGAGAAAGGGCAGGAGAAGAGAAGAGAGAAGAGTGAGAAAGAGGAAGTTTTTTCCCAGGAGCCAAAAATTAATTTCTCCAGTGTTCAAGATCTTGGGGAATAAGAAAATATTTGCGTAACACTGACTTCCTGATTTTCAGCAAATAGTTGAGGGAGCCCATCCTCGTTCCCAACTAGCTGAGAAGAGCAGAGCAGAGCAGAGGTGCAGCATGTGAGGTTGGTAACTGAGAGGGCTGTGCTGGGAAGCTTCCCCTCAGATTAGTCAGAGCAGGAACAGAGCTCCTTCTCCAGCTGTGCCAGGGGTTGGGAGGCTTGTTTGGATCCCCCCAGTGCTGAAGGACCTGCCACTCCCCAACAGACACAGCCAAGCTTTGTTCCAGGGTGCAGGGGCAGCACAGCACCAGTACCACGTGGCTGCTTCACTGGAGTTCACTATTCCCCTTGCTTACCTCAAATCCAGTTTTCAGGTGCATCTGAACAAAGTCAGGGGGTTTAGAAGAGTTGTACAAAACTCAGTTCAATATTGCTTCCTCCTAAAACTAGGCATTTCCCATTAAAGCTTTAAAAACTAATGAAATTCAATACCCTTGTAAGTTTCAGTGCATCATTGCTAAAATGTCAAACCTGCTGTTTTTCCAAAGCAAAAAGGTTTCATCTTGAAAAGTAGGGTATCTCAAAAGGTGTCTAGAACATGCAACTTGAAACTGATTTTTTGTTTTCTGTTTCCCTGTACTGTCATTTTGTTTGGCTTTTAAGTTCATTAGAAACTTTCAAGGGTTTAACTTCCACCTGATTTGTGTCAGGACCATTTTTCATCCCCCAGAAGCTCATGTAGAATGGGCTTATTTCTTCCCTTGTAGCTGTAATGATGAGCTCATCTGTTCAAGTGAAACTCAGGGCTTGCTGCATCAGTTGGAAATGTCTGACTTGACAAAGCTCTTATGCATCTATCTTCCCTTCCAGTGGACTAAAGAAAAAGGAGAAGGCTCCATTATAACTATAACTAAGGTGTGTCCTAAACATTAAAGAAAAGCAGCAAAATTCAGGGTTGTGGGGCTGCTTTCACTCCCAGCTCTGTGAACTGGCAGGTCCTTGGAGTGGCAGGTGGCACTGCTAATACATGTTCTCCACATCTTTTCCTGTCATCTGGACCAGACAGAGCCAGAGCTACATTGCTGAGCACTTGGCCTTGATCTGCTCCCAGTTAATAATTTCATAAGCAATTGCAAGGGGCTGGTATTTAGCCTTGAGTTCATTTGAGATGGAGCAGCCTCCCTGTCCCTGTGAGGATGTTTTTACATTTACGTGGCCAGGATTCGTGCCCTTGGTTCGAAGCAATTGCCTTGGTGCCATTTCCTGCTGCCATTGTACCCTTGAGAGCTGGAAGCTGCAAGGGCTGGGGGTGGTGGGTTTGATTAATCCACGTTCCATCTTCCCATCATTGAAAAGGGATGGGGCAAAAGGAATGCTCTGAGCTGAGTGTGTCACATGTAGTCAGAAATGCTGCAGCTATGGGGAGGATGATGGGGGTCACTCAGTAATTATTGTGAGCCAGGAATATAAAGTGAGATGGTATCAGAAAATTGTCAGAGAGCATTACTTTAACTCATGGTTATGTAAGAGCTCAGTGAGAAGGCCAGACTGTAACACAAGTGGTTTTTTGCCCATTGTTACATTAAAAATGTGATTTCCATCAAAGCTAGGCTGAGCTGTTAACATCATACACAGGAATGACAGGAATTTGGTGCACAGATCAGTATGAGAAGAGCAGGCAGTCATCACACAAACAGGAAAATACTCAATTGCTGGCCATGAAATCCAGCTTTGTAATGAAAATAATACCCAGAAATAATGGCTTCATCAGTAACAGTGGCAGCTTTATCCCTCTCCTTATTCTCATTTCCTACAGATTCACTGGTTTTGGGTTTTTCATTTGTGGGGTTTTTTGTGGGTCACAAGTAGATTGAACAAGTAAATTGTGCAAGTAAATGCCAAAAGGTTTGGAAAGCTTTGGGCTTCATCACATCAGTGGGGAGAGTGGAAGAAGCTGTTTCTTCAGGGATGTTTTTTCTCTTGGTCTGGGTCTCCTGCTGTTCCCTGGCAGTGTGCTTGGCAAAGGCACCACTCACCACTAGCTGGCTGCTCCTGCCTGTGCTGCCCAGCTTCCAGTACCAGATCCTCGTTGTGCCCATGCATTATTACCCTGCCATCCTTACTGACTGGAGCACAGAATGGCACAGGCTGAGTCCAGTGATTTCCTGCAGGGATGATGCTCAGTTGCAGCTGCCCATCAGCTGTGCCAGGCATCATCTGTGCCCTTGTGTGTAATCACAGCACAGAGCTGCACCCAGCCTGGGCCTCTTGTATGGCACGATTTGTAAGCAGCTTGTTTTCATGTTGTTGGTGGCTCCTTTTACCATTAATTGGCTTTACAGGCACATCTTTTGCTTGAATCTGTACTGCAAGAAGGGAAATTAAGAAGTTTTAATAGGCACTGCTCTGCTTACTATGTAGTGTATTTCACGGACTGGCAATCCCTTCCTCTTACTCTTCAGCCTGGGTTCATCATTAAAGCCGTGGCTTATGTAGGACAGGGATCCTGCAGAGTGATTGCCAGCAAACTGAACATTCCAGCTCACATTGCTGTGCATGTGCACAGAAGGATCACCTCACACTTCTGCGGAGCAAAATCCTCTCAATATTTCTGGTAGTTTGCATTTCTGTCTCAGCGATCTTAGCATCCCTCTCACAGGATTCATTTGCTGCCCTTTTGCTCCTCAGATGCAGAACTTCCTCAGGTCTTTCCAACACAACCCAAGGTGGTGTCAGCTCTGTGGGAGCAGGAAGGACACACCTGCCTCTGTGAGAGCCCTCAGCCTTCCTGTGGCTGGGCCAGGAGCACAGGGGGCCTCTCCATCCTGGCCACTGGCTGCTCTGCATCTCCAGGGGTGATGGCACATCTCCATGGCACATCTCCATGGCACATCTCCATGGCACATCCCCTCCTTGGGCACTGGCTGAGCCTGAGCTGCTCCCTTTGCAGCCAAACAGCTCACTTTTACCTGTGTCATCATAGGAATTGGTGCTGGCAGGAAGGATGGGATAAGGAGGGCTGGGAGTAATCTCCAGATCAGACCTTGGACAGCAGGTGCCAAGGAACAAACCAGTGCTCCTCATTCATAAACACAGACATAAAACAGGAGTCCTGCCCATCTCCACATTTGGCTTTCCCACAGAATGTGGAAGGAGGGTAGGAATGAGTGAACAATGAATGCACTCCACAAACTACACCCCTGATGTGTTATGAGTGAATCCCTTCAGTGCCCTGTTTTACAGAAGCTGAGAGAAGCCCAGGAGAGTGCTGTGAGAGCTCCCATTCCGTGGAATTTTCCACTCAGTTCATATACATATGCATGCTGTGTGCTGCTGGGGTGCTGGCAGAGTGCACACAGGGACTACAGAATGAGTGGCTTCCTTGGTGCTCTAAAGTACAGGAAAAATAGAAGTGGATAATGATAAGAAATGGCTTGTAAACCTGGCTCTTGAAAATGCTGTCAAATAGCACTTATTCTGGGAGTGAATGGCCGTGTTTCACAAAAACCTACTTATCAGAAACCCCAAACACCAAGCTGAAATGGTGATTTTTGTATTTCTATTCATTTCCAACCTTGCAGTCTTTTGAATATAATATAAAATTGTTAAAAAGCCCCAGTGACGACACTGCCAGCAAAGAGTGCCACTTGCATCTTCCATTATTGTGTGTCCTGAAGCTCTGCAGATGTGTAAGCACAGGGAAGAGAAGGCACCTGCAGCTCTGAATGTATTGGAGCAGCACATGCACCGTGGCAGGAGCTGATCCCAGGCTCCCCACCAACCCAGCTGAACTGCCTCACTGGAAATTCAGAAAAAATATGATCACTGCAGCTTCTCCTTAATGTTCTGGTGGCATTTCCTGAAGCAGAACTGCCCCCATGGAGGTGTTAAGAGCTGTGAAGCCCAGGTGGTCCAGGATCTCCTTGCAGATTGCTGCAGACACACCAGATGGGGGGAGACAGTCCCAGCCCTGGCCTTGATTTTGGCTTGGAGAAAGAATTGCTCCCTGATTAACATGCTGGCTCAGACAATGACCATTTACATTTTTTTTTCTCAGGCATTGCATGGCAAATCTGGGCTTACAAGCCAGAACATAAATTCAGTGGGCAGATGGGCACATCTTGGAGCACTGCAAGAGCTATATGGTTTCTCCAGGATTATCACTTACAGAATATATAGGTAAGTTGGAATGAACGAATGAATGAAGAAATTGTTTGTATGAACTTATGGTGCATGTAAATATTTGTGGGTTTTTTTTCCCAGGTCCCTGCAGGGTCTCCACCCATTTGTTGTGTCACTGGGGCCTCACATACAGACCCTCACTGTTATAAGGATCATACCTGTGAAATGATGCATCTGCTTTCTCGAATCCAAAATCTGGCACAGGAAGGCAATTTAAAACTTTAGTTTCTTAAGAGAAGCCTCTAAAGTTCCCTTGCACACAGGAAAGAGAGATGACAGAAGGGAGCTCAACCCTCCTATCCCCTCCTGATGTCAGCTTTGTGTCTGAAGAAAGTTTCACCTCCCTCCAAAGGTCAGATTAACTAGGAAAAGTGAAGTTTAAGTTTCTTAAAGGAAGTTTCCTAGCAGGGCACTTCAAACAGTGTATTTGTCTGCTCTGCTCTGTGACTCTGAACCCCAGCACCCCTTCTGCTTTGCTATAGATAAAAAAGCATGTTGTGCTTTTTCCTGTTACCCTTATCAGCATTATAATGCTTACCTTGAGTTAGTTTTTCCTGGGTTCCTTGATAAAAGCTGAGGAGATGACACATTGTAAACAACAAAATCTCTGCTGCCAAGAGCCAGTTTTGCATACTGACTATGTGGAAAGCTTTATAAAAATGTGAGATAGATATACAGATTATGAAATACAAAAAAAAAAAGAATATGGATATTTTATTTGTATTCTATTTCCCTGTTTTTATTTATCTTGGGGAAAACTAAGAAAGGGGAAACAAAAAGAAAAGATGAAGAGTGTGTTCTTTTCCTGACCTCAGGGGCCATGAATATTTTTAATATGAAAAATGAGATGTTCCTACAACTCTCAGACATCAAAGTAGGGCTTTAAGTATTATCTATAACTACACATATTTTTGTGAAATTCTTACGTAGTCTATATAGATATCTCATAGAGTACAGGTATATATTCTGTCATGCATCTATCTATATCTGTCTGTCTATCTATCTATCTATCTATCTATCTATCTATCTATCTATCTATCTATCTATCTATCTATCCATCCAATAAGACAGATGGTGAAAGCAATAAGAATTGGCAATGCTTGTTATTTATGCTGTACTTAGAAAAGTCAAAAGACCCCCCAAAATTCAGCAGATGTTGTTCTGGTCTACCATAATCAGCCTGTTGCTGATGCAGAACTCCCTACATTCAATCATTTTGAAGAGGCTCTTAAACCATTTCTTTCAGCAATTCTTTAATTAACCTCTTTGTATAATGACTGTTAATAGAGCCTTCATCCCCATTGCAAAGGGCCTGTAATTCTAATGCCACTTTCAAGGTCTCCAGCTTGCACAGAAAATATGTGTTAGACAACTATAATATGTAATAGTGCAGATATGCAAGTAATACTGCAGGTATTTTAGAAGCACAGATGAACCACAGGAAGATTAATGGGATTTGACAGCATGACAAAAATGCCACTGTACAAGGACATCCATCCCTAGAGTTTTAGTCATGTATTTCTGTGAATGAAACAATCAGTGGGGTAAAAAACCCATTTGGTGAGTGTCATTTGGCAACAATTTGCAAACATGATAATGTGCCTTGTTATTCAAAGACATTTGACACAGATATCTTGACATTTTTATTATGGGAGCTGTCAAGAATAATCTGGAAGAGTCAAAGATTCTTATTGGAATGTGCCTACTTATATTTGGTAATCTAATAATCTAAAGTAGCAAGGTCAAGTAATTTTTTATGCTACAGCCTTTAATCTCCTATCAATTACTGCTGTTAATTGCAGCTGGACTGCTGAGGTATATAGAGATCTTTCTGGGGAAACAAATGAGCAGCTGTAGGTGTGTTCTGGGCAGTGTCCCAGTGCCAAAGGGACAGCAGTTCCCTCTCTCCACCACCACCTCCCTGGGTATGAGCTGGCTGTGAAAGCAAAAGGTGCTGAGCCCTCTGTGCACAAAGATCTGCTGAAGTCAGAACATGTACCCACGACACCAATTTTTGGTGGCTTTTCCTGATCCACCCCTTGCCCTTCAACATTCCTAAGTAGCTGGGAACACTGACAGCTGTAGGTGTATTTTCTGGGTAATTGTGAATGGTATGGGCCAGCACTTCTTTAAATACCAGTATGGTTTGAGTCTCTTTCTCAGGGAGAAGGGAACACCTTGCCTTGAAGGTCTGCTCAGAGCAGGGCAATCCTTCAGCAGCATGGTCCAGGCTGTCACAAGCACAGTAATCACTTGAAATGTTTTGGGTGGATCATAAAAGTACACAGCATTAATACCCCCAAAGTAAAACATTCAGAGCTCACCAACCACTCTGGGAAGTTGCAGTTCTTCCTTGATTTCATACAACAAATTTTGCTGTGCTACCTGAAGGCCTTTTCCTGTGTCCAGCTGTTTATAAAGAAGCAAATAAGTCAAACCCCAGAATACTTGGCTGAAGACTCCACTTTTGACTCCTTTCTCTATGTGTAGGACTGTCCAGTCTAGAAGAAAGATGCATGGAATGACCCTGCAAATAAGATCAGTGTAATCCAGAGAATGAACTGAATTTGTCAAGCCCTGCCTTTGTTTGTCACTTACCATCACTATAGTTTCTTTTCATCTTCAATTTTTGCTCCTCTTCAGTATTTGCCATAAGGAGTTTCATTTAAGAGGCAAAATAGGAAGAGGATTTTACGCATCCATTATTTAGTGATGGACTTTTATCCTGGGAGAAAATGGGCAAGAAGGATTCTGATTGCAGAGTGAAGTGAATTAAGGAGCAAAAAATTTCCTAAATTTGGCTGAGAGTTTATGACCTAATTTACATAACTCTGATTTTAATGTCAGTGACTTCTTTCCTGATCCATTGTTGGTATTTTTTGTTTGTTTTCAAATTTAATTGCTTGTGTATTAATTTTCACAATTCTGGAGCCAGCATACCTATGAGATCTAATTTAAGGACTGTATTTCCTCTTTGGAAAATAAGAGCCAATTTTAAAAAGAGAGGGAAAAATCAAGAAAAATGGCATTTTTAAAATAACACACATTACTTCTTTTCAGAGCAGCATTTCTTTGCTAGGGCTTCTTTGGAGGGATTGTTGTCTTTGCAGAAGATTTGCCTGCACGCAGTTTTCAGACTGAAGGATAAATATCCTCTTCCTTTCACCAAGGGATAAGACAACAGTTTTTACATCAGAGTTAACACCACATCTGAGATGTCTCAGCAATGCCCTTCCTATCTTCCTCCTTATTTCTCACTGTATTTACTGAAAAAGTTGTGCCAAACATCCCTGCTAAACAACTCCTGTGTATCTCCCTCTTCATTTTCTTGCCTTCCTTTCCTGTTCTGGAAGGGAAAAAAACCCACAACAAAAAGACAGCAAAAAACTTCCAGAAGAGAGCATTTAAAAACCTTATTACTGTAAAATGAAGCATGTAATAGGAAAAGGAACTGTAGAAAATGCACACTGCTGCATACAGAGATGTCTTTAATGAACAGATGGAGAAGCTCACAGATGCACAAGTGCTGGAGCCTTGTGATTGCCCACAACATGCCAGGAAACACACAGAGGTGCCTGGAAAGACAGCAGGAGTTTGGTGTGATGAAGAGCCCCTCAAGGATGAGCAAACATGCTGTAGAGCTGATAAACCAGAAACTGGAGTCTTTGGTTTTCCAATTAAGCTGGTAAGAGCAGGGTTCCCCCATGCCAAGAGAGCTCTGAACTTGACTGTGTTACTGGCAAAAAATATGTTGTACCTGAGTCAAAGGAGCTAAAACAATCTTGATTTGCAGTCCTAATCTTGACTAGTGAGGCCACTAAATTAAAGAAAAAACGTATGTTTCTGAAAGGAGAAAGCACTACATCTCTGGAAAAAGAATGAAAGCCAAGAACCTTTCAGTTATCTGACCTCTGCAGGACTTGGAGGAGCTCCTGTTCTCTCCCATAAAGGCACATCTGGGCAGTTCTGGAAACTCACTGCAGTCACATTCTCACAAGCTCCTTTCTGGTGAGCAACAAAGGCACCAACAAAGGCTTTTCTGACTTTCCTGGACAAATTAGACTTTGAACACTGCTGCTTCCATTCCTACCTCTGTCCTGCTGGTTGCCCTAAAAGCCTCGAGAGTTTTGGCTCTGCTGTGTCCCAGCTCTCCCTGCAGGATGGTGAGCCCCAGCAAGGTGCAGGAGACTGCAGACCGTATGTGTGCGTGGGGATGTGTTGGGAGATGATTTGTTTTAAGGCCAGTGCATTCTTTTCTAACAGTAACTAAAAGGGGAGTCACACTCCCAGGACATTTCTGCTTTTGCAGAACACTGACTCATCCCTGCCATCCCCTCCATCTCCAGGGTGTGAGGCAGAGGTGAGGCAGGAGGAGGCTGGCAGGGATGTCCTGCTTTGGCTGGGATACAAACAAGGGCTGCTTTGTGACCTGACTCCCTTCCTGAAAATTGCCAGCATGAAATCAGGGAATTCAAATAGCAAATCACAGATAGGTGGGTTCTGGTGAGTAGGACAGATAGGTAAAGTTTTCATTCCTTTTTCTTTCAGACAATTGCCTAAAAGACATCGAGATCATACATTCCCCAAGGAAGAGAAGGAAGGGAAGGATTAATTGACTTCCATGTGGTCTTCTCATACGAAATCTAGCAAAAGGAGAATGACAAGCATCACCATGAGGTAAGTGGAGATGAGACACACATACAAAGCTACACCTTCTCTGCAGAACTCTCTAACTTTCCTGTAAATGGCACCTTTCAGCTCTCTGCTAAATGAGTGTGTTTGCTGGTGCAAATGCCCTTTAGCTCAGGTCTCACAATGCAAGGGCTGTCCTGTCACTGGGTTGCATCATATCAGACTTGTGCAGCTGAAATTGATGCAGCTTCATTGGGATGGAGATGTGTTTACAGCAGGGAAAAGTGTAGGAAATTGCATTATTTAGGAAACAAAAGAAGGGAAATAGATTTAAAGGAGCTATTTGGCATGGTTGATGCTTTAGCCTTGCTTACTTTTACATCTGCATACAAAACAGTAATTTTACTCTCTCTGTGACTATTGGAAGACAACTGGATGGTGATATTTGGAAATACTGCAGATAATATTGGATGAAGAGAAAGAGCATTCTAAAACAAATGGGAAAAATGCCAAATGTGTAATCTTAATGAATTCCTCATTAATACCCTCACTGATGCCTTGCAAATGAAAACTGGTCTCCTTGAAAATTTGCATTGAAATAGTTCAGTTTAAAGTGCAATCCAATTATTCACAAAAGTTATTATGCAGTTCAGTGTTCCCATGAAGTGTGTTCCATAAAAAATTTGGGCCCCTCATTGGGAAAAAATCCAGCTGGGAACATACTTTTATGTATTTTTCTGAAAACTAAGACATTGCATTTGGAAACATCATCCCTGAGAGCTGCATATTTAGGGCCAGAAGTTCTGATCTTGTATTTTGAGTTGGGTCACATCCCCAGACTGATTCTTGCATTTAGACTCCCCAGGGAGATAAGGGAATGCAAGGAAGCTCATCAAACCTGCCCCAGGAAAAAAGCATGTGCAAGATTTCCAAGAGGTCTTTCATTAGAAATTAAATGAATATTAGAAATCAATCAGGTGTAAGCCGTGGGATTGCAGACTGCAGGGGAAGAAATTAATACACATTAGGAATTCACTTTTCCTGCTGCTCTGAGGCTCCAGTAAGACAACCCCAAGGGTTTAGGACATTTCACTGGTTTCAGCTGTTCAAACACCAGCTCAGAGTGGCTGACACAGATTTCACAGGGCTGGTGATGATGAGTAAAAAGAAGAAATGAGGGCTGAACTCTTATATGAGAAATTGTAAAATGCTGACACCACCCCAAACCCCACACTCTGAATCAATGGCAGAACTAGGCAGAAAATGATCATATCCTCAGGACTTGCCCTTCACTAGCAAATGCCTCCAAGTAGCCAAAAGTCTCCAGCTCCTTTAGAGTTGTAGCAAATCCTCTCAGCCCTGCAGTTTTGGCACCCTGGGCAGCTGGTACGAGGGTCCCTGTGACTTCAGCAGCCAGGCTGCTTCACTGGGCTGGAAAACAGACCTTGGTTGCCTCCTGAAAAATACCTTTTTTTAATTTATTTTAGTTTAGTGGTAATGCAACACCTTTGCCTTCACATCATAAATTCTTGAGCTCAGCTCAACCATGATCTGACCGTGCCCCATTTGCCCAAAAAGTGTTTAAAGAGAGGTTTCAATATGCAAACAGAATGTAATAAATTCTAATAACCATTATTCAATGCTGTGACACAAAAAGAGGTTGGACGAGAGAGGGACCCCATGGTCAGTGAGGAAATACTGTGGAAAATAAAACCTGCATTATGTATTTCATATCAGATATTGATAATGTACTGTACAACACAATCCTGAGAGGGAGAAGAAATCAGAACCTTCACTGTCATACAGTGTCAAATGGTCTATAGAATACCATAGAATAAAAGTAAGAAACAGATGGAAGAGTGGAAAAAGGAAACATCCAGGCAGCTTTCTTGTTGACTCTATACAGCCTTTCTAAAAAGTCTGAGCAAGTGGCCTGAACAAAATTAATAATCAGTTTTGATCAGAAGACCTCACTGTATCATCTCTTTATTTATTTATGTATCTGGGCACACTCACGGCCAGCAATCAGGCAATAGTCAATGTCTTTATTCCTACTGTGGCATATTTTTTCCAGGTCATGAAAGGCAGGTTAATATTTGATCTTCTATCAGTAAATCTCCCTATACTAAACATATAAAAGTTATTCTGGAAAATACATCCTGGCACAGCCATAAACTTACAGTGATAGTTTGTAGGAGTAAATGTTCACTGGGTGTTTGGAGAACTTCACTGCAATCACGTGAAGATATTGATGCCCATCCCTGTTACAGTTATTGTCCCTGCTATTTGAAATCTGTGACTTCTGAATTTGAGAGTCCACCATCACAGAAGCTGGATGGCATTGATTTCTTCCATCTCCCTCTGCTTATCTCAAGCTCTTTTATTCTACTTGCCTTATTGATTTCCATGTTCACTTCATACATTATCTGACTGGAAGCTGGAAATGAATCAATGTGGCCACGTAAACACACACTGTGTTATAACCCTTTGGAAAGAGCCACTTACAACTATCTCCACCAAAATGCACTGAGTGGCTGCTGTGCACATCTAACCAGGGGAGATGTGTTTCTCTGGACCTGACTCATGGATGGAAGGCCTGTACAGCCTTTCCATTGAATGTACATACTCCTAAATGCCTGCCAGGAGAATGTGGGCTTTAAAGGTACACACTGGAGACACCTCAGGGTGAGTCCTTCACCTTATGTAATTTCATTTTTAGTGGCTCATTTCACAACCTCCTGCCTGTAAGTTGTGTGCCTTCCTCTCAAGCCCTTTTCTTCCTGTCCAGGAAGGTCTCCAGAGTAGGAACCAGCTCTTATCCTCTGTTACATTGCCCAGAACCTGCAGTTGTTATCAGAAGGGTCCCATTGGCTTAAAAGAGACACCCAAAGTATAGGTAACAGTAATACTGATTATGTAAAACACTTCCAGGACAGCTGTGATAACAAATGGGCATTATTTTTGCTTCCTGCTCCTCTTACATCTTTGGGAAACATTAAACTTTAATGGTTACCTCATTCCCCTAGATGCACTCATTTATCCCAGCTGGCCTGCTGCAGTATGTGAGGATACTGAGACAGCTTGCTGCTGTAAGGGATGAGTCTAGCTGAGAAAAGATTTGTACTTGAAACTAATAATACAAAAAGTGTAGGGTTTAGTGCCATCTAATGCCTGCAGAACATTTTGATGGCACTGACAGGTACCCAGGAGAGGGCCTGGGAGAGGGTCAGCTCCAGGCTAGTGTGTTGGGTGATGTTCTGGGGAGTCCAGCTGGTGACAGTGCTACCCCTGCTGCCCTGTCCCAGCCCCTGGGAGAGGGTCAGCTCCAGGCTAGTGTGTTGGGTGATGTTCTGGGGAGTCCAGCTGGTGACAGTGCTACCCCTGCTGCCCTGTCCCAGCCCCTGGGAGAGGTGTCATGCCTGAAGGTCTTTGGGAGAAGCTTGAGGGATGTGGCCATGCCCTGCTGGCAGTGGGTTACACAGTCCCTGGGGGAACACCAAGGAGTGACTCTGCCCCCCTCTCACCAGCCAGATTTGGGGGGCAAGAGAAAGTTTCCTCTGGTACAGCCACCAAGGAGAGCAGACCACAAACCCCCAGTCTTTGGCAACAGGGAGGGATGGGTTCAGGTACTCCACAGCCTGGGGAATGGCAGGGAATGATGTCTGTATTTCACATATCCTGAATTCCAGCTGCCTGGATGGGATGCACAGGCACAGCAGTCTCCTTTAACTAGAGATGCCAAGTCTTATTTCAGCATTTCTTTCTACCATAACAGATTTGCACAGCACTTAATTGCATTCTAATTGACCAGAACTGCTGATTGTGTTATAGCTAAATTGCAGTCTAATTTTACTTAGCTATAGCTGATAGAACACAAAGCTACAGAAATCAGACCACATCAAAAGGAAACAGCACTAAACACTGGCACGAATTTTAGACTGAAAAATGTGGCAACAGACCACCACCACAGCCAACACTATCAGCCAAAATTAATATTTAGGGCCTGAGACGGTCTAAAATAGTTTTTTAATATGTGTTTTTGCCACATTCATCACTCTAATATAAAAGTTGGATTTTAGTTAAATGGACAAAAGCTGAGACCACTGGATGAGGCTCACTGTGGGCTCAGATTTTGCAGGTATGTTGGCTGGATGGGGTTTACTGGTGGGGCTGAAGCCTCTATTTCTAATGTCCACTTCTCTACAGTCACATTTTTTCCTTCTTGCCAGACCAACTATTTTATTTAGTAAGTTGTAGAAAAGTTTGCTTATCGTGCAGATGAAAGACCAAAGGTGTTCATTTTGAAAGCCTAGAACTAGGTCGTTCAGTTCCCCTTCCAGGTTTAATCTTCTCTCTCTTTTGTATTAATGAACCTGCAATGGAGGTGACTTTTTACAGTCCTTGGGCATTGGAATGAAAGCTGCCAGCACTTCAGCCCATGCAAAAGGATGTGAAAAAGCTTTATTTAATGCAAGCCCCAGATGCTGGGCAGGGATGCCTGATGCTGGTAAAGAAGGGAAAGCAACCTTGGAAATCTGACAAAATGAAAAAGTGCCTTTGAAATCTCTTTGCACCCTGCCAGTCTGGGTTATTAAATGCATCCAGTTTTACTTGTAAAAGGTATTTGCTCAAAAATCTGAACAATTTATGATTTTCAGATCTAACTCATGGCTAGAACTCCCAGCCTGCTGGTTGTTACTCCATAGAATTAAGTGTCCATGGGATCACAACATGCAGTGGGCTACAACTGCCACATCCAAGAGTGATGTTCTGCAGCATGACCTGAGCCACCCTAAGAGCCCCAAAAGGGAGAGGCAATAAGGCATCTCAAAAAGTCCTCTTTCTTCAGGGCTGCTATTTCCAGCAGCAGCTGAAACTTTCCACATAGCTATTCTTAATAGAATGAATATACTCACAGTACCAGGAAAAAAAAACCAAAATCATTCTCACATGACAGGAAATGCTATGCCACATTTATTTATTTGTTTGTTTGTTTATTTATTTATATGGGACATCCCCCATGCAGTGTCAGCAAGTTCCCCCACACGTGAGTTGAAGGTGTTAGGCTACATTTTGGATAAGAACTTGTTGTGCAATACAGCTGCAGGGATGGCAGCAGGGAGGCTGCCAGACCTGAGATATTTATGCCTGCTTGTTGTGGTTTGAGATGGTCCCAATGGTGAGATCAGGCAGGGCCTTCAGCAGGACAGAGCCCTTAGAGCTGTAGGGTAGGACATCCCTCCCATGGAGTGTCCTTTCAGTTCCGTGGGGGCTGAACCAACCAAGTTCCTCTGGCAGGTGCTGGTGAAAGGGTCTCTGCTCTCATGGGCACAGCATACTTTCTAATAGGTAATTCTGTTAGTCATGGCACAGTAGCTGCTTCTTCACTCTTAAAAGAAAAAAAAAAGAAAAGGTTAATGTACAAAAGGAAGATTTCAGTTTTACAAAGCTCCCTTTATCCACCTGAATCCTGCTAAGGTCAAGAGAAAATCTGCTACTGACTCATAACAGCATTTGAATCAAATGTTGAATGTGCTTAACACTTTGTACAATTTCAGCTCAGGAAAGAATTGGCTTCCTTAAAGATCACGTGGTGACAGCTTTTATACTTTCTTAGCAAAAGTCCAACACTCACTAAATCACTTTTCCACAGCAGTTTTAATAAAAGTCAGTTATAGTTTTGATCCCATAGATGTTAGAACGGGTTCCAGACTCCTTTCATGAATGAAATATCCACTGAAATGCCAAGAGCTGGGAGCATTTGAGAATCCTGCCTCTAATGGGCTGCTTCCAACTCTCACAGCCGTGTGACAGGAATGTGTCCCCAGCTATTGTCCATACACAGGTCTGCTCAAACACCCTTATGGGCCAGCCAGCCTGGGGTGGCACTGGCAAGGACCATCATCTGCACCAAATTCTGATCCGTAAAGGTTCTTCCTCTGACTTGTGCCATGGTTTTGAATGGCTTTTCCAGCACTGGATCCTTCCAGCTCTGCTGGAGGCAGCTGGGTCTGGCATGCAGTCACTCGCACTGCCTCCAGCAGACCTGACTTCATCCCTTCTCTGAGCCTGCAGAGGACTCAGTGCACAAGCAGTGACTGCTCAAGCCCTCAAAAGCAAATGATTTCCTGCTGATACAAGATACAATCCCCAGCACTGGCTCGCTGTTAGAGAAGGGGCAGCACTAGCTGGTGGAGACTGTGGAGATGCACAAAGGCATGTCTCTGGGGCACTTTGCCATGAGCTGCCTTCCACCTGCTATGAAGCCACAGCTCCTCTTTCCTGCCTCTCCCAGCAGATTTCTTTCTTCCCTCCTCTCTTTCCTCGCAGAGGAAATTTGGGGTGCAGTTTCACATGGGTCGTGCCTGCAACCAAGATGTTACCAAACCTTGCCTTCCACATTGCCCCATCCAAGCTCTATAGGCATTTCTCCTGGCTTTAGTGTCACTACTTTCAGCATATGCTGTCTTCCAGTGACATCTAGGGACAGCCACTGAAAATGGCAAGCTGGCCGTTTGCATAAGCATTGTTTAAAACTTAAGGAACAATTCCAATTAGGATCAGGGGAAAAGAATCTCAGGTTTTGCAGGACTGAATTGATGCCCCGTGGCCCATTCCTCAACTCCTGTGCATTAGCATAAATTTCATTAAGTTCTCATGGAGACGTGGCACAGGGTTTCATTCTGGTAGGAGGAACACATTCAGGTCACCTTCAGGTGCTGGCAGCCCAAGGGCTCTCTCTCACTCTCTTAAAAGAGGCAGACACCTCTTCCAAGACACCCTTCCTCATCACCCTCTGCACAAACACACTTCATCTGCCATAGCATGACATGGTTTGGTTTCAGTGGGATTTAAGCCAGTACTAGAACTGACTTCTACCAGCAGGAGAAGTGACACAATTTGATGACCCCAAGAGGTGTCTGTCCCCTCAGTGCCCTTAAAAACACCTTAGCACCCATGGCAGAGACTCCAGGCCCAGCTGCTTTCAAGCAGAGCAGTGTTCACAATACTGGACAGAGTTTCTCTGTGGCACTGGAAAAATCTTACCTAAAGGAAAGGTACACAAGGAAAATACTCTTCACTCAATATTCCCTGTGAAGGAATTCATACAGAATTCTCACTTGTCAGATTTGTTTTAAGGAATGTGTGGATTAATTTACAGGTTGCTATTTACTAAAGGACCCTGGACAGTGGTTTTGTTCTGTGCTTTCAGTTTCTAATGCAGATGTGCACTTAGAGTTGCAGGTGTAAGTGACAGACCCTGACAGTGTCAGATGCTGACAGGGCCACCTTTCACTGGTGTTACCCAGTCCAGGTGTGCTGACACCACCACTGTTCTGTTCAGAGTGTTTGCTGAGGTGTAACCCATCCCTCACCAGGAGGCACCCCTGTCATGGCACTTCCTCTGTTAAGAGAGGAAGCAAAAGCTGCTTCCTCTACAATAAGGGCTGTCCTTTGGTAGATTTTTCCAGCAGGACTCTTGGGAATAGACTGTTTTTAACCTTTCTTACCCCAGAACTATTCTGATTACCTATCAACAGATTTATACCATTTGCTGGGTCTAGCTAAAAGGGCAACCTTCAAGTTCATTTGTGGGACAACCACTGAAGGACCACAGTGCCACCTCTTCCCTGGGCCTACCTGTCCCATCAAGATACCCAAGCAGTGCTTGTGTGTGCTGTAGGAACAAAGCTGTAGCCCCTGCAATGGTGAGAGGGACCCCAGACACAGCTGACAGCTACACCCTGTCTTTGAGGAACATGACCTTTCTACTTGCACCCACATCTGCTGAGTTCAGCTACTTGTACTTGGAGAACTGAGCCTGGAGCACATGTTGGGGGTTTGAGGGCTTTTTGCATAATCACAGCACAGATGGCCTAAATGGAAAAAAAACTCGGCCACTTATTGTAGACACAAGTACTTTTAATCAGACCCCAAATTAATTTCAGAAATGCGCTGTCACATTTCACAGATGCAACACATTCTAAAATAGCTGAGACCCGACTTCAGCACTGGCTCCATCCTAAAACACTGTGCATTTTGCTTATTCAAGAAATTAGATGATCTTCTTCTATACAAAATTTTAGACCTCAAGCCAATATGATCATCTTGTTTTAGAGCTATGATATTCCAGGACAAGTCACAGTATTTTTAAGTTGGTTAGTACAGATTATGGTAGAAATTTAAGCAAGGAAATATAACATTTCTTGAAGAAATCAAAGACAATTACAAGAGGATCACACACATCACTACTAAATTATGCTTTTATCTTCCATCAAAAAGCAAAAATCTTCCTTAACAACAGCATAAAATTCTATTTGTTTTAGAAAAGTATACTTTATTTGCACACTTTATTTCAACAGCCTTTGTTGTCTTACCTCTGTAGTAATACCCCAATACAGGTTAAGGCTTGTTCATTAAGAAATCAATGACAGGCATGTAGCAAACTTCAAAAAGGCAAGCCAAGTACAAATTCTTTTATTTTTGTTGGTTTTTTTTTGTTTATTTGGTTTTTTAAGGTAGACTGAAAACAAAACATATGAAACATCTGTACAGCAACCATAAAACAACTATGCCATTTTCCCCTTATTCATGTCAAGAGCTTTTGATCTGGCAACTGGAAAACCTTTTATTGTTGTTGAGAACTAAGCTGAGTATGGATGTAGAGAGTCATAGTACTTAAATACACATGACCCACTAAACCCACTTCCATTTCCCTAGTGGCAATAGCACACTGGTTAGAGGAACACACAGTGACACTAATCAACACTGAACACAGAAAGGGACAGGAACCCCTATTTTATCCCAAAGTGATCTATAAAATTGTCTCCCCCATTCTCTATCCTGGCTCAATAACAATCTTGTATATATTTTCATATAGTGTGAAGAACTATTAAGCCAAGAGAGCCTTTCAAGAAAGATTAAGGAAAATACTTGCTGAGTGGAACTCCAGGTACATCTCTGCTATCCTGTAAAATTAGAGTAGCACAGCCTGTCAGAGGGCAGCATGTTAGACAAGATCTTACAAACACTGCACACAGGGTGTGGCATTACAGAGGGGATATCTGCTTACTGGCACCTCTGTAAATAGTACAGCCATCTGCAGGGCAACTAACTACACACCAGCCATAAGCAGGATGGCACTATAGGACAAAATTAAGAATTCTGCCTAATTATTACTATTTCAAATATTTGAAACTTCAGTGACTCTTCACAAGTTTTATAATTGCTTTAGATGTATTTAGAACTTGAAATGCCAAACTCTCAGGGAAGTTTAACTAGGATTTTTAAAAGATACAGAGACAAACATTATACAGGTCTTGCAGTCCAGGACTAAGTTAATGAAAACAGACTTCAGATATAGATATATTTCCTAAGGCAGTTTTTGTTTCTGGAGTTCCCTCCTCCCTCTCCAAAGGAAAATGGCTTTCATGTCGGCTGTGCAAGAATGCAGTGCTGGAACCAAGGTTTAAAGAAAGCCACTGAATAGCGCACACACACACACACACCTCAGGCATTCCTGTTTTGATTCCAAAGTTCTTCCACTTTAGAAAATGGTTACCTGCCCATTGCTGTGCTGCTCATACTCACCTCTGAGACACGTGGGTAGCAGAACACAGGTGAGAGCCTGTTAACTGACACAGCAAGAGCAAGTAGGCAGCTTACAGACAATTACTAAACCTAATATTCTACAAATAAGGACTGCTGCCTCTGTTTGGTGAGGATTTCATTGCTCAGAGGTACATGAAGTAGATTTAGACTCGGAACAGACAATGTAATGAATTTATTTATGCAACAACTACTCCACTGTATCAGCTCAGAGACAGCTACAACAGCCTAATATAACTGCGCACAAGGCTGTGAATTTGAGAAACAGTTTCTACATCCAATAACAGCTTGTGGTTAAGCCTAAGTATCACTATGAAGGCAGTCTTGATTTGCAGGTCTGAAGGACAGACTTCACAACCTGCCAATAGAAAGAAACCATCACTTTTCACAGTCTGAGCTTGGCCAGTCTCAAGTTCTACTAGTGAATTTCAGAAGTGTTTTCTATTACAAGCTCCCTTTTACTGCCCTAACAATTATGGGCCACATCCTTTACCTTTTTAACCTATTTTGGCACAGATGAAGAGACTGAAACCTGCCTTCATTGTGAAAACAGATTTTCATGGCAGTACTTTAAATGGTTCTTTTCCAAAGCCTTCATTTTCAGCATTCTTGAAACATGGATATGTATTCAAAATAAGCTTAGCTATGACAAAGAAGTTTCAGAATATAACAGAACATAAAATTATCTTTCATCTAAAACATACAAAGAGGTCTGGGCTTGTAACAAGGCTAATTACAACGTTAGAAACATTGTTCTGGTTTAAAATACTCAAACACAAAAACTTCTGCTTTTCTTCTAGAAAGATTAAATGGTTTGTTGCCTTAACACATTTCATCTCTTGTAAACTTCAAATGTGTTACTTAATTCCTCTCCTTTTAATTTTGCCCTTCAAAGGTCAAAACAGAAGCATCTCCCCTGAAGCACAAAAACCAAGGCACCTATCATCTGGAAGAAAGGATTTTTAAATGAGGAGGAAGAACAAAAGGTTTTTCTTATTTAATTCAAGCAGAATGACTATGGCGAGATGACTCAAGCTTAGGCAGTAGAAGTTAATGGAGTGCCATCTGAAATGAAGACTGACTCAGTAACACAAGACCTGCTAGTCATTTGTTAATCTCCAATTCCAAGCCCACTACAAGCACTCATATAATACCAGGGAAATAGAAGATACTGCTTGTTTTTCCACTTGGGCAGGAGAACAAGCTTTAAATGAGAACATCACTTTTTCTGGCACGTGATAAAATGAAAATCACAAAGTGCTATGTACCCCTAAAAGACTAATTACTTCAGCACCTAAGAATCAGGACTAGATAAACTGCAGTAGAATGACTTTATTCTGCTAATCTGCAAGACTTGCATAAGACTTATTTTTGGATTTTCATTTGGTGTGTGGGTATTTTGCATTTTGCAGCAGGCGTTCCTTCCTCCTGAACACATTATACCTTAACAGTGTACAATCTTCTGAACATCCTTTCTCTGGAACAGTTAAGATCTGTAATACCAGGCAGAATTTGTGGAGACAGACTGGACACTAGATTTTGACAGGTGGAATTGTCTAGACCAGACGGAGAAAGAAATTGTCATATAATGCTCCCCTAATTGGTGCTAGTGCCATAAGGGTTCATATTTGAACTCAGAAATCTAAAAAAGAAAAAAAAAAGGTTCAAATGAGTTAAAATTGAGCATTTCTGTTTAGAAAGGCAAATCTGAATAGGAAGTAAAGTACAGGTACATGTGATATGAAGCAGTATAGTTTTGCCTATTGTTCATGTTTACTTAGGTAGTCAATTTTATTTTTTTCTGGCTAAGTTATTAGCAAGTCTTAGCAGTAAATAAATGTCTATTTCTTCCTTTCCAGAGAATACATGGTATTACATTAAGTTTCTTAAACATTTCCCACCATTGTTATGGTTTCACAGCTCATATTTTGAATTGCCTCAGAGAAAATTTCCATGTTTATCTCAAAAGGAAGACAAGATCTGCATTTTTCACCAAAAGAATTAATGTCATTCTTCAGGAGACAGAATACCAAATGTCTATAGCTAACTAAGCTAGATTAAAAGCATGGTGGAACAAACCTATTGTAATTTCCAATAACACTGAATGAATTGCCTTCTAGAAAAGTAGGCTAAATCTGCTTTCTGTAGTAACTCAAACCCCGTTACAAAATCCTTCGTATCAACTTTTAATCCCAACAAAACTTTTGATACCAAGAGAAAGGTTATTATAGAGGCTGTTCCCTTCCTTACTTCTGCAGCTAACACTACCAACTCATTAAAGTACTCTGCTTGCCAACATTAACTGCACAGTCATGGCAGAAGCCAACTCAACATCTTCCCTCCTCACCCAGTGACAGGAGATACAATATCCCATCCACTTCCTTCAAATGTTTTGGGAGTACTGTGTAAGACCTAGGGATTCAGCATGTTCTCAGTAACAGCAGCTTTAAGTTCAGCTGACTTCACCCCTCCTGTGCTTCACCTAATACCTCATAGTCACTGCAATGAATTTTAGAGAAGATTCAGTTACTTACTTGAACAATTGATGTCTTATTATGCTGCTACTAAGATACACCTACACTACAGACTTTAAAGCTCTAGTCTTACAGCTACAGGGTAAGATCATATCAAGCTAAATCTACTGATAACTCAGCTAATACTTCTTCCTGTAGGTTTTCCAGCTGCTTTAATCAGCAGTGAGCTACACCTGCCATAAAGCAGCTCAGCCATTCTTCTGCAAGGCTGCAGTGCCAATTTAAAACTTAAGCTAAAGCATTTCAGATATCCCAGAAAACATAGGAACAAAGTTTTATTTTTAAGCAACAACACACTATTTGAATACAACTCACACATTCAAGTCAGGTGGAGAATACTAAACTGAACACACATCACTAATACATTTCCATTGGAAATGTGTTAAAGTTCACAAGTGTCTTCATTACCACCTTACTGAAGTTTTCTTATGTGTTTCTAATCTACACACCACCTGTTTCATGCAGTCATGCAAATCTGAATCAAATTGTAAATGTTCAGGTAACAGGGAAGTCCATTCACTGCAAAGATTCATTTTTCACAGAAGAGCCAGGTTAGGTAAGACCAATACTGCAGGGTTCTTCATAAGTGTACAGGTACTTTAGAAACCATGGACTTTCAGTTGTTCTTCCTTGACAATGCCAATCTAAAGGAGAAAAGCAACATATTTTAGTAAAGCTTACATACTTAGGGTATGACAAATATATCAAGCTACCACAGTCTCATACTTGGCTTAAGGAAACCTGCTCTACAGTATATACTCAAAAACCCATTCTTCTAGTTTCCAGAATATTTCTGTGCCAAGCAGAACTGACTACACAGAAAGAAAACTTTAGCAGGTATCTTATTCCTTGACAGTGTAACAACTCTGCAGCAGTAAGTCCCTTTCCTCTATAGTGTTTTTGGTCTCATGATTATAGTTTGCATCAAATAGTTGATTTTACAACAAAGAGTTCAAGCTGTACTGCCAGAGAACAAGGGCTGTGTTGTGATGGGGTAAAGCCATTCTTCAGTGCTGTGATTCTAACCAGAGGTTTACCCTCACTGTGCAAGTGTCATTTTACTTTCTGGCTTAAAATACAAAGGAACTATAGTGGACATCTTTAGCTGGTTAATCAGCATCAGTACCACCTGCTACTCCACTGCTTCCAGAGAGGTCTACATATTTATCTGCAGTCCCTCACCTCCAAGAGGAACTGGCAAATGTTCTTCCTCTGGTCACCTTGCAGCTGGATAACTTCACCGTATTCAGGATGTTCAATCACAGTACCATTACAAGCAAATTTCTAGAGAGAAACATTTATATTTTAAGACATCTGATGTACATCGTGATTTTGCTTAGTCAGTCTTTTCAGCAGAACTTTGTCTCATAAGCTGCTTGCTAAATTTTGATGACATGCCAGGCAAAGGCTAAACCTATTTTACTGGGTTTGAGAGCAAATGGAATTTATCTGCTGATGCAAACATACACAAACTAAACTGCTGATAGTAAATTCAGGCAAAGACAGGATTAGCTACAGTGCAGAAGGAACTAGTCAACAGTCACAGCAAGAATGGAAAACAAAGTCCTAAGGTACAGTCCTTCAACTCCACATTATTTTAAAGTAAGTATTTCTATCCTGGCAAAACTAAAGGCCCCCATTTTGAACAGCAACCCAGCTGTAACAGAGGCAGGAATGCAAAACCAGTTCTACTTTAAACTGGTTTTATTCTGCACATCACCAAAGTCATATCCGTGAAATTTAATGAAACATTCAGAATATTTTTATTTACTTCTTTATAGGATAGAAATGTTTTTTTTTTAGCAAAGATCAGTCTCACTAGACACTGATAGGTGTTTTGAGGAAGACAGGGAGAGGAATCAACCTGAATATGAACATGATGCGCATTGACAAGAATGAAATAGAACAAATATTCTGTTACGTAGCATTAAAAGCTACACTACTCCTTTACATATCTTTATTACTAAATCAAATCAGCAACTTTACCTTTTTGAAAGCTTTCACAAGTTTCTTCTTGTCATAATCATCTGCAATTCCCTGAACAGTTGTCAGTGTCTTCCTTCCGTTTCGTTGCTGGATCCTTATATGAATGTAATCCTCAGTCCCTGCCGGGAGTAAGTCGTCACCCTTTGTTGCATCAGCAAAGGGGTCTGCAGGAGGCAAAAAGAGCCATGTAATTCCCACAGAGGAAAACACCCAAGCTCAAAATCATTTGGGAATTTCCTCACCTCACAAAAAATGCTATCATTTAGGGGATAATCTAAAAACACAGAGTGCCCTTTTCTACAGCTGTATTAAGTCTCATTAAACTACCTACTCAGGACAGCATTCTTGACTAGACAACATCCCTTGACTAGACACATCCAGTTTCTTCAATGCCTTCCCAGATATAAAGAATTTTCTGCTATGGTATCAATTTACTTCACTGTTTCTTTTAGGCTGTAAATTGTGCAGCTCTGAACCCAAAAACACGGTTCTGAGAGAACCTGAAGTGCATGTAAGTTTTAGACAGTCACAGCCATTTAAAGTGAAATAAAGCAATTGTATCTCTTATCAGATCAACTGGTAAGGACACAGAAATAAAAAAGCTCTAGTACACACACTCCCTTACTGGTGCAGAAGCCTTATACTGTGACAACTACCACAGTACCAGCACTAAGGCATGGATGTAATTCTTGGTTACTAATAGAAACAAAACACAGACACACTGACAGATGTCAGAGGCTGCCTGTAAACCAGCACTCTTCCAGTCAGCAGCTTTAGGCAAGAATTGCAACAGAATTAATTTAGCCTTTGACTACAAAACTCTCAGTTCTCAAATTCTCCCAAGGTTAAAATTTATCTAGCAGATGAAAGAGAAAGGCATTTAGAAAAAAGGAGGGTTTCTGAATTAACACTTTGTATGCTCTGTGCTCCACAAAAACATATTGAACATCCAATCAAGAAATTTTACAGCTCTACAAGTCTCCTAATCAGTAGCTCCAAATAAACCTTGAAGTACTTTATTACTTTTTAAGATGAATCACAAGTAACTTTTTTTATACAAATCACAAGTAATTTTTTTATACTAATCAGAATGATACTGAAGAGTCCATGTGGGCTCAACAGCCATGCAAACTAAAATTTCCCAAATTTCCATCCAAAACTCAGACCTAAAAACACTGATCAAGTTTTGCTATTCATTCAAAAGAAATGCCCCAAATGAGTAAAACTTCAGCAGAAACACTAAAAATAGTTCATCTGCAGAGTGACAGACCCTTGTAGAAACAAAAATGACAAGATCACTAAAGGAACCAAAAGCAGGATGAGGATTCAAGCACCACAGGAAAGCAGCAAAGCATTGGGAATCCTCAGTAGCTTAACTTCTACTAAGGCATTTGTTAAACCATGCAGAATTTTACCGTTTGTGGGGCAAACACTAACAAAAAATTTTAGCTAAAGAAGTGAAAGAAAAGCAATACTTTAGCATAAAGATCTCTTGTCAGAGTTTAGAACTCGGGGCTGCAGATAACCCAAGACCACTTGGCAGAGTTTAGAGCTCCAGGCTGGAGATAAGCCAGCACTGTAGGTGTCAACACTGGATCCCTTCAAACAAATCCTTTGGGCAGCACCTTCCTAAGCACAGGGTGAGTTCCCAAATAATGATCAACATAACCTTCTCACATGGCTCATACGTGCAGAAGATTAGACTCAAAGCTGTGACCAAAAGTCTGACAAAATTACTGTATGAAGTGCTAACTCGCTCACTTCTGCTGCCTACTGATAAGGGAGGCGGAGAACGACGGTCTGGCACGATTAAAACTGCCCTGCTGATACAAGAGAAACGACCTGTCATCCGTACAGCCCCATCTACACAAACAATAACCTTTGCTGGGCTCGCATCACGTTTTCGGGACATCGCTAAGGATAAGATGAGGCAGCAAACCAGCACGGGACCGGAGCTGGGGGAACCCCTCGCTTCCTTAGCAGAGGATGGGGAGCCCCGGGGGTGTGTGTGGGTGTCAGGGCACAGGGCACTCCTTCACTTAGCAGAGGATGGGGAGCGCCGGGGGTGTGTGGGTGTCAGGGCACTCCTTCACTCCTTAGCAGAGGATGGGGAGCCCCGGGGGGGTGTGTGGGGGTGTCAGGGCACTCCTTCACTTCCTTAGCAGAGGATGGCGAGCCCCGGGGGTGGGTGTGGGTGTCAGGGCACTCCTTCACTCCCTCAGCAGAGGATGGGGAGCCCTGGGGGTGTGTGGGTGTCAGGGCACAGGGCACTCCTTAGCAGAGGATGGATGGGGAGCCCGGGGTATGTGTGGGTGTCAGAGCACTCCTTCACTTCCTTAGCAGAGGATGGATGGGGAGCCCCGGGTGTGTGTGGGTGTCAGGGCCCGGCCCTGCCCGGGGTGTCTGGGCCGCACACCCCGAGCTCGGCCCCACGACAAGGCCGGGGCTCAGGGCGGAACGGAACGCCGCGGTGCCGGCGGCTCTTACCGAAGGATTGGAGGTTCTGGATCGAGGACATGCGACTCTGCGGCGGGAGGCTGGAGCTGCGGGGAAGCGAGTCCGCTCGGGGCACGGCTCCGGCTCCGCAGTGCCAGGCGGGGCGCGGGAGGGAGGGAAGGAGGGAGCGAGGGGTGGGGTAACAGAGGCAGAGGGGGAGCCGAACCTGGGAGGGAGGGCGAGAGGAAGGAGGAAGAGGAGGAGGCGCAAAGGGGAGAAAAGGGGAAGGGAGGGATGGAGGGAGGGATAGAGGGAGGGACCCCCGGGCCGCACCGCCCTCGGCACCGACAACGGCCCCGGCACGAAATGGGGCCCGCGCGTGAGGGGCCGGCACGGGGCTCGGTACAGCCCCCGAGGCCTGCGGGCCCTCGGGAATCACCGAGCCCTGCGGGGTGGGGGAAAGGAGCCCCGCTGTCCATCGAGTCCAGCCCGTGCCCGAGCAGCACCGTGTCACCCAGACCATGGCACCGAGTGCCACGGCCGGCCCGTCCATCAGCACCTCCCGGAGCGGTGACTCTGCCACCCCCCTGGGCAGCCCAGCCCGGTGGGTAATCAGCCTTTCCGTGAAGGAATTCTTCCTGATATTCAACCTCGGTGCAGCTTAAGGCTGTGTCCTCGTGTCCTATTGCTAGTTGCCCAGGAGAAAGGAGCACCCTACACAACCTCCTTTGAGGGAGTTGCAGAGGGCAATAAGGTCTCCCCTGAGCCTCCTTCTCTCCAGGCTAAAGCCCCCCAGCTCCCTCATCATTGCCCTCCAGGCCCTTCCCCAGCTTCATTGCCCTTCTTTCAGCACCTCAGTACCCTTGCTCACCTCACTGGAAACACCCCTCCTTCAGGCCTCCCGTGCTGGACAAGGCGCTGCCTTCAATGTTGAACGTGCTGGGGGAGATGCCCCACAAAACATCTGCATCCCTGCTTTGGGCACAACCTGGAACGACAAGAAACTCCACCTCAGCGTGGTTCTTTGCATTGAGGGTGGCAGAGCACTGGAACAGGCTACCTGGAAAGCTCTCAGGAAGCATTGAAAACCCACCTGGACCCATTCCTGTGTCACCTGCTTGAGCTGACTGTGCCATGGCAGTGGGGTTGGACTGGATGATCCTCCCACTGACCTTCCCTGTTTTGGGGGAACATCAGCAGCACAGGGGCTGCAATGGGAAAGGTTTGCCTTTGAAAAGGTATGCAGGTATTGCAAAGCTTGCCAGTCCTCAGGAGATGATTAATGGCTTTGCAAATATACAGTAACCAAATTGCATTGGTACAACTGCCAGAACCTGTATTTCTCTCGTATTTTTCCCCCTTTTTTTTGGCTTTTACATTAAGCTTCAGTCCTCTTAAATCAGAAGGATATTTCTTTTCTGCAAACCAAGACCTAGCTCAACATTACAGTAGTTTTAAGAATGACAGTATGCAGTGCGCTAAGAAAGGTTCTGGTGCTTTGCAAGGAACCTTTTGTTTTACCTTCAAAAAAAGCTGAAGCAACTTGAGAAAGCCCATACACAGGGGCAAAAAAGGGGACAGCTCCTACCTCCCCGAAGCCCAGCAGGTGAATGAGCCCCCTGAGCAGAGGCTGGGGCTCATATACCCCCTGGCCACACCCACGGACCTTTCCATGATGCCCTGGGGCAAGGGAGGAGCCAAATGCCGGCAGGTATAAAGGCTCTGGGAGGAGCTGCATCTGCTTGCTCTCTCTGGTTTGGGGCTGCATAAAGGGTCTGAGGGAAAAGGAAGCCTTAAGGAGAGCAGGAGTGCTTTTTTTTTTTTTCTTCATCATCTGCATTCCTTAAAACAACAGACTCCAGGTAAGAAGTTGACTTTTTTTCTTTAGGAGGCAACAGACTTTTTCTCCCAAACAGAAAACCCTGAGCTATATGGCCTGAGATGCAGGTGAGGGGCTTCCCAGGGCACTCCAAAAGCAGTGAGACCTTTGTGTTTTGGTACTTCCAGGCTGGAAGGAATCCTTGTTTGTGTTCACTTTTGGAGTCAAAGAGTGTTATAGGGAACACAAGGAGAGAACTGGGACAGAGGTGGGAATGCTGGGGAGAGTGAACAAATTGTACTGGGGGTGCTGAGAAGGGTTTGTCTGGCTGTAGAGTGCCCTGGCTGGCCCATCATCTGGACCTGGAACCCTGAAGCTCCAAGCATCCTTTCTCAGGGGAAAGGACTGGCAATCAGTTTCAGGGGTTCAGGTCACACCTAAAAATTCTCTCCTGTTTCTAAACCTCCCATTATCCATGCATCCTTTAAGTGCCAAATGGCCCACCTAGATGTTCTTCTCAACTTGAGCCTTTTAAAATGTGGGACAGCAGGGAGTCCCCTTGAATTTAAACCTTAAGATTGTGAAAATGGAGGGTTTACACTGTGTTCAAACCCAGTAAATGATCCTATGAATGCTTTCTTTTTCTATTTGAACCAAAACCCAGGAGAAAATGAGGCTTCTCAGTTAATTGAAAGCCCTAGTGTAATCAAATCCTTTAAAATCAGAGATGAAGGGGATTTCCCATCTAATTTAAACACAGACAGTGATGGCAGAGGAGGTTTTTTCCAGCAATGGGAAGCCCTTTTTCCTCCCAAACCCTGCCCCCTTTTTTATTTATTTACAGTCCTTGAGATGCAGAGGGGAGGGACTGGACTTAAACTGAGGGCACTTGGGAGGGGCTGAAATGGGACTGGGTTCACTTGGGAGGTATTGGGAGCAGTGGAANTTGGGAGGTATTGGGAGCAGTGGAATGAGACTGAGGAGGGAATTGGATGGG
>WBMV01000236.1:0-10851 GCA_013396655.1 Campylorhamphus procurvoides | reverse complement strand
CTCGTTCTGCCGAAGAATTGCTGAAATTCCTATTGTGCCTTGTTTTATTAATTGCTCCAATGCCAACGAGCTGGTTCCTCCTCCTGCCTGAGCAGCTGGTTCCTATAACCCCCTGTTCCAACTGGCTTGCAAACCCTCCCAGGAGGAGCCCAATAACTCAGCTCTGTCAGATGGGCCACGACTGGCGTGGGGAAATCCACATTTCTTCCACGCAAGGATCAGGACACCAGGCCTGTTGTTGAAACCAAGCTGGGACTTCCAGTGTCACCCACTTGTCACTGACAATTCCCCCAGTCCCCGACCTGGAATATTCTGGGCTTGGTCTCAGCGCAGAGTTGAAGAGATTTCCTTTGGAGAGAGAAGAAAATCTCTTCAGATTGGAACTGATCAATCCAAACAATTTAAATAATAATAAAAAACCCCACTGAAACGCTCCTTTTACTTGCCTAACTCCAAAAAAATTGTCCTTAAATCCTCCAATTCAGCATCTGCCAAAGAGGAATGTGTGTGGTTTGCCTTGATGGGAGAACGATGGGGATGAACAGTGAAACTTTGCAATTTGGATTGTCCCCCCTGGTTCAGCAATAAGTATATAAGTATAAGGTTGAGGCAGTTTTTAGTTCTGGTTATTTGACTGCAACACAGCCCTTTTTGTTATCTTATTTCCCTCAGCACTTACACAAGATGTCATTTGGAAACCACTGTCTGGCCTTGTCCAACAGAGAGTTCACAGACCCCGGGGAGAGTCTCAACATTTGCCTTCCAAAAGCTTCCCCTGAGGCTTTTCTGGTTTCCTGCAGCACCTTCTCACCTGCCCCATAATCCTGCTCAAAATAATTCTGCTCGTGGGCAGAAACGGGACAGGGGGAATGGCTTCAAAGTGCCAGAGGGCAGGGCTGGATGGGATATTGGGAAGGAATTGGTGGCTGGGATGGAATTCCCAGAGAAGCTGTGGCTGCCCCTGGATCCCTGGAAGTGTCCAAGGCCAGGTTGGACGGGGCTTGGAGCACCCTGGGCTGGTGGGAGGTGTCCCTGCCCATGGCAGGGGGTGGCACTGGATGGGCTTTGAGGTCCCTCCCAACCCAACCCATCCCTTGATTCTGGGGTTGCACCTGTGGGCAGAGGAGCTTCTGTCCTCCTGGGGACCCCAGAACCAGCTCGGTCAAGAAGTTCAGGAGCTCATCCTCCCTCTGTGCCAACAGGAGCTCTCCCAGTCTGAGCTCTTTCCCCCCTTTCCTTTGGCTCTGCTGGCTGATCCTGGGTGAGCTGGGCAGACCCAGCTGTCCCACAGCCCTGGGAAGAAGGAGCAGCTTTCAGGTTCATCCCCAGAAGGTGGCTGGTTGGGCAGGATCCCTTCTCAGCTTCCTTGTGGGAATGGTTGGTGGCAAACCCAAGGGAGGCTTCAAGCTCAGGTTCTGGGCTCTGTTCCTGGAGTTGCAGCACCTTTCCTGGGTGGCTTTGGACAATCCAAAGCCCTCAGAGAAGGGGCCAAGCCCTTGGGTGCTCAGCATCTCCGGGGGCAGGGGTTGGTTGGGTGGCCAAGCCCACCTTTAGGACCTTTCTTTGTGACCTCCCTGGTTTTACAAACCCTTTGCCCTCTGGCCCTCGGGTGGCACAGCTGGGTGGGGGTGTGTGGAATCCGTGGGGTGTGCCCTGCGTGCCAGGCTGGGCATTTACACAGGAATTCAGGTGTCTTTAGTCTACAAGGCTCATCCTCTCTCAGACCAGTCATTCCCACCTACACAGGAACAGGACCCAGGGCCACATTTCCATCTCCTCAGGCCTCTCAGACTCTCACTTAGAATGTAGAAGGAATGGTGGGAAGGTTCTAATCCCTTCCCCAAACAGAGAAATGCAACAATTATCATCTCTACTCCTTGTTGTTCTTCCTCTGTGGACAGTCAGTGACTATTCCTTTTGTATTCTCGGGGGGGAAACGCTCAAAACTTTTCTAGTTGTTCTCCTCCTGAGAAAGAAGGAGTTGTTTTGGGGTTTTGTTTTATTATTTCCTAAAAAAGAATCCCAGAATTTGCCTGCTCCTTTTCAATTCCCACTCCTCTCCTGTCAGGATCCAATCCCCAGCAAATACCAGGGGAGACCTTTGGAAACAGAGGAATGCAAGGTACAACTCCAAACCCACTAATGATTTGTCCTGCCTCGTTTTAAATAACCTGTCAAAACAAACAAATACCTTCTAGGCTGAGACCTTCCTGGGCAATTTTTAGTCTTGGCTGAATTTTAGCACCAACTTACAGCAACAATCCCCCCTTATTGGCAGTGGCATGTTTGCTAGCACGGGAAAAATACTGTCAATCTTCACACAGGGGATGGTATTTAAATAGAAATATCCTTTCTATTTTGGCTGGCAGAGAAGAGAGGCAGGACCTGGATTAGCAGGGCCAGGGCTGGAGGGCTGGGACTTCAACCCTCTGCCCTCACACCAGGGGGACATCGGGGGGCAGTGTCTGCTCTGAGCCCCAGTTTGGACTGGGTGGGCACGACCAGGAGCCACCAGTGACCTATTTCATAGCCCAGAGGGTGGAGGGCAGGGTTTGTCCTGTATCCCAGAGTCCCTGAGGGTGGCAAAGCCCTGGCAGCCCCCAGAGCCCACCCTGTGCCCGATGCCCACCTTGTCCCCCAGCCCAGAGCACTGAGTGCCACGGCCAGTCCTGCCTTGGGCACCTCCAGGGCTGGGCACTCCAACCCTCCCTGGGCAGCCCCTGCCAAGGCCTGACCACCCTTTGCAGGCACAAATCCCTCCCCATGTCCCCCCTGGCCCTGCCCTGGCCCAGCCTGAGCCCGTTCCCTCTGCTCCTGGCCCTGTGCCCTGGCAGAAGATCCCAACCCTGCCCTGGATCCAGCAGGGACTTGCAGAGCCAGAAGGTCCCCCCTGAGCCTCCTTTTCTCCAGGCTGAGCCCCCCCAGCTCCCTCAGCCCCTCCTGCTGCTCCAGCCCCTTCCCCAGCTCCGTTCCCTTCCCTGCACACCCTCCAGCCCCTCAGGGTCCCTTCCCTGAGATCCCAGCCCTGGGCACAGCCCTGGAGGTGCCCCAGCACAGGGGACAATCCCTGCCCTGGTCCCATGGCCACACAATTTATCCACAGTCTGCATTAAACCACTCAGACCTGCGG
Source organism: Campylorhamphus procurvoides (assembly GCA_013396655.1). Classification (NCBI taxonomy): domain Eukaryota; kingdom Metazoa; phylum Chordata; class Aves; order Passeriformes; family Dendrocolaptidae; genus Campylorhamphus; species Campylorhamphus procurvoides. The sequence continues at coordinate 7,721 of WBMV01000236.1, read as the reverse complement.
TGAGAAACAGGCACAAAAGCAGGTGAAAGTCTCCCAAAGCCCTGGTGGTGAGTGAGATTTCCAAGCAAAGTGGATTAAAAATCCCAGGGAATCTTTAAACCAAATATTGGCTTTTGTAGAACAACAAAAGCAGGGTAGTGTTTCCACTGAGCCATAAAAGTCGCTGCGGTTGTGTAATCATGTTGAGTTGTGGCCTTAGGAGGAGTTAGAAAGCAGCTGCAGCAAATTAACTTTTCAAAAGTGATTATGGATTGGATGGAATGTCGAAAATTCCCCTATGTGAGGGTTTGGGGTTTTTTTTTTTTAATAGAACTGCGAAATGCAGAGCCCTGGCTGGGCTTTCATCCCAAACCTCTCAGCCTGGGCAGGCACAAACCTGGAGACTCGGAGGGGAAATGTAGAACCAGCAGGGCCCCAAAAACAGAATCCCCCTTCCCAAAGGTGGATGGAGCTCTTCTCCCCTTCCTAAGGACCTGAGCCACATCCCACAGGCAAGGTGGACCTTAGAGGTGTAAACGGGGTGATCCCAAATGCTTCTTGGACAACACCAGAAGGAGAGCCATGGAATGGTTGGCACAGCTGGCATGGCATGGGGGGGTTGGAAATCCTGGGTCCTGTAGGATGCTGTAAATGGGAAGGCAGGGATTTCCGTGTCAAAAGGCAGCACTGGTGGATCTGCTGAGCTCCAGGAGGTCCAGCCAGAGCTGCACCCTCTGACCTCACCTGTAAGGAACTTACAGCCACCCAGCCCAGAGGTGGCACCTGAACTTTCCAGGCAACCTTTGGCAGGGGGTTATTTGAGAAGGAACAGGCCAGCCTGACCCTGCTGAGCCTGGGGAATAACAGAGGACAGAGGGTCCACACAGGAGAAGGAGAGGAACTCAACAGGAAGATGTGAAGTAAAACAAGAGGAGACTTTGGTGTCACCTTTTGGTGTCACTGCTGGCCTCCAAAATCTGTCATTTGGGAGATGAGGAACCTGGAAAAGTCCTGGCCTGAGAAAACCTCAGAGTCAGAGACTTGTGGGGTGGGAACAGCATCTTGTCTTGGTGTTTGTGGTGAAATCCATCCTGCAACGGGTTTAGGAGAAATCCTTTCCATCTTAACCCATAGGAGCTCTTGGACTGGACCTTAGAGAAGCCAGGCACCAGAAATGCATTGGCCATGGGCTTCCCCTCACTTCTCTTGCCCACTCAAGGGTGTGGAGGGCCCAGAGCTGTCCTTTGACTCGTGTCTCCATGGTGGGAAGCTCTGGGAACAGTCTCCAGCCTGGAGCTCCAGGCTCTGGGGAGTCTCACAGCACTTGGGCTCATGTAGGGTCTGATGCAATGGAAAGAGGACAAGGATTTTGATGCTCAGCCTGGAGAAGAGAAGCTCTGGGGGGACCTGAGAGCCCCTTCCAGTGCCTAAAGGGGCTCCAGGAGAGCTGGAGAGGGACCTGGGACAAGGGATGGAGGGACAGGACAAGGGAGAATAGCTTTAAACTAAAGGAGGGAAGGGTAGGATGGGATATTGGGCAGGAATTGGTGGCTGGGAGGGTGGGCAGGGCCTGGCACAGGGTGGGCAGAGAAGCTGTGGCTGCCCCTGGATCCCTGGAAGTGTCCCAGGCCAGGCTGGACGGGGCTTGGAGCACCCTGGGCTGGTGGGAGGTGTCCCTGCCCATGGCAGGGGTGGCACTGGGTGGGTTTGAGGTCCCTCCCGACCCAAACCAGTCTGTAATGCCACGTTTGCACCCTCCGAGTACTTGGCAACAAAGCTGACTCAAAACACCCCCAGTGCCCCTCAGAAGAAGGGATCCACCATGGCCATGTCCATCCAAAAGCAGAGTCCCAGCTGGGCAGGACCTGGCCCATTGTCTCACTCAGATGTGACAGTGACAATGTCTCAGCCCTCAAAGTGCCCTCTCAGCATAAAGAGAATTGGCACAAATGGGGAAACCAAGAATGACCAGACTGTATTTATGGGGTAGGTTAGTTAGGTTGGTCATGTTGGACCTCCTTCTTACCTGAGGACACTTCTCAGGTGGAACAACTTTGCAGGTCCCTGCAGGGCAGCTGTGGGGTCAGGGGTGGGATTAGATTTGCTGCATTAAATCTGCAAATAAACCCAAGTTTTTGCCCCAAGCACTGTAGGAGGAGGAACCTGGGCATGGCCACAGGATGCCTTTGCAGCCAGCAGAGCTCCTGGCAAGGCTGTGGCTTTGACCCCTGCATGGACCATTCACTGCAGAGCTGGACTTGATGATCCTTGTGGGTTCCTTCCAGCTCAGAATATTCTGGGATTGAATATTCTGTGATTGAAATGGGGCCTATTTTTCATAGCCACAGCTCAGCCTCCCTGGAGGCCAGTGATGATGGACACCAGTGGGGCTGTTTGGTGCAAATCAGCTTAAAAAGGCCAATTTGGGGCAATCATTCGAAAGTAACAGAGCTCAAAGTCCCTTCTCTCTTTGTGTCCTAACTGGGATCTGCTCTGTTTAATTCCCCACTTGTGTGGGGCACTGGTTTGTCTTTCCCACTGTCTCTTTATGCTGCCTGAGGGAGAAAGATTTCAAAGGGCTTCTGAATTAGTGATGGCAGCAGTTTGGGGTGGGAGGGACCTCAAAGCCCACCCAGTGCCACCCCTGCCATGGGCAGGGACACCTCCCACCAGCCCAGGTCACTCCAAGCCCCGTCCAACCTGGCCTGGGACACTTCCAGGGATCCAGGGGCAGCCACAGCTTCTCTGCCCACCCTGTGCCAGGGCCTGCCCACAGTCCTTGCTCATCAAGCAAAATTAATATGGAAAATGAATAGTTTGGTGGACTTAGGAGTTATGGACATCTCATATTCTATGTATGAAAAAAGCAGAAGGGGAAAGCAAGGCAAACTTAGTGTGATCTGAACTATTTTAGGACAAATTAAAACACAGGAGGGAAGGGCTGGGGCTGTGCCAGGGCAGGCTCAGGGGGCATCTCAGCCAAAGGCTCTTCCCCCAGAGGGTGGTGGGCACTGCCCAGGCTGCCCAGGGCAGTGGGCACGGCCCCAAGGCTGCCAGAGCTCCAGGAGCCTTTGGACACCGGGACAGGGGGATTGTTGGGGTGTCCTGGGCAGGGCTGGGCTGGCACTGGGTGGTCCCTGGGGGTCGTTCAGATGTTTTCCCTGGCCCATCAGTTCCTTGGCTCACCATCCCCTCTTGCCCTTCCACACCTCCAGGTCTCCTTTCTCCTTCCTCCCTTTCCCTCACACCATCAGTTTTAATCCAGGTCACTTCATTGCACTGGATGATCTCAAAGGTCTCTTCCAGCCTTGGTGATCCCAGGAGTTTCCTATCTCAGGGTAAACATGGAATTGTGTTGGAGCTTCTGTTTGACCCTTGGTTTGGTGGATGATGCTTCTCCTGAGTCCAGTAAGGACAGAATCTCTTTCACAGAGACCCTTTCCCATTTCCAGCCACAAAAATGCTGCTCCCAGTGCTAAGATCTGGATTCCCTGGAATATTCAGGTTGTACTTGCTGTGGGTCCCATCCTTTCAGGAGTTAGTGGAAGTCTTTGCAGCACCTCCAAAGTGCTCGGGATTGCATCACACCCTGGGCCAGGAGGATTTGGTTTTCCCTGCATGAACAGTCTTGTTCCCACTTAGCCCTGCATATTTCTGCTGGGTGTTGGATCCTCCCAAGGAGTGGTGCACAGGGACAGGAATTTGCCCCCTCAAGCAGCCCTTCCTTAAAGCCCCCTTCTTGGTTTTGGGGAGGGTTCAGACCCTCCCTTTGTTTTCCTCTCCATTTCTCCCCCGAACACGTGGCAGGTTTTCCCTCCAGAGCAAGCACACAGGAAGGTGCTTGGGCCAGGAATGAAAGGTTTGATGGGTGCCACACTCTTCCTCCTGGCACTGCAGGGCTCAGGAGCTGAGATCCTGCTCAAAGCAGTTCGTGTTTCCTCCAGGAACGCTCTGCATGCCAACCCTGGGTGGGATGTGAGCAGGGGGGACAAAGCTGGCCCCTCTCCATAAAACATTCCCAGGAAGCTCCAGCCTCGTGTGCTGGATTTGTCCCTGTTTCCCAGAGAAGAAGGGACAGCTGGGCTGTGGAGGGTGCAGCAGGAGGTGGCCACCAGCATCCTGAGGACCTGGCCCTGGTGGCTCTGGCCTTGGTCTTCACAGCCATGTCTGCACCCAGTATGGATTTGGCAGCTCCAGTAGAACCAGTAAGGACCACTCAGGGTCTGTTCATAGAATTCCTAAGTCCAGACGTGCCCCAGGGCATTTTGGTGAGCAACAGGGGACACAGGCCATGGGTTTCCAGGTGACCTAAGGCTGAATCAACCTGAGAATCCAAACCTGGACATCTCCAGTGGGAACAGAAGATTCCTCTCTGCCCAGAGAAGCTGTGGCTGCCCCTGGATCCCTGGAAGTGTCCAAGGCCAGTTGGATGGACCTCTGAGCACCCTGGGCTGGTGGAAGGTGTCCCTGCTCGTGGCAGGGGGTGGCACTGGGTGGGCTTTGAGGTCCAACTCAACCCACTGTGTGATTCTCAGACACATCACCTGATGGAACAAGGACCTCCTGTGTCTCCAAAGGAAACCCACCCCCCTTCCTCAGGTGACCTTGGTGTTCCTGAGAGGTGTCTGTGGCAGCCACACTTCTCTGCCTGGGGCAAGGGGCTCCTGAGCTGCACTCAGTCAAAACCTGTTTGAAAGCAAGAAAACAGCTGGAAAGGAACGAATATTTAAGCAGAACATCATCTCAAGGATCACTCATTGCAGCTTCATTGCCCCTCAGTCTACCTTAGTGCTGACTCAGAGGAGCAGAATCCTGGAATATCCCCCAAGGACCATCCAGTGCCAGCCCAGCCCTGCCCAGGACACCCCAACAATCCCCCTGTCCCAGTGCCCAAAGGCTCCTGGAGCTCTGGCAGCCTTGGGGCCGTGCCCACTGCCCTGGTGACCCTCCGATTAAACCCTGCTCCAATCAATTCTTAATGCAATTCCAGCATTTGTACCTTAAATTTCCCCCTCCACCACAACGCTGCTGTCTGTGTTTTCCCCTGGCCATGGAAGGGCCAAGGCATTGCTGTCCCTGCCCAAAATTGCTGCAGGAACCAGGAGGGGCCGTACTGGGGACACTGGTGCCTCCACACTGGGCTGCTCTCCAGAACTCTGCTCCTTCTGGCCAGCCCACAGACAGCTTCTCCTCCACAGACATCTACACAGAGCCAGCACAGCCTAGAGCACCATAAATCAGCCTTGCTCTGGCTCCCAGGCTGCCCTGGCACCTGGCACTGCCCAGGGCTCTTTGTCACAGCACTGACAAGTGACAGCAGCGAGGAAAAGCTGCAGCTCCTCGGGGTCAGGCTGTGTCTGCAGAGGACAAGTGGGCTCTGCAGGGCAGCTCTGCAAGGGATGGGATGGAAAGGAGAGAAACAGCCTGGTCAGGAGGCTTTTCATGGATGTCCATCAGCCACAGAACCACCCAAAGAGCAACAGCACTGGGGAGAGTGGGTTATGGAATCCCAGACTGGTTTGGGTTGGGAGGGACCCCAAAGCCCACCCAGTGCCACCCCCGCCATGGGCAGGGACACCTCCCACCAGCCCAGGGTGCTCCAAGCCCCGTCCAGCCTGGCCTGGGACACTTCCAGGGATCCAGGGGCAGCCACAGCTTCTCTGCCCACCCTGTGCCAGGTCCTGCCCACCCTCTCAGGGAAGGATTCCTTCCCAATATCCCATCTCTCCCTGCCTTCTGGCACTGGGAAGACATTTCCTCTTGTCCTGTCCCTCAGCTCCTGATGAAGATTCCTCTGCAGATTCCTCATAGGCCCCTTTAGGTCCAAGGATCAAACCTGGCAGAGAAGTCCTCTTTGAATTTCCTCTTCAGCTGACTGAAGGTGGGAACACCACCAACAAACCAGAAGATGCTCTTTGTTAACCTTCAGTGGGCTGGGTTATCAGGCACTGCCTCAGCATCAGTGGCTGCCCCTGGATCCCTGGAAATGTCCCAGGGTGGTTGGACAGGGCTTGGAGCACCCTGGGCTGGTGGGAGGTGTCCCTGCCCATGGCAGGGATGGCACTGGGTGGGCTTTGAGGTCCCTTCCCACCCAAAGCATTCCATGAGTCCACGATGTCCTGGTTATCTTGGCCTTGCCCAATAATTAGCATCTCATCTTGGTGCATCTCTGGGGAATGGTTGGATTTGGTGCCACTGTCACCCTGGGATGTTTTCCCTCCCTGTCAGACCTTGCTGCATAAGAACCTCAGTCTCCAGGGTCCTACCTCAGTGTGCTGGAAACAGCAGAAAAGTGATCTGTGACTCAGCTCTGCTGCAGAGATTTTATGGACAGTGACTGAGGACAATAAATGGGTGCAGAGAAGGGATGCCAGGACTGAAGGAGAAAGCACTGCAGAGCAGAGCTGGCAGCACTCAGGGCACTGTTGCCATGGCCAGGCTGCTCTCAGGGAAGCTCCAGGGGGATCTGAAAGCAGAGAATCACAGAATGGTTTGGGCTGGAAAGGACCTTAAAGCTCATCTTGTTCCACCCCCACCAAGGGCAGGGGGGAGTCAGAGGGATCTTCTGCCAGGGCACAGGGCCAGGAGCAGAGGGAACGGGCTCAGGCTGGGCCAGGGCAGGGCCAGGGGGGACATGGGGAGGGATTTGTGCCTGCAAAGGGTGGTCAGGCCTTGGCAGGGGCTGCCCAGGGAGGGTTGGAGTGCCCAGCCCTGGAGGTGCCCAAGGCAGGACTGGCCGTGGCACTCAGTGCTCAAGGTGGGCGTCGGGCACAGGGTGGGCTCTGGGGGCTGCCAGGGCTTTGCCAGCCTCGGGGATCCCGGGATTTGAAGGCACCAGCAGCCAAGCACACAAACAAAGCCATGTGTGCCCTGCTGTTTGCATTGCAGATGGAGGCAGGAGAAAATGCAGCTGCAATGGAGAGGAGCAGCTGGGCTGGGATCCCTTCCTGCCCTTCTCTTGGGGCACCGAGCTGGGCCTGAGCTCCAGCAGCTGAATGCCAAGCAGGACCTGCCAAGGAAGGGGTTAATCCTACACCTGTGTGCATGTTGAGAATGTGTTTTCTTTTTTCCTGAGCACATTATTAGTCTCTGAGCTCATTTACGGGCCATAATGAAGTCATTATGATGCCACCAGGATCTGTTGCCAGAAAGCTGGCGATCTTTAATCTGCTTCCTCTGCTGCAGCTCACAAAGGAAGGGAGAAACCAAAACACTGATTTCAGCTCACAATGCTTTTATTTGCAGCGCTGGGGCCCAGCACATGCTGAGAAGAAAATTCTTTTGCTTATTCCCCCGTCCTTCTGTTGGGTTCTGCATAACAAACAAGGCCTCGAAGATCAGGGCAGCACACAAAGCCACTCTGCCTTTCACAGCTTCCCATTTCTCTGCACCTCCCTCTGAGAATTCCCCAGACAGCCAAAATGAAGTGAAAAATTCCCTGGGAAGAGCCCCAGGTAATGAATTTCCAGGCACAGTCACATCTCTGTGCACTCAGACCTGCTTGGGGGGACAGCAATGCCCACTGAGCAGGGATTTGGAGGAAAAATGTGCCAGGAGGGAGCAGCTGGAATGCCAAGGGAGAGGAAGGAACAGCTGGAATGCCAAGGGAGAGGAAGGAACAGCTGGAATGCCAAGAGAGAGGAAGGAACAGCTGGAATGCCAAGAGAGAGGAAGGAACAGCTGGAATGGCAAGAGAGAAAGGAACAGCTGGAATGCCAGGAGAGAGGAAGGAACAGCTGGAA
>WBMV01000232.1:0-43362 GCA_013396655.1 Campylorhamphus procurvoides | reverse complement strand
GTGTCAGGAAAACTAGCCTTACATACCCATGTCAGCCTTCCATTCTCTAACACTTGGAAATCAGTGCATTAAACTGAACTTGCTTTACTTTGGTATGAACAGGAAACACAGCTGTATAAACTCAGGAAGACCATTGAGATAATAGTCTACATTTTAAATATGAGCAATGTGAGAAAACTACTTTTCTTATTCATTATCCAAAAGCAGTTTTTGTCTATTTATTTTGACCACCAAACAGAGCAATGGAATTCTAAAAACTAAGTGAAAAATTCTGTCTTCTTTAGAGTATGTTAAATGCTAATTTTCACTTAGCCTGAAACAGTATAAGTCCATCTTAGTTGGCAATAAAAAACTGAGAGCCAGGTCCATATTGACTTTAGTCATCTGGTCTTAATAAGGTTGCACAAGTGTCAGGGTTTGAAGGGTGTTTATTGCTTTAAACTGAAAATAAAGACTGACTGTAGACACAGCTAATTTGTAGTACAAGAAAGAAGTAGGGACATTATATGACTTAGACACTTCCAAGATCTATAAGAACTTACTCAAAATACAACAGTGTTACTTTCCCTAAACACGACGTGTGCATACTACACATATGGAGAAGCACATACCACAAATTCATTCAAATGATGAATTAAAATTTTTATAATTTTGAGCATAAAAGGACAAAGTACAAACTTATGAATGACATTAAATTTCAATAAGTCTTGTATTCAGAAATATCTATCCAGAACTCATGAAAGCAAATTTTCCTGGCCATAGTTGTTTTCTTGAGCTCTTTTACTAGGGCAGAAGGAAAAGCCATGATTAATAAAATAAAAGCAAGATACTGGAAATGTTGTCTCATTATAGTTATATTAAACATCTGTACATAATGCTCCTATGATACTTAAATTACTTAATTCTAAACTAGTAATCTCAATGGATGATACAAAACTCTTTGCATATTTTTTCTCCCCTACATTGATATGTCTAAAACTCTCAAATTTTGGGAAATCTTTCCTAAAGTAAGACAAAGCTTTATTACATGCAACCAGTGTTTTTATGAATTGAAAAAACCATAATTTTTTAATTTTTCATCTATTCAATATTTTCCTTTTCAATCATGTAACATTCACACATTCTCAGAAACTATCTTTCAAAATCAGAGATGTACATGTCTTCAGGAGTAATTTTCCCGCGTGCTTGAAAACATCCTTCAGAAGGTATGACAATCTGTTTGAACCTGCAGAGTTTGCTTTGATTAGGGAATCATCTGAATACATATCTATCTACATACCCAATTTTCAAATAACTAGATATAAAATAAGTCTTAAAATATACAAATAAGCTTTCATTAGTGTCCATTAGGCTGTCTATAACCTCTAGTCACATAATCTTTTCCACTGTTAGAAGACAGCCTTTTTAAAATAAAATATTAGGCTACATGAGACAAAAAGATGACTAGTCTGGAAATTTTAGCACTAACTGGGAAATCCTGTTTGACTGTCCTTCGCAGGTTGTATCTGATAAACCACATCCGAGTCATAAGAACTGAAGTACAAATAGCTTGTGCTTGTTCTTTTCATGGGCGAGAAGCTTAGAATTTGCATGTAGGTCAAAGTGTGTGTACAACTCCAGAAAAACTGAACCATCCAAGGTCTTTCCAGGACCTATCAGTTTCTTCAACTAACTATGTTTAATAGTGTCCTTTTAAGTATTTTAAAACTATTATTATTATGAATGATAAAACAATCAGTCCAGTCATATTAAATTTTTCGAAATATTATCTGCTTCTCCTTTCACTGAAGAAGAAAAACAAGACACAGGAACTACAGAAACAGAATGAAAGTGGAAGAAGATGAAAATGAGTATGTTGCAAGGAAATCGGATTATGTTGACTCCCTCAGAAAGACCAAAAATGAACTATTGGTCCCCACCCATATGCTCCCATTGGCAAGGTTACAGGCCAAGGCAGTTTGGTCCATCATTCTGGCTGAAAAAAATGTGAAGCATTTGGCTAGCAAGAACATCTCAAATATTTTAATTAAAAAAAACAACAATAATGAAAATCAATCAAGCCAGAAAAATGTCTTCTTTCAGTAGGCACTGAATGACTCTTGCTCATTTGAAATCTTTAATTTACTAACAAACATCTTCAGATGAACATTTTTTATACTTTCATGTTCCACTAATTTCTTGAAAATAATAGATTTTAGCTTAATTTTCTAATTGCTGACTCATTCAATTTACTCTGATTAGTACAATGTATTTGGAACCCATTTTTTTTAATTTTCACCAGATTAGAACAAATTAAATAAGTACAGAGATAATTTGAAAGCTTTGACTCTTTTTGCAGGTTAAGACTTCTATCTTTAAAAGGGCTGCTCTGAATGCCATTCATCGGAAGAACTGTAAATGCACAGAATAATTTAAAGTTAGCTATTTCAGTTTCCTGAAAGAGGAGGAGAGAAGAATCTCATAAAAGAATTTTTATAATTTAAATCTATTTGTGAAAATCAACTTGACAATTCACATACTTATTACATAATTTGCTTTCATTATGTATAGTACACTGTGTACTGTTAGTTCCAAGTGAGCAGCTTCTTCTTACATCAAGCCACTAGGCAGATCTGCCAGTAGACCTTGGGAAGCTTTAGACATCTACTGTATTTAAACATATCATTTTGGTCTTGAGAGATAGTTTATTCTTTTGCTACTGCACTCCAAAATTNTTGATGACTTGGTGGTTATGTATCAAAAGACAGCACAGTCATCACTGATTAAAATGTGGAGTGTTCCGTCCATGCACAAGTTTTAGTTTTCTAATAATATTAAATTAATCTTTGTGTATCCTCAAATGATTCTATGTTGCTGATTATTACCTACTTATAAAGGCTAAAAAAATATGTTCACCTTTAAACCAAGAACTATTTGTGTGTTGGAAGCTGGTTTTGCTACATAATGACACCTTTCTTCATGGAAACAATTTACATATGAAATTAGCAGTGTGTGCCATGCTCATTATATTTAGTTTAGATAAGTACTAGGAGAAAACAAGAACCAGCAGACTTTCCTGAAAAATTGCTGACAGAGATAGCTTTTCTCAATGAGGACAATAAAAAACTGCCTTCTTCAGGAAGAAATACTGCAAAAATTGTTTTCAAAGGCAAAGGTAAATTTGTATCCACACTAGCAAACAATGTGGCCCAGTAGTAGGAACAGATATGTAAAGCAAAACAGTTCATATTGAAGATTTATTTATATAAATTTCAAGGAAGAAGAAGTAACTTTAAGCAATCTATATTCTTATCCAACAAACCATTCTGGATTTGAAGGTGTTTTGTACATTCCTCGCTGGCTTTTCTGGATTTTGTTTTATTGAAATGAAATCCAGGTTCTTCTTCACAAGTCTGTTCATGATGTGAATCAAGGCAAAGTAATCAGATGCAACTGAGAGATTAGTTTCAAATATGCATATCCAAACTCAAACATTGAAAAGAGAGTAGTTCTGAAGTATACATCTCTTTTTACTCTTACATCACCTACTTATGCTTTATCAGGTGGGAACCAGGTTAGATGACTGTGCCCTGTGCAGTGAAAGGCAAAGAGGATTCATTAATGGATACATGCTTCCATGTTCTTTGAATATATTCTGCAAAGAAATACATTGGAAGAAAAATGCTAAGTAGAGTGGGCAGTAATATTATATCCAAACATAGTTTTTAAAAAGCTAATATAATTCCATTTAGTGTATAAGACTCCACAGTGGTGTATGCATGTGTGTGAGTTTATCTACAGATACATATCTTATGTAAATGTAAACCTGAATAAACACAGACTATATGTTCAGTCACTTACATAATAATATTATACATAATAAAAAAAATCCACATTAAGGTCCACACACCTTATACTATTCCTCACTAGTATAGATGTTGACATCCTGTTCTGAAATACTGACTTACACAATTTTTGACATGACAGTCCAATGAACTATTTGCACAAGTTCAGATTTTTATAAACTTTGGATTCAGAAGTAATTTTTGTTTTTTTGGATTAATGAAATAGCATAGAACTCTCAGCACACCTCCATTAAGTAAACTTGTTTATTACCCATTACTCTGCTGAAGCTTTTTCTAGATAATGTCTGTACATGGTGGAGAGAAGACAAATGACACATAAATTTATAAGCTAGGTAGACTTGATAGCAAGAATTTTTAGTAAATAGTTTTACTCAATTATATTCATCTGCCCTTCTTCATCATGCTTCTGTATAAAATATTTTAAATAAACAGTCATCTTGCATCTGGTTAGAGAAATTATTACCTCCACTGCATTCTACAAATGAAAGAGGACTTGGTACAAAGAGAGTTGAGGACTACAGGCTGATACGATTCACACACTAAGTGATGTGCCAAGCTGCTTAAATAAATCCTTCTTCAAACGGAACCAGTTATACCAGAAAAAAAAAAAAAAAAGGTGACAGATGTATATTTTCTGCTGGGATTTATACAGCCATCTGGCCTTGTAATTGCCAGATGGAACTTTCACATTAAGTTTTTGCATTGAAATTCTAAGGTATTTGAAAGATCTGTATTTTCCTTTATTCAAGTATCTATGGCATAGATAAAGTGCTCTCAGCACTTACAGTTGTTGCTGACTAAGGAAAATTTAATTTTTACATGGTATGAAATCTATTACTTTGCCAAATATTCCCTTTATAAATTCATTCTATTAAAAGGTGCTGCATGATTAATGAAAACAGTATCTTCAAAGACATTTGCAGAAAGTCAGAATTTCACAGCTCAAAGCCAACTTTAATGAGACAATTAAGCCATAAAAGTGCTTTGATTCTTGCATTTGAGTTTGTTTGCTATACTTAACTTTATGCCATAAAGAAGTCTTTCAAACTTGTCTTTTAGTGTTTCAGAACTACTTATAAGAAACTAATATTGTAAACAGGACAAGAACAAATGTACCAGGACTAAAGACATGGAAAATTCGAGTTAGGAATGTCAGATGTGCAAGCAGAGATAGATAACACCAAAATAAGCAGTCAAAATAATATGTAGATATATAATAAAAGACAGGTTAAAACTCCAGAAAGCAAACAACAATTATTAACTCAAGTAAGTGACAACCAACCTTCTTCATACAGGTAATGGTTGAAGAAATTCAACTAGGTGTCTAGTTTCAAACTGCTAAAAGGAAATAAAAATTGAAAGGAATTTCAAATCAGGATATTTAGTGGAAAAACTTTAGACCCTTTCTCTATTAGCAAATACATATTATTTCTTTCCCATAGAGGTTTTTTTGATTTTTATAATATTGTTGAAAGTAACATCAGTATTCAAAGCAAACTTTCACAGTAGGGCACATGACCAAGAAACCAATGAATTTTGAAACTAAAATCACTTATTCAAAAACTTAGTTCACCCTCTTTTTGCTATAGATATCCCATCACAATATGCAATATTAGTATGGGATGTGTTAAATAACAATTTAGCATTTCAAAAAACTCTTGTTTTGGAATTGATCATGCCATCTATTACTTCAGTTCCAGAATATTGCAGATCTTTGCAGCAGCTTTGCCAAATTTTTAAATCCTTCTTTGGAGGTTGCTGTACATTACATATTCCTGAGAACAGTTTGCTTGTTAAGAGTTGGACTTGCTGGAAATTGTCACCATTGTCACAGGATACATGAATCAAAGACAGTAAATTTTGATGGCATGAATAATTCAAGATTTACATAAAAAAATCTAGTCAGCAAGTGATATGTAAATATTTTTTTAAAAAATCATTCATTATAGATGCTGCCTAAGTATTAAACATCACATTGAAAACTGATAATGAGGCAAAGATCAAAACAGACAGAGAATTAAAATATGGAAAGAAGTATTATATGTTTTCATGTTGATTGGGGTTTTTTTTCACTTGATTTCTAAATTTATTTCTCAGATTTCTATTACCTTACACAGTTGTTTTGAATATGTTTTTGTCTTACCTTATATTGAAACACATTTTCAAACTCTAGCTATCACCTTATTTATCATTAAATTTTATTATTATTTTCATAGTTTTGATTTTGAGCGACTGAAAATATCAACATGCAAAAATCTAGAATGGAAATATCAACCTACATAAAAGTCTTCTGTACCTTTTGTATCAGCACTTTGCTATATATTTTCAGAGCTAAGACTTCCCTTGAGGAAGGAAAAGACCAAAATATTTCAATTATCATGTGTTGATGCTTATAAAAATCTTTTAAAGTTATTTTTTTCACAAATTCTTTGTTGTAACAGTGTGGTAGCAGCCCACGGCATCATTCAAGACATTTTAGATTCAAATTTTTTCATGATAGTGACCCTATACTCATAAAAATCACTGTTCACATTAATAAGGTTAGCTTAAAATAGATAAATAATAACAAAGTAAGAAATGTGATATGTCTTGTCTCTCAGGATCAACTTAATTCTCCTTAATTTTAGATAAAATTATAATTTTTTAAGCTTTGTGGTTTTTTTTTCCTTTCTCCTTTATGTAACATTTTGTGGTATAATAAGAATGCATGGGAAGGTGAAAGGATAAATTAATAATTTAAACTGAAGTTTGCTGCTGAATCTTAGTATCTTTTGCATGAGGTATTATTTTCATACCCTGTTTACTGCTGCTTCAGAATTTTTTAAGATTCTAATTAGATCAAAGGGAGAATGGCCAGTCCTTAGGACATAAAATGATACATTAAAATAATCACTCGTATTCAGCTATATTGCTCCCACTCTGCAGCCAGAACGCTTGTTCTCATCTCTAAGATTGTTCACAGTCCAGCTTAATCAGCAGTTCAGGAAGAAGGAATGAATCCCTCATACCCAGTCAATTTGACAGGATACTTGAAAAGAAAAAGGATGGTATTTTCTTATGAACATTTTAGGCATGCAACTTTTACCGTGAAGGATTTCTGGGTTTAAAGAAGCATAACCAGAAATTTGACATTAGGCAGCAGTATGGAAGCATGCAGAGGATCATAACTGCTTCTGACGGCCATTGCTGATGTGAGGTGACAGATGTTTTAAAGAAAGAAAATTAGAATACTCTGAATATTGTTAATGCCCATAGCATGCACTGACTAAGGAATTCTGAAAAACTTTGCCATGTAGAAAAACAGACAAAGAAATTCAAATATGATTCAAGACATGGAGATTAAACTAAAGTCCATTTTATTTACTGATTTATGGCAAAAGGCCATTTAATCGTTCAGTACAGAGCTGCTAAATGCTTTCCCTTTGAAATCATGAAATGAAAAATATTGACAAATGCCATCGGCTAGAGTCAAATTTTAGTCTTGTGTTAAGACTGCTCCTCAGTACTGCACTGATTTGTTCTACTTTCCCTATGTGCTTTGGGTGATACATCAGTAAAACATAAACCTCAACAATACTTTTAATCCACATGTAGCTTATTCTGACAGCACAAACAGCAACAATTGAGTACAAAGAGTAATATGGAAGTTTAGATTGTTTAAAATTGTATTTTTCCCCAATTTATCATGGTTTAATCACCATGATAATGGATCATAAAACATCATAAATGTTATTAGAATTAAAAAGTACAATAATTAATACAATAATTAGTACAATAAAATTAGTGTTCCTTAAACAAAACTACAGTATCATTAAGTTGAATACCAGTCTGTGTTCCTGAGAAGATATAACTGAATAACAGAAAGGCACATTAGGACTAGTCCCACTCTTGTGTCAGCAGTTACAGCTTCTATCCTAAGTACAAGCCCCAAAGTGATGCTCAGAGATGTGTTACATACTCTACAAAAATGCACATACAGTATGCTAGCAACTCAGAATATGACTGATATTTTTCAGCACTATTTTTTGATTATCTTGAAATGAAAATATTTTAATAGGAACAATTCCATGGATAATAACACTCTGCAAATATAAAACTACAACACTTGTTCATGAATATATTTCTCTTGTCTTAGGACCTTCCAAAATCTTTCTGGTAGTCTCACAATAGTATTGCAAATTAATGTTAATATTCTCACTATGCAGTTACTGAAATATAGGAGATCTACAGAGGAAAAATATTAGGGATCAAATTGATATATTTGATCTCCAACACTAGGTCCCTCTTTAGACAGGTAATACAATGATTAGGTTAATACATGCTTTAAAAACACATAGTCTTGGTGAGGAAAATTTTCATTTCATAGCATTAAAAGTATCACCTGCCCAAGACTAATCAGTTGTTGTGGAACACAAGTATTTCCCTTTTTCTTAAAAAAGGGAGAGAGAGGGGAGAGAAAAGACCTAATTCACCCTGCAATTTCCAAACCCAAATTTTCATATACTCTTTAGAAGCATACTAAATTGATATTTTTTTTGCCCGTTATTAGTACTTATGCCCTTCAAATTCTTTAGCTGAATTGGAAAATCACATTATGAAGAAACAGTTTTTGATAAATGAAACCATTAAGGTACAATTAGATAAACTTACATTCAGCAACTATGATTCAATTCATACAAATTTTTTGCAAACATGTCTGCTTAACCCTGTTGTTAAAAAAAAAGAGTGGCAAAGACGCCAATCTTTATGATCCTTTAAGCCCTTCAACTCAATGAAAAGCTCTCAAAGCTTCAGTTTTATAGTCGTTATGAAACTGGACTTTCACAGGCATTATGACCTTCTAAGCATGAAATAGTACTTAATAAAGCCCCACAGTCTTGTTTAGAACATAATACTTTCATGAACAATATAATTTGCTGTTTCAAGGTCTTCCACAGTTACAAGCAAAAACATTAGACAGCTGGCCTCCTGAACCAAAGGAATCAGTATTAAGACTGGAAAAAAACATTTTACTTTGAAGTAAAATGTTTTTACTTATAAATGATTACACATTGAAGAAACTAGGTGTGCATTTTTAATGGCATAACCTTTTGCAAGATTAAGATCTATTCAATTAGAAAAAAGATATATGTACTAAAGAAAGTAAGGACAAATAGCTGAAGAATGAAGGTCTGGCTTCAAAAGTCTCAAATATTGTGCATTCCTAGGAATACAAGTATATCCCTAGGAACAGCTTGCATGATATAATTGTTAATCAGTTGTTTCAGAATTACTTGGAACTTCATGTAATTATATTCTTCTTCTCCTTGACAAGCTTTCTGAACTAAAGAAACAGTCTTCATTTTTGTAACAAGTTGCATTTAAACTCGATTTTTTATTTTTTCCCAACAGTGAGTTATTTTCAGTTGCTTTTATTCTGAGATGGAGGTCTTACATTTTTGGTACACTAAATCTCAACTATAAATTTTTATTGAATTTCAGACATTATTTTTATCATACAGTCAAAACACTTTTTTTCATCACTAAAAAGATAAATTTGAAAGAAAGCTAGTATTAAAACTGACATTAAGAGAGAATGGAAAAAGAAAGTGGGTAATGAAAAGGGCACTGGAGAAATAGATCCAATACCACTACATAAAATAATACATATTAATGTGCATCTGGCTTAAAAGAATGCCATTTTCCCTTAATTAAATAAGTCAATAAATTATAAATTTCTAAAAATATTGTAAGGCTAGAGATGGATATGCATGTATTTTGAACAAGATAAACAAAAAGAAAACAACAAATTAAATAGGAAACTTAATGAGCCACAGAAAGAAAAGAGTAAGAAAAAATGTGTAAGCAGAACACTTAAATAAAACAAGAAAATAAAATGTGTAAATATCAGACAAAGAAAAGAAGCTAAGAAAACAGGCTAATGCAACAACGCTTTCATTTTTCATGAAAACGGGAAAAGAAGATGGACAAATTTTTGACAAGTGTTTTAGGAAGTTTAGCTGTAAGCCCATCTCTAACTTCAGTCAATCCTATATATAACTGATAGACTGGCAGCCTACAGAAGCATTATTAAAATCTTGGTCAAATATTCTGCAATGCAGCATCAGTGGCATTGGTTCAACTCTGCAGTGTAAATATATTGAATGAGAATCTTGAGTAACTCCCTAGAATGCACTGGCTAAAAAAGCTACAACTCTAAATTAATACCTAGACAAGGCCATTTTCTTATTTTAAAAGTCTTAATGCTGATCCAGAAAATGGCCAAAAAGCCATGAAGATATTCCTGGTAATCTATCCACAAAGAATTTAAATAATTTGTCACTGTTATGCTGGTATATATCTTGCCGGGAAATATCCACAGCCCTGTAACTAATAGATCATATTATTTCAGCTTGCACACAAATTATTGCAGTTGATTCTTTTAAAATAAATTGGAGAATACTGGAACAAACCCAAGGAAAATATGGATTTTTTTTCAAGGAGGGCATTTGTTATTTAATTTTGACA
This sequence comes from Campylorhamphus procurvoides, assembly GCA_013396655.1. Classification (NCBI taxonomy): domain Eukaryota; kingdom Metazoa; phylum Chordata; class Aves; order Passeriformes; family Dendrocolaptidae; genus Campylorhamphus; species Campylorhamphus procurvoides. Next base: position 33,010 of record WBMV01000232.1, on the reverse strand, counting down.
AAACTTAACCTGGAGCTTTTAAACATGGAAAGTAAATGTTCTTTGAATTCCAACTGAAGAAAATTAAATTCAAAATGAATAATACAGAATAAGATCTTTCAATAACAGAAAATCTTTAGTAATTCTATTTACAAAAAATGTGTAAAAAGCCATGCTACCACATCCTGGTATGTTATAAAATACAATAAAGAGTAAAAAAAAAACTCTTTTCACACTCATTTTTCCAAGCAAAATTTGAGACACATGGATGTTTATCAGTCATAGTAAAAAAGGATAAACTGAAGTAGGCAGAACTCAAAGTAGATATTAAGCAAAGATTAACACAGAATGAGGAAATACTCAATACAAAACCAGATAAATACATAAGTATCAGTATTTACAGAGAGACAGATTGAAATATTTATTAAAACAATTTCATGAACAATATACTTCATTCCTGGTGACATCATAAGAAAGAAATGCATTGTAAGTCAGTACCAGCTTATACTTTTAGTCTGTCACCTGCTTTTTTCCCCTCATGTTTTATTATTCACAAAAAAGCTTTTATTTGTTACACTAAATTAATATTAATTTTTAGCATTCAGACCAATACTATGTGCTTCAGGGGAAGACTTAACATACCGTAAAGGTTTGAAAGGTGAGTTCAACCTTGCAGGGCTATATTTAGCCCTGACCCTCTAAATAAGCTGACCTTTCCCAGGCTGCCTGTGTGATGGGAGAAGGGCAGTGTACAGGGCATGCAGACCACAATGTGCTGAACAGAGCTGGATCATCAGAGATGGTGTCGTGGTTTACCCTCAGCCAGACAACAAATGCCACACAGCCACTCACTCACTCTCCCCCTGCAACGGGGTCAGGGAGAAAATTGGAAGGGTAGCCAGGGGTTGAGATAAAGGCAGTGTAATAGGGAAAGTAAAAGCCATGCACACAACCAAAGCAAAACAAGGAACTGATTCACTGCTTCCCACAGGCAGACGGGTGTTCAGCCATCTCCAGGAGAGCAGGGTCCCATCACATAAAATGGTTACTCAAGAAGACAAAGACACCCCAATCATACCTCTCTTCCTCCTTCCTCTCCCCACTTTATATACTGAGAATGATGTCATATGGTTTGGAATATTCCTTTGGTCAATTGGAGTCACCTGTCCCAGCTGTGCCTCCTCCCAACCTGCCATGCACCCCCAGCTTCCTCACCAGCCTGGCAATATGAAAACCAGAAAAGGCCTTGGCTCTGTGTAAACGCTGTTCAGCAATAACATAAACATCTCTACACTATCAACCCTGTGTTCACACAAATCCAAAACACAGCCCCATACCAGCCACTGTGAAGAAAATTAACTGTGCCAGCCAAAACCAGCACAGAGAGTCAGCTTTGGAACAGGAATTACAAACACGCTTCAGCTACAGACCTCTGAACACTGGTTTGTACAAAAGAGTCAACATAGGTTTTGCTGTCAAGAAAACTGAGAAACAGTCAAAGAAACTATAAACTCACCTTTGACTGGGCTTAAAGATTTAAACTCTCAAAAAACTAAAAAATTGTTCTCATACACCAAGCTCAGCACTGCTAGAACTAAAACACTGGGTGCCTCAGTTGAAGCTAGCTTGAGTTGAAGTAATATTTTTTTGAGTAAAATGCAAAGATACTTTTAGATCTTAAAATTAGAAATCTTTCTTCAACATATGCAAAACAAATCCTTTTGATTATTTACGGATTAATTAATTCAGTGGAGTAGAATTAATGTGGTAAAAAAAAGCAATGCTTATAAACACCTTTCATTGATTACCATGGTTGCTATTTTCATCCTTTTTATCACCAGAAGTCAGTTTACAAAATGTCATTCATAAACTTGTTTTAGAAAACCTGGTTGCATTGCTGTTTTTGGACAAATCTGGTTTCTTTTGCAAAATGCTCGGAAATAATATAATACACATATGCTTCCTTAAGTTTATGAATGGCTGAAGACTGCCATTTCATTAGAAAACAAACTAATTTTCAGTGCCTCCAAACTAACATACAGCAACAGTATGGGACCTCTTTAACCTGTAGATTGGCTCATCATGAAACCATACAAAGAAGCAATATGGGAAAACCATAAGTACTAAAATTGTATCTCCTGATTTTTGTTAGTATCAGATATTACAATTGAAAAAAAACAACCCAACCAACCAAAAAACACACCAAAAATGCCTCCCCCACCAAGACAGAAAAAACCCTAGCAACAATAAAAAAATACATAATTCCCCTACCCAAAAAAGAACCCAAATCACCATTTGTGAATAGTTGTAGCTCACTGCTGACTTGTAAGAAAAAAAAATAGTGTTTCAACAATCACATTAAAGCATCACTCTTCAAGTCCTAGAAAGATATGGGAAGTAAGCAGAATAAAAGTGAGCAATTTCTATGAGCAAAGATAAAATAAATTCTTACTGTGGAAATAAATTTCTTCTTATGGAGTTAATTGCCCTGTCAAACCCGCTGGATGACACAAAAAATGAATGGTTCAAAATAGTTATGGCTTGCTTGTCTGTCTTGTGTTACTGCAAAACAATTTCACAGTTTGAACAATTTCTTACTTTTAAAAAAGTTTCAATTTTTTTTTACATAAATAACACTTCTACATGCTTAATGAGCAGCACATCTGAGAAGAATAAAGAAACTTCAGAATCTCCTATCAATAAATATGGAACCTTTGTTATGAATATCTCAGAAGAATTCTCATGGGGATGGTAAAAAATCTCTATAACCTTATTTCACTAATAATTGGTTATTGATGATAGACAGTTGTAAGAATATTTAATTATATTATTCTATTGCTGTTTCATTATTTTCCTGAAACAAATCCCACCTAGGTCTTGAGAACTTGTATCTGTATTGCACATAACACTAAAACCTCAGTATAATGTAATAAATGGCAATTTTGATATCAGCTAAAGAAATCAATTCAAGGTTTCTGCACAAAAGCCCCCCCAGCTCCCACAAAAAGTCCAGATAGCAGTGTAATTGTTAAGGAGCAGACATGAATTGATAAGTTTTTGAACGTAACAGGTTTGTTTGTGTTTTGCTGAGGCTGAGGCAAATTGTTCAAAGGACAGAGAAAATTATTTCTGGAAATGAGACATCTTGGCTTACAGAAATAGAGCCATTCTTAAATATGTTCACAATCCTTTGGCAAGGCTCAGCGCCATAAGAAATAAAAAGAAAAGGAACACATGAAATCTGTCAAAGCACGTATCCTGTCTCCCTGGTTATTTTAGCTCTCTGCCAGTATCCAAGGACCATAGCTGTGCAGTACAATGTAAAACTGAAATGTGAAAAAGTAGCATTTGGAGTGGTCTGGGGTTTCTTCTATGAGAAGGATTTTTTGAGGATTTCTGATAATGCAGAATCTATCAAGTTCATTGAAAAATGCAGGTATAAAGACAACAAAAGTACCTAAAAATCTACATGGTCCTCTGATATCCCCATCCCTTTGACATCCAAAAAAATACATGAGTCTCTGGATTAGTCAAACCAAAGATCCATCACACCTAATGCTTTGTTTCTAAAGACTGATAATAGATCTTGTCTGGGAAAAAAAAAGGAAATGTAAAGAGTTACTACCCCAGAATACAATCCCAAACTCCTGTAATTTGTGGCTCAGGGACTTTCTGACAAACAGATTTATATCCTATAGCCTGATTTGATTTCTCTACCATGAACAGATCCAGCTACTCTGTGATGCCTGGAAAATATTGAGCACCCATTCATCCTGTCACAAGAGGTCCTACAGTGTAATTACAGCCTGGCCTATTTAGATATTACATAGGAGCCACTCCAAATTCAATTGTCTTTCAGAAAGCATACAGTTCTCTGAAATACTTCACAATTATCTTCATTTTCTTGAAAAACTTTTAACTTAATAACTTTATCATGTTACTCTTTACCCTTTTACAGTTTATTTACATATATGTTAAACAACACAAGTGTCAGACAATGTATTATTGACTTTTTTCCACTGTGAATACAGAAAAGTTATTCACTGCTTTCATTTCAGTTTTATTTCTTTTTAATTTTATTTTTTTAAAATCCATATTAAAGTGTTGTTTTTTACCTGTTGGTTTCCCTGAGAAAGTTTGAAGAGGAAAACCTTGTTTGATGCATTTTGGAAATCCAAGCAGCCTACACTGAGTTGTACATACATCTTACAAACTAGAAAATGCTTTCCTCACTTTTATCTGTATACCATGGAGACTCCTGAAATGCAGCTCTGAGGAAGTTCAAGAGCAAATTATATGAAGTAAGAGCACAGTAGTATGGGAATCAAAGCCATCAGCATCATATGACAATTTCCCTATGATTCCTTTAGCAATTAAATTATTGTTAAGAAGAAATTTGCAGGACTAGGTAAATAAGAACAACAGCAGACATAGTGAGATTATTAAAGCACATTTAGAAAACTGTCCATTACAATCCAGTCCATTACAAAAGAGCCTCATGTTTGGAACCTTAGCATAGCATTGATCTTTGAATGAAGCAAAAACTAATCAGTTTGCTAGTATATAAAGTATGAAGACACAATTAGGGATAAACTTTCCCTGAAGTCTCTCTTGTAAAATACAAAACTCTTTCACATCAGAGGAGAAAGAAGATATAGTATATACAGTTGTATACGCAGTGTGCTAAGGCCTTTTTATTGATTCAGAGAAGAACTGATATGATAACTGTAGTAGAAATGCCAGCAATATCCCCTTTTGCTCTATGGTGGTTAACTCTACTGATATTTTGTTTTGTTGTGTAATACCCATTTGTCTGTATTGTACCTGTCTCTTTTATCACCTTCTGAGTTTAAAGAAGTGAATGGCATGTGTTTGCTTACTAATCGACATTAAGTTTAAAATGGTTCTGCGTCTTGCCTTTAATGTTAAATTGAGGTTTTCAAAGAAGATTTTACTGGGACAAATCCTCTGAATATTGCAGGTCAGAGTTTTCTGACAAATGTATGTATTGACACCTCTTGCCTGTTTTCGACTAGGTTAGCAACATGTCATAACTTGATTTTATGTCTATAGGAGTTCTACTAGATGACTGTGTTAACAGTTACACATTTATTTCAAAATGTGTTTAATTTCAAAACATACATGCCTGTCTATCGGGCATAATAATACAGGGATCTGAAGGCAGCTACAAACTCTTTTTATAAGATTTTAGCCATCAAAAGTATTATCCCCACAGACAAAAATCCCTATTTTAAAAAAATTTAACAGATATTTAATTTTCTGACAACTAACAACTGATTTTGTAACACCTGAATCAGTTGATTCACTTTTTAATTCTTCTGGTCCTTTTGCATTCTCCATATTAACACCAGAAGTAGAATAAGTAAAACATAATCAAAATTCAGATGGAAGTATTGGTCTTCATAAGCAAACAAATTCTTAGCAATCCTAATTCTCTTTCATATTAACACTTGAAAAATCTCTTTTATGTTTGTGGAAGACGAATAAAGCTAAGAAACAAAGACTATGCCTCTACCTTCTTTTACGGGCATTGTGATTTCAGTGTAATGTTACTGAGTTTAAAACTTGTTTCAGTCAAGTACACTGACCCCATTCACATCGCTTTATCAAGGATTATTATTTATCCTGAACTAAGTCATACTTTCTCTGGCATTTAATATTACATTATATATTAACTTTAGAGGAGCCATAAGATACAAGTTTGCAACATACTAGACACATGCTCGTATCTTCCCATTTGTGCTAGTAAGGTTACTCTCTGAAGTTATAAAGGGACTTGCTACTTTTTGTAACTGAAATGACAGTCCACAAATAAAGCTAAAAATAATTAAGCACATTTTGACAAAATGTTTCTATTTTTCCATAAAAGATATTCCAGAATAAAATTCATATTAAACCAGTCCAAATCCTATGTTGAACAAAACAACACTTGCAAGGGTTTCTCAGATTTTGTTAAGGAAAGTAGTGAAAGAGAAAGACTATGCTGATTTTATCAACAGGAAAAGCAATACAGTATCTGTATCAATCATTGCAATTCTCAAAGATGTTAACACCTGCACCAGCATTCTTTATGTGCATAGTGTAATTGCAATCCTGATTGCTCCCTGGTGAGAGGTGATAGTCCATGATCTTCCCAATGAATATGTGTGTTTTTTCCAACTTCTAAAAAAGTGAAAAATTTTGTCACTTGTGTTTATTGTGAATAATAAATACAACCAGAGATCCAGAATTACAGAAAACAGAAAACCAAATCTTTTTTATCTGAATGTCATCTCTTTATACTTTCAGGTACCCCTGTCTACATACTGATTACCTTTGTTATGGACCAAATAGAATAATCCTGTGCATCTCAGAAGATAATGTAAGTTGTAACAGCATGTATGTTTCAAAAGATTTACTGGAAAAATTTACAATAGCCTAGTGCAGTTATTTTGAGTGACCAAATGACCAAGTGAAGTTGAAATATGATAGAGAAGAATGAGAGAAATAACAGGTCATGGAGGCATCTTTCTCATCAAATTACCATCATAGTATCTGTGGTATTTACTGTCATCTGAGCCCTACCTCCTCAAAATCACAAAATAGTCCATAGTAACTTTGAGGGAATAATTTAGAGCTGACAGTGGTATTCAGCTGTTTGAGGCTCTTGAAGCTGACAAAATAAAAATTAAACTCTCATAAAATAGTATGACATAAATTACAGAAGACAGGGAATATCTGCAACTGTTGAAGGGAAGAAAACTTTGCATTGCCTTCTGTAAATTTGATTTGGATGCTCTTACTGCATTTTTTATATCTATCAAGATGGATGGTTGATTACCTTATCATCCTAAAGCAATTTCATTTTAGTTTTCAAGTCAAATTTGTCCTTTAGACCTATAACCTCTAACTTCTTGCTCTACTACTGTTAGAAAAGTGATCATTTCCTTTCTCCCCAAATGATCATAATTTAAAAACCTTCATATCCCATGATACTTATTCTAGCTCAGAAATTTTGTGTCCTTTTTCATCTAGAAGAAATGAGGATAAAATTTCTAACTCGTGCATTAAATAGATTAAAAACTTTAGTCCTTTAGTAAAATGTGTTCCACTTGGTTTAAGTATGAAAATTACCATAGCTCTGAATAGAAAGTCATAAGTTTTACTAAACATATATCCTATAAAACAGTACAATTGTAAAAGTTTAATTGTAGCTTGAAATCTCTGTTATGGATTATCATCTATATATATCGGTGGTATTGTTCCCATTGTTGGTAAAAATTATCATGTGCTATCATGGTAAACATGGTTTCATGGAAATATGGCAAGACAAAATGTGAGAAATGTATATGTATTGATATATCTCAAATATCTCTGACACATTCACAAGTTTAAAAACATAACATAGATCAAAGGTCAGGAAAGACATGAAAACCTAATATGCTGTAACAGTAACTATTATAAACTTGAAGAATCCAAAGCAAATCAGCCTACAACCTTCTTGTCCCAGTCTTGGGCTTCAGATGGACTACATGACCTCCAGAGATTCCTTCCAGTCCAAAGTATTGTAGGTTTTTACTCAAAGAAAGAATGTTTTTCCACGAAAATTATATTAGATGACCCACCCATATTTATCAGGCTGAGAAGTCAATGGTCAAGCTGCTCACACTTCCTGAATGTCAAACTTCCTCCTTACACTAAAATATGTGTTCCTTAGTAAACCCTGTGTCTCATGGTACTTGGGCATGGAACATAGAAATAAAAATCAGTAACCAAGATTGAACAGGAGTTTAATCTCTGAGAAAGATAGAAACATATTTTAGAAATGGGTACAGGTTTGTAAGAAGTCCCAGCCTATGTATTTCTCTTTACCTGAGAACTTAGGGTACCCTCCTGATACTTGTTCTAAGCAAAGTGCCTCTCTATTCTCCTTTGCAATAAAGTACTTTACAATATATATTCAAGTTACTAAAAAAAAAATTAAAAAAAATCACAGTAAAATAAAAGAATAATAATTTTAAAATCCACCTAAGGGATAGGAAGGTCATTTGTTAGCTTTGTGTTGCACATTCAGCTGTGAGATTGTTCTCACCTTCTTCAAGAGGCTGGTAAGACAGCTCAGAGGTTTCAGTAGGCAACATCCCACAGCATCAATCATGTGGAAGTCAACTCCCTACAGCATGCTAAGGAACTGAGGAAAACCCATGGTAAACTATACTTGTAGATCATTCTGTATTTATTGATTATATAAAAGATTTCATTCACAACATTATTTATTACATGGTAAATTTTGCTTTCAACATTTCCACAGTATTTTATTTTGAGAAATAAAAGGTCAGTTTAACAACATTATTAAGGAAAATCAGCATAGACATTATAGATTTTTTGATTATTCTAGTTTAGGCCAGGTTCAAAATGGCTTGCATTCATAATTAGCTCTTACTGACTAAAGAGATTCAGTTTAAGAAAGAAAAAATTGAAAGGCTAATCAATCCAGTGAATTGTTAAATCAGCCTTCCATCCCTAGAAAAAATTAAACAGCCTAATTTTATAGACCATACTGGTAGCAAGTGATGGGTTTTTAAGTGCTGTGCACTGTGTGCTCCAATATTTGTGATATAGTGAGCTGCCACTTGATAATGCTTACGGGTTTTATTGCTGGGTGACATCTTGAAGAGATCACCACCTATGGTGAAGGAGAATAGTAAGAGTCTAGATGTAGAATCACATAGTCAAAATATTTGCTTTTACTTAGTGTTTTCGACCCACTTAGCATGTCTCTCACAAAGAAGGAATCCTTACTAACAAGGAGGAAGAAATAAGTGCAAAAGATGTTGATCATTTGCACAGTCAGCGAGGTAGTGTCTGTATAAAGTGTCCACATTTCCTGAGTAGCAGTGGCCTCCTTATTATACTGTTCTTCAGTCATCCTGAAAACATGGTGGCAAATCCATTTATTAATGGAAGCAATTAGGATATGCATTATAAAAGTGTAATCAGATCTTATTCTAAATCCAGCTCTTTTTTCAGAACTGCATGGAGATTTCAAGCAATCCTATCCGCTAGAATGGAAAAAAAATAACTTCAAGAATATGAGAAATTGAATACAAAGTAATTTATTAAATAATTCTAGTTATATAATAATACTCTTTTATTGTACCAACTTGGAAAGTCATAAGATTCAAAAAACTAATGTTCGATGCATTAAGTTGCTTATTACTTATGTTCTCTATGAGAAAGCAACGCACCACCCCAGGATTAGTTTTTTTAATTAAAACTAAAATGGTTAAGCAATTTACCATAATATGCAATTGCTATTTAGCCAGGCCAAGTTCTAAGGTACTGAAGACCTGTAATTCTCAGAGCTTTCAATGTCAGATTGTAGTTCACTGTGCAATTCACTACATAACTGCAAACAGATTACACATATATTGTGGAAAACTGTCAAACATTATGAGGTTGATATATCTAATTTTATAAATGCTTCTTTAGAAGGAATCACTCTACAAAAAGAAAATGTAGTATTGTTGTAATCAAAGTATTAAAGCTGGTTATTATTTGCATAAGAAAAACATTACGCTAAACCTTAATATGTTAAACTTTACAAAGTGACCCAGTATTCCAGCTTAGAATAATGCACATTCCAAGGGAAAGTAAGATTGGAAGCTAAAAATAGAGAAAACAATGGACATGGAGCAAGACTGTGTGTGGAGCACAACTGAGTAATGGTATTTTTATTTCTTAAATACATATGTCTAATACTGCTCTTCTATATTAAAAAAAAGTTGACCCTTCTCTTTGATGCTCTGTGGTAGAACATAGAGACAGTTTGAATGGGTAAGTAAAGTCCTTCCACGAAGTAACTTGGTCAAAGAATTCCAGGCACTGCAATGTTTATACAAAAACTGTATAACTGTTAGTGAATACAGTGTGCCTTTGTGTCTTTATGAAGATAAAATGAGAAATCAAGCATACACAATATAAATATCTCAACTGCATTAAACATATACAACAATGCATTAACAGAGTCAGTAATTATTATTTATATATATATAACATTTTCTCTTATTTTTCTTGCATATATTTTATGCAGCCCAGGAACATGACCTTATTTAAATTTGATTTTTATCAGGGTTTTTTTTGTCCAGGCAATTGCAAACTGGTCCTTAGGCTGGACTATAAAATGTGGAGAAGTGGAATAGGAGAAAAAAACAATGAAATTGAACAAAATGAAAACACTGTCTGGTCTTAATTCCTCTGCTTTACTTTCAAGTGATCTTCATATTACAATTCCATGGCAGCTACAATTAAAAAGTGTGTGTGTATATACATATACATATATATATCAGCAAAAGTATCAAGCACCTTGCAGTCACTAAAAGCTTTCATATCAGTGTTAAGAACGTTTTGACAGCCCGGAAGGATATGAATCTATGATGCTTTGACTCTGCTTTACTAGCATAAGAGAGCTCTGACTCCTTGTTAGGATATAGGAACCCCATGTTTATACCAGTCATGAACAAAAGTGCTCCTTCCCCTAAACTTTAAAAATGTGATCAATTCCCTGCATTTGCTTGTCCAAAAATCAACCAAGGAAACATTCTGGACAAGACTTCAATGCATGATGTCAAGGGGAAAGAATATAGAGGACTAAATGGGTGGAAGCCAGTCTTTGTAAAACATAGTAAAGACTCTCAGTTCATCTCAGAACCAATGGCTAATTTTGTTTGTCTAAAAAGAAAGTCTCAGAGAATAAATTCGCAATTCGAAGGATAAAGGTAATATGCCTGGCTACAGATGGGCTTAACAGTTTGCAGATTGGACATTTTGAAAAATGTTTTCTCTTTTGTAATAGACCAAATTCGATGTGTTATATAAAAGCTCATTCTGCAATAAGAAGCTCTTTAAGAAGTGCAAGGTGAACAAGTAGACTGAAGAAGGAATAAATAATCATGATGGAAAACAGTAGATAGGAAGAAGACCATGGCTCCCCCTTCCTACAGGATTTGTCCTTGTAGCTGCAAACTCCATTCCTCCCTGGCAAACATTGAATTATAAATTACCTTGTCGAATAGAACATTTACCCTCATCTATATGCTAACATTAGGAAGTAAATATGCACAGAAATAAGTGCACCTGTTTACATCCATAGTCATGAATTGAAAGCAAAAGAACTCTAAACCTATTTTTCCAAATCTTAGTGGTATTGGAAAAAATGACCCACCGTGATTCATGGTGCTGAAAAACTAAAATCTTGTGTATAGTTCTCAGAAGAGAACATTCTCAGAAGAGAATGACTGGAACAGAATCTGTGTTGTTAATCTTCCCTGTTGTGAGTATGTCTTAACATCTACATTTAGATTTACTACTGGTTTGGTGTTTTTCCTTTCCTATTGTATCTCCATGCACTGGAATTACTAATTTGGAGCTAGACATTCATTTCAAAATACTGTGACATTTTTTTCTAAGACTGTAAAAAACTGAGTATTCCTTTCATCTGATAGATTTTAATATGTTCATATTAACAAAATTATTTTAGAAAATATGAGTATGTGTGACTGACACCTCTGCATATTTTTTTTCAAAGAGATTTCTTTTAAGTATTTCAACAAATCACTTTTCTGAAATATACAGTGCATCCAAATTGTTGCTGTCTTCAATGTGTCTTGAAAGAGACATTCTAACAAATCAAAGTTATGCTTACTGAGTGCACATACAGTCAGCCATCATACATCAGTGCCTGTCTGGTTAATGCGCCTTCACAAGCACTTTACTGGATATAATACTGAAACACTTTAATGTGACTTTTTATTTTAATTATTTTAGGTTTCTGTTGCTTTTTCTTGATGATGGTCTTTGATGCTTGAGGTTTTTCCTAAAGTGCAGATTTTCCTACCTCAGCAACAGTGAAATACTTTTAAAGGTTGAGTCATTTTTACCTGAATTTCCTGGTATTTGAAAGAATAGTGGAGAAATCTTGTGCAGCATTTTAAACTCAGAGTATCAATACACAGTTATTTTCATGTTGTTTTGTGGGTTTTTTCTCTGTCAGTGTGGAGTGGACGCCATCTAGTAATCACATTTAATTGTCTTAGGAATCTGTAGTAAAATCTTTACAAGGTAATAGATATAAGACTGTATTTATATACTTTAATGGAACCTGTTTCATACATTTGTGAACAAAAAGAAAACAATACAGAAACATTCAGATAGTCTGTAAAGACTTAACTCATTGGAGAATAATAACTATTTATAATTCTCCTATAAGAACTATCCTATAAAATGAATTGCTGTTAATTGCAGTATCACAAACAAAAGACACTATTTTTGTGCCAGAGTAGTTCCTTAATGACAATATATCAAGTGTAATGAGACTTTTCTCTAAGGTCCTAAGCAGCAATACTTTCAGTGAATACTATGGCTGTAGATGTTCTAGAGAATTAATTTGAACTATATAAAACACGCAAAAAACTGGTGCTATCTATTGAAAGGGAAAAGAAGAGACTAAAATGCAAACGGATTTATCGTGGGCATCTCTTTCTTGTTACCAGCCAGTTAATATTCTTGGGAAACTATGTGTTAACTAGGAAAATACTGGAAATTGAAATTACCTTTAAATCACAGAGAGTTTGGCAATTCTTGAATAGTGATAACTTGCCTCTTTCATACCTCTAGCAGTTTAAAATCGCACATATACATCTCTGGCTCTGACAAGATTTATAGCATCACTTGATAAAAACCCTTTCCACTGGTAATTCTTGTTAAGAATTAACATAACTTTTATCCATCACATAAATAAAGATTTATAGTCTGATTAAAAGCAGGCACAGCAATATCCTCCTTGTCATTCTTTGTAAAGATGCATAATGGGAATAAATTCTGATTTACAATATTAATTATTCAATGTCATAAAAACAGTGTCTCTGCCTCACACACTGATATGGACTTTTCAATGTGAAATCTTTTCCTTTTTATTCATCACTTCTCAGTCGATCTGCACTGGGGATGTTTTAGTTTTTTGCTTCAGTTACTGAAGCAAAATAGAGTGGTGTCATAGACACAGAGAGGAAGAATCTGTTAAAATGCCAAAAAAAAAGGCATGATATTTAAAATATGCAATCTGCTTTGGAAGGAAATAAAAGCTGTTTTTTTCACACCAGTTGGTTGATTAATGATACAGCTCAAAAAAGATTAAAAACCACAATACTTAAGTAACAAGGAATCCATGAAAGAAGTTGAAGGAGAAGCAGATGGTGACTTCTATCACACTGCTTTAAAACTAAAAAACTACACTATAGATTCTCATGATGCAAGTGATACCAATACTATAATTACCTTAAATCCAGGCAAAGAATTTAGGGTACAGGTTAACAGGGTGGAAATACTAAGTTAAATAATTTGAGCTGAATTTTTTTTGTGTCAAAAATTAGAACTCAATTTTGTGTCAAAAAAAACCCAACTTAAAATTATATAATATTGGATGAGGGTCATAGATGGTTGGATCTAAGCTGATATTCTTTGGAATCTTTAGAATCTAAATTCTTTAGAATTCTTTAGAATCACTTTTTAGAGAAGAGTGATTCAAAAGAGTTGGTTCTTTAAGAAATGTCAAGTCAGAGACACCAGTGAGACAGTCCATAGCAATAAAATGGAAGATTATCAAGATAGGGAACATTTAAACAAATCATACATTCAAGTCCACAAGTGTTTATGTCTCTGTGAGGCCATGTGAGTATCTTTGAAAGTTGATGACGACCAGAAGAATTTCCTGAGGACTGGAAAATAAAAGCCAGTCCTATCTTCAAGGACAACATGGTCAGTCAGCCTCACCTTTACCCTTGGAAGGTGATGAAGCAAGTAATCCTGGAAACTCTTCCTAGGCATTTCAACGAGAAGCTGATTTGGTGTATTCAACATGGGTAATGGAAATATTAGGCCTGAACAACCTGACAGCCTTCTACAAAAAAAAATATTAGTTTTGTGGGTGAACATAGAGAAGCTGATGTTGTGTATCTTGACTTCAGCAGGGCTATCAGTGCCCTTCGTAGAAAAACTGATGAAACATGGATCAGATGAGTGGGCAGGGATGTGGAGTTAATACTGTGTGAACTGCTGGATTCAAAGGGTTATGGTCAAAGGTCCAACTGGAGGTTATGCAGGACACTGGTTATGCATCCCTGGAATCAAGACTCTCTTCAATACAATTTAGCCTCTTTATATGACCTGGATGATAGTACTGAGTTCACCCTCAGCAAGTTTGCAGCTGATATAAAACTGGAAGGAGCAGTCAGTAGATCAGATGACCATGCCAGCATCCAGAGGGACATCAGTTGCTGTAGATGAAGGAAAAAACCTTATGAAGCTCAATGAAGACAAGTATAGGATCCTGCACCAAGGGAGGAATAGCCCCATCCAACAGTTCAGGATGGAGACCAAATGGATAGAATGCAACTCTTGAGAAAAAACTCTTGAGGTCTTCAGGGACTCCAAGTTGAACAGGAGCCAGCAGCATGACTCCACGGAAAGTAAGACCAAGAGTATTCTAGGCTACATTAGGAAGAATCTTCCCAGACAATCAGAGAAAATGATCCTTCCCCACTCCTTAGCACTGAGCCCGCATCTGGAGTACTGTGTACTGAACTGTGTCCAGTTCTGAACTCCCCAGTATAAGAAAGACATGGACACACTGACCTAAGTCCAGCAAAGGGACACAGAGATGATTAAGGCACTGGAGGGGCTGTCATGTGAGGAGCAGCTGAGGGAGCTGGGACAGCTCAACCTCAGAAGACAAGGCCCAGTACCAATGTGTATAAATACTAATGGGATTGAGTAGAGAAGATGGAACCAGGTTCTTCTCTGTGGTGCCCTGTGACAGGATGGAAGGAAATGAAGTTAAAACACCAGAAATTACAACTGAACTAAAGGAGAATGTTTCTTAACCATGAGATAGATTGCCAGAACAGGTTGTCCAGAGAAACTGTGGAGTCTCCAACTGTGGAAATATTCAAATTGTTTCAGTTCATCTAATAGCAGAGGTTTGAACAAGACAAATTTCCAGTAGTCCCTTCTGACTTCAACTATTCTATGATTTTGCAAAAAGTAATTCTCCTTCCTCATTAATTCTCACCAAGAGAACCTGTTGACCCTTGTTCTGAAGTCACACATTTCCAACAAGGTTATTCCCAAATAAGTGCCTCTGTGTTTGGTGTTTTTCAAAGGCAATAATAGAGGGACAATCACTGTTCTTGTTTGAGTTTAAATAATTATCTTTTTGTTGTAGTCAGATGATGTGAAAAAGTTATGCAACTCATTTGTGTCTAGAGATGCTGCAGTATATTATTGCTTTTGCCTTTCAAAAAATGGCAAGTCAGAACTGCCTAAATTGACAGCTTACTGTCAGCTGTGGCATTAACTCTAGGAGAAATCCACTTGGAAAGGAAGAACTCCAATCAGAAAGCAACTGAAATAGTTCATGCCATGGCTTCTCTACACAGCCTGCTCCCTAGGCTTCCCTCAGCAGTCACTAAGAGAGTACTCAGGGCTGGATGGATGATTGGACCAAGCGATAGTAGGCAACCTAATATTCCTAGCCTCTTTTAGTGATATCAGGAAAGAACCAACTTATTTTCCTGTTTTACTTAGATGTTTATAATGCTCATTTGATGGTTAATACAGGGATCAGCTGTCCTCTAACAGCAAGATGATAAACAAGAGCTCTGTCTTCACAGTGTGCCTGTGTTGGTCTTGATTCTCAGATTAGTCACTTGTTCCTCTCAGTTAAAGTGTCAAAGATACTGCACCAAAACATTGTCCCTTCTAGAAGAATAACTGGAGAGTACCAGAATTCCCTAAGAAAAAAAGACAAAGACACAAAGGTGTCATTTTGTGGTATACCTGTATGATGCCATGCACTCACAGCTGTGGCTAAAAACCTGTATGACAAACATACAACTGTGATTTACTAATGTCATCACCCCTTGTGCTTACTGTTTCACACTCATTATACTAGGTTTGAGATTATAAACAAGATGAAGATTTGTTTACTTGTTAAAAGCTTTGCTTGTTTAGCTCAGGGCAAAATAGCTTTGTTTCTTTGTTGACTAAGTGTGAGTTACTAAATAAAAACCCTGTAAATATTTCTAGTAAGCAAAATTATCTGTGCAGCTAAATTAAAATATTTTTGCAGTACAATAATATTGCAACAGGCTTTTAACAATTCTCTTTGTACTTGCCCTGGCAGCTTGAAGAAGAGCAATACAGGATATCTCACCATTAGAGAATAGATTTTTCATAAATTATATCCCTATTAGGAAATATGACCTATCTGTTGTACAGCAATGTAAATTCTCCAGATGAGCCACACGGAACAGGCTGTGGGCTTTTTTTCTCACTAGATATACATTTATTAAAAACCCAACTTCATAGCTGTGCTTAAAAATAGGTTTGTGAAGTAACAGCCACACATTTGGAACAAAATCACTTTTAGAACTTCACATTCAGAAACATATTTATAAGAATTTAAATTCCAAAAGCACAAGATATATCTTACACATTGTGCATTATAGACATATTATCTTCTCCTCAAATGTAAAAGATCCATATTTAATCATCATGAGCCATTATTTACTTTACATTAGTTACTTTAAACAAGCTTTTTTATAATACCCATATATTTGAAAATGCATATTTAAATGGGAAATGTCAGCTAATCAAATAGCTTGGGATAAATTAGCAATAAATATTCTTGAGAAGAACATTGGACATACAGCTTGAAGGAACAACATAGTCACTTTTTTCTCTTTTCAGGGCAAGTAGTTTGGACCTTTCCAAAGAGATTGAGAAATTGATGTTGTTTTTATAATGCAGGTGTGGCAAGTCAACCCCTTCTGTTGATTTTAGGAGCACTGCATGGCCCAGGGGATGGGATTTTGTTCCTCAATGACATAAGTACAGGCTCACAGTGTGTTTGTATAAGCTAGTCAGTTAAAACCATGCAAACTTATGAACTCACAACTGTATCAACACTCTTCATCATCAACACTTGTATCACTCTAGCTTGTCTGATTGTGTAGGCACCTTAAAAGTAAAGAGGAGAGAGGAAAACAACTTCTGCATCACATATAAAGGCATAAGGTATGTAGGGAAAACTCTCACCCAAATCACAGAGTGTAGGCTTCTAGCAATAGGAAAAAATAACTTGGTTATCTCTTCTGTGTTCAGGTATCAGAAAGAATTTGAAGCTAAAAGGCAAAATACTTTGTGCTGAGGATCTTCAGAGGAACAGGAGAACTGTGTAGGAATGGCTCTCTGAGACACTCCTTTTCTAATGGGATGTTGAATATACAAAGAAACTCTGAGTGCCATCTAATGCATCTTGAATACTGAGCTTCAAAGACAAGACCACAGTCAGATATAAATCTCTCTAAAACCTTTCTCTTGCTTTGCATATTTTGGCCTGATATTGGCTGTTCATTCATACATGCTTAGGCTCAGTAGCATCACTTTTCTTTAACAGAGATCTACAGTATTTTCACATATTGATAATTATTAGTGAAAGAGGAATTTGGTGTATTGGAGATAATGATCCAATTAATGTCTTAATCCTGACTTAGATTTTTTTAATCTGCTGTTTTCTTTTTTTTTCTTTTTTCTTTTTTTTATCCCAGATTTTTAAAAAAGACCTCAAACATATAGACAGTTTTTGTTAAGTGTTATATAACATTTATTCTAGATATTTTATGCAAGCTTTCAAAGTTTGCATAATTTTGAACTCATATCAATAAATTTAATGTGAAGCAATCTTCATGATTCTTTAGTGATTTAGAGACTGCTTGTTTTAGTGACTGCACCTTGAAAATATGGGCTTTTTATATGAGTAATATGACAAGTATTATCATTGGCAAACTTTTTAAAACTTTACTTCCTCTTCAATGTTATCTGAGAAAACAAACTGTTAACAATTTCCCTATAACAGGACATTTCAAAGAGAAGGAAAGCTTCTGCTTCATTCTGCAATTTGCATTATTTAAAAAAAAAAAACTGAAGTAAAAGTCCTGATGAAAATACTTTTTAACAACATTATTTATTCCTAAGCAACTTTATAGCTAATTTCCTTTAGAATTAGTGAAATCAGGGGAAAAAAAATAAATCAAGCATCCATATGCATTAATCGTCCTTTCCAAGCATATAGACATGTGAAAAGACAATGACTGCTGTGTTACCAAAGATAAAATCCTTTTTGAAAATAAACAGCATTCATATGAACCACTCGGATATATTTTACTCAATATGTATACAAGTGTTTGTATCTCAGAAAAATAGTTTATTTCTGCTATACAGGTGAAATAAACAATATTCTCTGTGTTTATATACACATCTTGCAGTCCTGAGGTAATACAGAATTCTCCGGAGAAAGGAGGAAGAGTTAAGAATAGACAAGCTATTAAAACATATCTCAAAATAAGTATGTTGGTGGGGTTTTGTTATTCTGACCTTAAAACATTGTGGACATATAGAGCTATACAGCTTAAAACATAAAACTATGTTGCAAAGTCATGCAGCTTAACCTATATAGCTTATTATTAAAGCTCAGACAGTCTCAGCAGAAACGAATTCCTTAAGAGACTGAAAGTCTCTTTATTTTGAAGCAAAGTTGAAAAAGGTGATGAACTAGATGAAGCTCTCCTCTTGGTTGTACAAAATTGCACAGACACTTACTTCAAGGGCATGAAAATATGCCAGAGGTAGGAGTTCAAGAAAAGGATAATGTGAGGAAGGTTACTGAACAAACAAGGACGACCACTCTGAAGGACCATCAATTCAAAACGGGAGGCGTAGCCACAAGAGGAACAATTCTGGGAAAGAGGTGGAACAGTATTAGGTAATGATTCAAATTGTTAGGTAACTAAATAAAAACAAGAGGTCTTTGTAACTCACGCATGCACACTTTTTGGAAAATCTAATCTCTTGTGCATCCTAAATAAAGGAATGCTGTCTGCTAAAATTCACAAATTGAGTCTTAGGGGTTTTCCTTTAGGAGTCAATTTTATGCATCAACATAACCAAAGAGTTTATTAAGGAAAAATGGAGTAACTTAAATCTAATCCTACAACTGATTCATTATGGAGCCAAATTCTAAATAATTGATAATTTAAATTATGAGTGTCAATGTCATTTTATCTGGATTGTTGATAAACTTTTGATTTAACCGTTAAGGTATCAATTACACTAACAAAACATTTTGCATATGGGAGGTGTCTTGTTTGTCCAGATAAATCATACAAATTGCAGTGTAACAACTCTTGAATACAGGCAACATGGCCTGTAACTTGGATGCATGAAAATAGTAAGAGCATGTTTACACATTCTCAACAATTCTAAAATCATGCTTCTGTATATTATTCAGTGTTCAAGTCTAACAGACATTTCCTATTTTCATGAGTTATAGATTTTCTTGCTTACATATTTTATAACAGGCACCAGTGCATCAGTATATTATACACGGTCTGAAGAACAAAGAGAGCTGTTCAAGAAGTTACACTGATGTGAATTCACATTTGCTATCTACAGTACTGATTATATTTAGTCCTCATTTTTCAGTGTTACAGTAGAGTAAGTGTGGTTTCTATGCTTTTTAGATATAAGCTTTTCGATATCAGAATGGAAAAAGAAAGTGAGTCAATCTTTTGACACATAAAGCATCTCTGTTTGCTTGTTCCTATCACTAAAACTCTTTATGCCAAAGTATTGACTTTTTTTCTTCAAAGCAATGCTTCTAACAGTTCCATTTACAAAAATCCTATATTTTAGAGCTGGTTTTAGTAACAATGTTGAAGGCATATTGAATAACATTAAATCAAAAATTCCATTCCCATTGAAACAGAAACCTTAAATATAATTAATAGACTTTTAAACTTTCCCCAAATCTGCACTAATATATAACTTTTTTTAAAAAACATGATTTTTTGTTAACTTCAGTGATCTTCTTCCATATAATTTTTAGCAGTCCACCAATACTAACTATGGATTAGGATTGCATCCTACCTGTGACATGTGTAGAAAATATCAATTAGTTCAAAAGAATGTTATTGTATTATGGTGGTTGCTTCATAGACTGGAAAGACAAAAAATTGCTCAGAGCCATAGAGTGATGTTGTATTGTATTATTAATTATTGAATATCTACTTCATTTTTTCAAAAGTCCTTTTAAGATGGATATTGTCATGTTTACACTTTTCTTGCTCTATGATAGTTTAAAATGGCAGAAAAATTGCTGTCCCTCTTTTGGGTCATATTTCAACTGATATGGAAGCAGAAATAGAGAGAGTTGTTTGAAGAGGAAGCTTTCAAAGGAGAACTTTGAATTAACATTTTTATGTCCTAATAAACTATGTAAGGAGTAAGTACTTTAAAAATCTTTTGATAAAAATGTAAGATCTTGTCACCTTAATCTGTCATAAAACCTCACAAAAATAGGGTGACATTAAATTAAGTACTGCTGGTAATCACCTCTCACCTTAAGTTAAATTAACTTGAACATAATTGAATTTATGATTAAAGGCTTTAGAAACCTTCTCTTTTTTTCCAGTTAAAATTTAGAAGGTTTGCATAATTCCAGTGGATACAATAACTTTCAAAATTAATTATATTTTTCTGTACTTTTTGCTATGGACAATAAACACAAAGATATTTTAATAAACACAAAGATATTTTAATCTCATTAAAATTGTAACAGTCACACTTTCAGACAGACTCCCAATACAATAACATCAGTAGATGTTTTCACAGTCTCTTATTTTGGATGGAGCATGCTTAATCTGAATCCAGAAAATCCAGATAATTTGGAAGATATAGGATGAAGTTCTCCTTACTCTGCACAATACAATGACCTTGATGAGTCAACTCACAGATCAAAGGAGTCTGATTGGATCCTGCTTCAAAGTCTACTGATGCAATCACAACAATAATTCATCAGTTCCATGTCCTGTTCACGACAAGAGCTTGTGTGAGAATTAAAGTTCTAAAGAACTTTCCCACAGCATGTCATTTGGTAATCTCATCCTTTTCTTTGCTACATTTTGGAAGAACAATTCTTCCTTCTCTTCAAAATTCAGCTTTGAATTTTGGAACACTACAGTAAAATAAATGCATAAGGAAATATAAAATAGAAGAAATTTAGAAAGAATTTTTAGAAATTTAGCAAGAATTTTGTCATTCTTTGACTAATTTAAGTTTACAATGGACTTAAGATGTTTTTCCAAAACCTAGTCTCATTGTAATTAATATATTTGCATAGTTTCTGTTAGTGTTAACAGGAATTACATGTACATATTTTCAGGACAAGAGAACCCTAAGGAGACATTAGCAATCTCAATATGTATCAATCCTTAATGTCTCTTTTGCTAGGATAGCAGCTCTACTCAACCAGCATTTTTTGATATGTGGTGCTCTGTTTTCTCCACTGTTCAGCACTGAACCTAGCACTTTGGAAGGATCAAGCTAAGGATGTAGGCAGTTATTTTAATTGAAGAAATCTTTAAGAGTCTTAAAATGTAGTGTAACTAAGTTTATAATACAGCTATGTTCGATTTTTGCTCACTTACAAATTGTTTAAAAATGTACAGATTTTTTTATACAGGTGATAAGGTTTCCTTAAGTTTTCCAAAAGTTACAGAAACACTTGGGTGCTTTATTATATTGGAAAACTGGTAGATTGGCAAAACTGAATGTTTGTATGTTTCTTCCACCAGAATAGAGTACAATAAGAATGCTATAGACATAAATAGTACTAAAAGTACAATTTTACCATGAGATTTTTGGAACTTTTTTTTCCTTGTTTTAGTCCAGTACCTTCTTTTAAACCATATATTTATGTACTTGTACGGTGTAAAATATTTTAATGTGGCATGCCATGCGACAATTCAATGTCATATAAATGGCCCTAGTCCACACATATAAGTCAAATCATTACTTTCTAAATAAATTTTTAGCATAACTTTTCCAGATTTTTTTTAACTTATCTATAGCTATATGCTTTCAGAATAGCATAAAATCATTTGTGATGGTAGACATTTTTGTGATAAGCTTGCAGCAGCTCAAAGTTATCACAAAGCAGATGAACCTCTGAGTGACTAAATGATCAGCAGGCAATATCAGACAGAATAAGATGGCTGGAAAGCAGCCCAACCTTTCTTTCATCCTCTGTTTTCCAGCTGCAACAGTGATTATCAAAAACCATTTCAGGCATATAAGATATACACATACAAAGAAAAGGTAGCACAATAGCAGCAAGCATCACATAATTTCTAAACCTTTCAACAAGGCACTATAATGTTTATTATTCTATATATTATATATAGAATATAAATAATGTTATATATAATGCTTATTATTATTATTATACTTCTAATGAGTAATGGATGGGAATGGGGTCTCTTTCTCGCCTTGTGCCCTCCCATTCTCCAACAGAGAGTGGGATCAGAAACTGCATTGATACCCTCTTCCTTTTTTAACCCCATGCAACTTCATGTGCACTGAACCTGTGCACACAGCATTTTGACTCAGCACCAGCATTTTACTCCAGAGACAGAATGTCACCATAAGGAAAGACAGAAATGGGAAGAATATCATCGATCAACTTAATCCATCTGTGGGATCCATTCCAGCCTAGTCACAGCAGATCAAAAATACCTACCAGCTTGTCAGGTAGTTTAGAACTGTCCAAGGACACTCTCCCCAAGAAGTCCAAATGTTTTGACCTACAAAGCATCACTATCATATCCCTAGGTAGATCCCAGCAGGAACTATATGTGCTGCTTCACAGAAGTAAATTCTCTGTATCAGGCCAAGGAAACCTGAGTACAGTGTATGATCTTTTACTCTAGTCAGGTCCCAAAAAACCTAAAACTTCCTAAATTTACATGTAAATAAAACAAGACTCTTAATCTTAACATTGTTTTGCAGCATATCAGAGAGTTTTTCTTATGCATGTATATAGTCCCAGCTAACAGATTGGGTCATCTTACACTGTGAAGCAGACATTGCTACAAATTTTAAGCACTTAATCATTTTTCTTCTATACATCAGAAATAATTACCTAATTTTCACAGATTTTTTCCAGAAAGTTTATTCAACATTTTTGTCTGACCTACAGAATTACGTTTCTGTAAACCAACACTGACCCTTTGTTACTTTAGCTTTGGACATTAAATAAGTAAGAATTAATGTGCTTGATCTCCTCACCAACTGCAAACTCCAGCAATAGAAGAAATAAACATAATCCAATATCCTGCCTTGAAAATATTAGATATGCTATGTTTAGGTAAATTTTATTTTTTAATATAATATTTTTTCTGCAATTTGAGGTGAGTCTAAGTTGTTTGGGGTAGATCTTTTGAATTATCTTGGTTCTTAGCCAAGACAGTATTCTGTTTATAGTAGCTTTTGACTTTTTTTTACTTTGACTGAAGTCTCTTATGAATTCTGTCTGTAATTCCTAACCATGAAACCTTTAATTGCCACCTAGGGATTTCTACCTCTGAGACAACTAGAAACAGCTTTGATCATAGCTGTCAGTGCAATAACATTGTTTTTAGTCTGAGACTAGAACTCCAATCTTTTAATTCATTTCTGGGTTTAAACCACATGCTGATTCAATAAAGCCTGTCAGCAGCTAATAGATTGGCTCGTAGGAACTGAGGGAAAATCAGTGTCTTCTCTCATTTCATAGGCAGTCCCCTGTTTAAAATCAGAAATGTCCTAGGACACCATTTTTAGCATGGGAAGAAAAGAGGTAGTACAGGGAACACCAATGCTTAGACATAAAGACAGGAATAATCAATATTAGAAAAGTGACTTTATAGAACTAAGAACAGTAAAGCATACAGAGATGTGAAAACGGTTATGTGTGAGTGAGACAGATATTTCCTTCAGGAATCCTAAATGATACACCAGTCTTGCTTCAGATCTTTATAGCAATCCAGTGTAATTCTATAACTACCCAGGGCAATTTTTTCCCCATCATAAGAGCACTCACCCACATCTGTTTCTTTATTACAACAGCAACAAGCAAAATAAACTAGATCTCAGTGAATTAGGCAATATGTAAAAGAAAACAGTGACTCCCAAAAACTGATAATAGAAATAGATGAAAGAGGCAATTGAAAAAAAAAATTTAATTATTGCTAAGGGTACACAAATAGTAGTTGGTTTTCTTTGCTTCCTTTCTTTTGGTCATTTATATGTTTTCACTGGGGATACATTTAAATCTATAAAGCACTTTGAAACATTAGTAGAAAGAGAAGACTTGATAGCTCAGACATGATGAGAAAAGAAGCTTGTAAACAGTGAAGAAAAGGAGCAGGGAGAAAATAAATCAAAATTTGCAGAAAGATTTCTGAAGGTATCTATTTTAGTAAGATTTTGCTCTCTCCGCAGTGCTATCTTTGTAGAACTGATGGAAAAGATTCAACTTTTTGTTTTCAATTTCTCCTTCAATAATCTGGATATATAGGTTAAGTGAAAACACTCCCTGCAAAACTGGAAAAAAAATATTAATCCTGAAAGGAGTATCAGTCCTGGTGCATGCTATGTATGGACAGTGCTGTTGTAGGAGGTGTGGAGAAGGAAGCTGAGAAAGGGGTACCTGCCATGCATTTGTTTTGGTCAATTTTTGTCCCTCATCATGAACCCAGGAATACATAATTCACTTTGTGGAGAAGACAGTTAATTGCATCTTGTATTTGTTTGCCTTCATGATTTCCTGTCAATAATGATAAAACCCACTCCTCTAAATTAGCATTTTAAAATTAGACACAACTTGCAAATACTGGACTCTGCACCAGGGATGGAGTAATACTGAACAAAAGATTACATTAGGAAAGGAGTACCAAAACTGTTCTTGGGGTGCTGGCGAGCATCAGACTCAGTGCTGGTCACCAGTGTGTGTTCTTGTAGCCCAGAGGGCAAGGCCCATCCTGGGATGCATCAAACACAGCATGACCAGCAGGTCAAAACAGGTGATTATCCTGCTGTACTCAGTGCTAGCTCAGCCTCTGGAGTACAGTGTGTAGTGTGTACATCTAGACCTCACAACTTAACGAGGATGTGAAGGTACTCTGCTACATCCAGAGGATGGCAACAACGGCTGTGCAATGGCTGGAAGAAACATCCTGTGAGAAGCAGCTGAGGACTCTCTGTTTGTCCTGTTTGGAGGAAAGGAGGCTGAGGGAAAACCTTCTGGCTTCCTACAGCTTCCCAAGGAGAGGAGGTGAAGAGGGAATTGCTTATCTCTTCTCCCAAGTATCCAGTGATAGGATGTGTAGGAATGATTCAAAGGTGCACCAAGGAAAATTTAGACTGGAAACATTTCTTTACTGAGAGGTTGTTCAAATACTAGAACAGGATTCCTAGAGTACAACAAGCCTGTCAGTGTACAACAGACATTCAGACAATGCCCTTAATGATACACTTTAACTTTTGGTCAGCCCTGAAGTGGTCGGACAGTTGGACTAGATAGCCATTGTATGTCCCTTTTGACTGATATATCTATTTTTGAACTCCAGATTCTGTAGGTCAAAGTTTGCTAGTTAGACTTCCAATGAATATTTTTTCACTTTTGTTGAAAATAAGAGTACCCAAAAGTTTGCCAGTTAGACTTTAATGAGTAATTCCTTCATTTGTGTTGAAAATAAGAACAGACAATGTTGTGAGTTGGTTTGCTGAGCACCATAATATTATTTTGTTTTTTTCCCTCTGTCTTGAAACTGAGCACAGCTGGATAAAATTCAGAGGAGACTTAAGATTGCTCTTGATTATGTTGGCTCTGAATTGTTTCTGGTGACTCTGCTTGCTTTCTTAATTTATCTCTGTATAATGAGAAGCAGTTATTTTTGATCAAAGAACTGCTGATAGCTACTAAACTGTTTCCCTGTGGATTTCTTTTATTAATATAGCTACAGTCTATTCAGTGGGGGAGAAAAAACATAGTTATTACATAGTACCTACATGAATCATATTATGCTGAATATCAAAAGGAGAATAATGAAATAATTTATTGCCTCACCCGAAGTAACAATCTCTTGAATGGTAGGTCATAACAATTTCAGAGGTAGAAAACTGAGTTTCGGGAAATTTGTGCCACTTTCAGAAAATTTGTGGCACTTGTGTGCCATGAGTGCACATGATACTATGCCCTAAAATGCATAGTATCTATTTTCCAATCTCCTGCTCTGATAACTGGAAAGGTAATAATCTTTCTTCCCTTCTTATTTTGGTGATGTTCTAGTTTTAGGAGAGAAATTATTTTTTTTCCCTGAAATATTGTACTTGAAAAAAAACTTCTTTAAGAGTAAATAACTTTAATAATTGTATGTATATATGTACTTCTGCAATATCTGACTGTGCCTGTCTTCACTCTGTCACCTGCCTTTCACGGCCAGCTTTTCAGAACAGAGCTCCTGATGCTAGCACAGCACCTACAGAGCTGAGTCTGGAATCCAGATAAATCCTAATATGCTCTTACCAATTAAGTAATCAGAAAATTACACTAGAAAAAAATGAAGTTTTGATGCAATAGGTATGATAATAATAATGGTTGTCCTTTGGTTTTTAGAATTTAGCTTGACAGTCAGAGGAATTTGGTATCACAGGATGGTTGAGGTTGAAAGAAACCTCTCAAGGTCATCTGGCCCAATGCCCCTGCTTGGGAGGGCCTCCTAGACCCGGCTGACTGGGACCATGTCCAAATGGATTTTGAGTATCTCCAAGGATGATAAATACACTAAATGTCATATTTCCACCTGGCTTCATTCTTGTTGTTCTCTAGAACTGTCAACATTTCTCTTTCCTTTGCATTGCCATGACCAGGACTGGCAAGTTGTGCAATATGCAATTTAAAAATAAAAATTAAAATAACAAAACCAGGATGTATCCAGAATTTTGGTGACTAATACAAAAGGAATAACTTTGGAATGAACAATCAATCATATTTTTTTTTCTATAACTTGCAGTCATAGAAATGGTTCAGGAAAAAAGTTTTTACAGAATATTTTTCTCACTAGAAGTTGTTTAAAAAATACATTGAAGTATAGGGGAATCAAAATTGCCCTACAAAATAAAGAAAAAGGATTGTATATGAAGGTCCTTTTTACTCCAGATGACAGTAAGAAAATAATATTTACCCTGAAATATTTGTATTAAACACTTTCTTGGCTGAAAAGCTCTTGCTGCAGTAGGATATAAATATATTCACAGGGTGCTATTAATGTTCCTTACTGATAGAATTGCAAATGAAGGCATGAAGACACTTTCTAGCAAAACAAAAAAAAATGTGCTTGTCAAAATCTTTCTGAACTTGTTTATCCAATGATTATTACTAAAACCACTGATTTTTAGACTGGTGTAAAAAGCAATCCTTGTATAATTTTCTCTCC
The DNA here is from genome assembly GCA_013396655.1 of Campylorhamphus procurvoides. Taxonomy (NCBI): domain Eukaryota; kingdom Metazoa; phylum Chordata; class Aves; order Passeriformes; family Dendrocolaptidae; genus Campylorhamphus; species Campylorhamphus procurvoides. Next base: position 5,600 of record WBMV01000232.1, on the reverse strand, counting down.
AAAAGCACTTGCAATACACCTGTACAAGATATTTTTGAAGTACTTATTCATCCAAAGAGATAAGAATTGGTCAGGGATTGGTTCTAATGAGTTGTGCAAAAAAAGCTATTTCAGTTTTATAAGAACTTCATAGGAAAAGGAAATCTGAATGATTTTCTGGTTTGTTTATATTTTTTTTTAAATTATATTAAGTACTTAACATTTCAAGTGGTTCTGCAGGATAAAATAACCATAGAAAACATAACAGCATATCTGTATGGCTTTTCTAAATGGCTACACTAACTTTGGCTAAGGACCATATTTTGATAGTCCAGTAAAATGCATGATGGTCTTTCTCTTTAGTTGCATTAAACAAGAGAATGACAGAATACACATCAAAAAATGCTTGTGACAGTGATAATAGCCAGCTAGTGATGGAATCCATTGGAGGAGAAAACCTGGCATAAGCTTTTGACAAATGCAGCTCATTTCCTACTAAACTAAGTGGGAAATTCTGTTTAATGTGCATTACTTTCTAGAATAAAGAGGACATTTGATTTCTAGAGTAATATGACATAAGTTCCTTTAAATCTCTTGCTCACTAAAATGGAACATTTGCATTACAATCACTTTTTCCTCCAGATGTCATTTGAAGCCTTATTCCCTAATAATTTTTTTTTTAAATACTGGCTTGCCTTTCATCCTCTTATTAGAAATGAAGCACTCATGCCCACAGCCAACTACCCACTGTCAGAGATAAAAAAGGGAAAAATGACACAGCCTTCCTAGTGATATTAAACCCACTTCTGTTGTTTTTATTGCCTCTTCATTGTTTCCCAGCAATTTTGACATCCGTTGTCCAAATTCACTTCCCATCTTCAATCAGATGCTCCTGCAGATGCACTGCTCCCCTCATTGCTTTGAGACCTGGACTAGCTCAGCAGCAGCATGTTTAGGATGATGTTGAAGCAGTGCAATTGTCCCAGTAGTTTGCTATTTTGTTTTCATAAAGGTAGACAAAAAAATCAACTCCAGTTTTGAATTGTGCCTAAGGAAAATTGCTGTAAGTGAAAAGGACCATAATAAGTTATAAAAAAGGCACAGTCCTCCTGTGATATGGTCTTGTGGAAGAGCAGAAAACACTTTTCAGGAGCTGGTTTCAGGGCTTAAAAATTTTAATTTTGGGAGGCCGTAGAGAAAAGTCATCCTTTATCAGACTATATGTGGTATTAGCATGACTCAGATAGCTGTGAAGAAGAGAAATGCCATGCATAAGAATGCAATGCAATGCATAACTCTGTAAATCATCCTCCCATGAGTACTATTGATTTCCAACATCAAAACTTTAAGAGAAATTTATCAATGGTGAGTTGAATCTTTTCTATATATTTTGTCACTGAACGGAGTATTTTGATATTTTAAAAATTATGAATGGTCAAGAAGATCCCTCATAAATAATTCAAAACTGTTACTGTTCTGACTTTATTAGAACATACAAATTACCCGCTAACTATAAAGGTAAGACAAGAATATTTTTACCTTGATATCTAAAGACTCCAATCATTACAAATGAGGTTGCTTTGATCTGGAAATTCCAACTACAGATTGAGAAACCAAACTTTATACATCCAAGTCTTAATATTTTGGCAGAGTTTCAAAATTTAAAGCTGAAACTGTTTCTGAATGTCAGCCATTATATAAAAAGGTTAATGAGACTTCTTCTAATCTACTGCAACGAAGTAACATCCTCTTCTGAGAATGACATATGAAAAGATGAAACAGCATGAGCCAAAATATCAGTGAAGTCCTAGTAAAAAAATGATAGAAAGTAGAAAAAAATTATGGTATTGAAAAGTGAAGCCTAATTAGTTCACAGACCAGCAAGAGCTTGAAATAAATAAATTCATTATTTTTCCTTCCCAAAATCATCTCAGTTTTTAAGGTAGCAAAACTCTTTTGAGGAGTTTTCGAAAAGGCATATGGGTATCCTGCCATCTCTAAAACAAAGCTTGATGAAAACTTCCTATTCAAAAAACAGTTATACATTTAAACCAAAGCTGTTTAACCACAGTTTTTTCATCTTCTCTTCCAGATTCATTACTCTAGGGATCCATCCAGTCCCAGTCTTTCTCACTGAAACAAAATAATAGCAGAAAAAGACAGTGTTTTGAACAGCAGCCACCAGTCTCAACTCCGGCCCCTGATGCATAAACACACAGGCAAATACAGCTCAAGGATTCAGTCAAGGCAAAGATGAGAGAGTATAGAAGTCATGGATGATAGAGAAAGGGTGAAGGAATAATAATGTGAGGATACACCAACTTATTCTATATACTATCTCTATGATTCTAAGCATATTTTTAATGTTCTTGAGTGGTTTAAAAGCACAACAGGCAGTAAAACACTCTGTGATGCATGCTACCATGATAATATCATATCATTCATACTGTTCACATGGAGCTTACATGAGCATGGAAGTCAATCTGGGTGTTCAAGAAGGACCCTGAAGGATACATTTCCAAATGCACTCCATATCCCAGGAGGAATGTAAAACAAATGTAAACATACACAGAAAGATTCAGAAGGAGAAGCAGCAGTTTCTACTGACATTTGGAAAAGAGTGATTTATGAAAAACTGTCCTCTGTGCAATAGGATGAGGCAATGTCACTAGGGGAGGACTGAGTTAATGAGACAGCATGAAAGCTAAGGATTGTAACTTTCAGAGCTAACCAACTGGCTTACTGGGAAGAGACATACAGCTTTCATGGCAGTGCTGAAGTTCATTGAGCCAGACATCTCTGAGTAGTTCTATTTGGTCCTGATATGGGAACAAGTGAAGTGCAAAGCAGTCTTGCTCTCTGCCCAAACAGTCTCAGCTGTACCAGGGAAATATTTTCTCTTAAGGTCTAAAGTCACTTAAGCTTCTGAGAAATTCACATGCCATTAAAAATTTTATTCATCACTTACTATGTGATTTGGACAGAAGGAAAAAACAAACAAACAAAAAAACCCACAAAAAAAACCAAAAACAAGCAAACAAAAAAAAAAAAAGACCTGCAAGAGTTTCAAGATTCAAAATCTCAAAAGAAGCATTTTGTAAGATAAAGAGTGCATCAGGTGAGACAAGAGAAAGCCTAAAAACACAATGACTTGAAGTCAGATTAAAGAAAAATCTAAAATGCTATAGTTCTTGTTGAAAAAATAAAAAAGAGAAAGCACTGCATCAAAGGCATAGTCAGGATAAAGCTGAGTGTGACAGCTGAAATAAAGGAATAGGAAAGGTGTAGACTCTGATTGTGACTCTAAGAGCTTAATGAGAATAAGGAGTACATGCTCTATTTTCTATTTATTACCAATGGAACTGATAAATAATTGGCCAACAATTCGGGAGGCTGTAGAGATAATTTCTCTGTATTAAAGATGATCAATAATTTCACTTCACTATATAAAAGAATGTGCTTTAACTGCCTCTACCTTTTAAGTAAATGGTACCGATGTTAATTCCAATATTTACATGTGATTGGCTTTACAAGAGGTACAGAAGATCTTTGTCAAAAATGATTGGTAAAATGTGCATTTCATAATACATAAACATTCTTTTACGATTGCAATATCTCGTACTCTGGCAATGGCACTTCTCAAGTATTTATGAATATCAGACATGGTGGTAAAAGAGTAAGGATGGGACATTAAAAAACCAAAATACAACAAAACTGACAGTGAAACAAATTGAAGAAAAATAACTCCTTGTTAAGTATCAAAGACCAAATGTCTACTGTATGATAATGATTTTAGGGCTTATTAAAGTCATATTTCCATGTTACATGCTGGTATAGTACCTCTCGGAGAAATTACAACTCAATTCTTTCTTCTTTCATTTTGTCATTTAATATCTTCTTCTGGTAGATCTCTCAGAGATGATCTGCTATGTACTTAATTTAATTTTAAGACACTATTCTGACATATACTTAGCTTTGAAAGATAAAGTTTCTCTTTAAAGTCAAAATAAATGCTTCCTAGCTCAAAATTTTTTCTCTCTTTCTAGAATTACCAACCATCTAATAAAAAAAAAACTCTATCTACAAATAAAAACTTAGTTTGTTACATCCAAAGTAATATCAACACTTTTTTTTCCCCCAAAACCATGACCTGATATGAAGCTGTTTTTAAGTGCCCATAATTTACCCTTATTAGAGATATTAAAAAATTTTATTTAAACTTTTGTCCAGCAGTGAATGAGTGTTTTTCACAGAATCACAGAATTATGAAGGTTGGAAGGGATCTCTGCAAGACATCTGGTCTAACCTCCCCATTCTCCATCAGCGCCTCTTCAAGTCATTTGTTCAGGACCATATCTAGGTGGATTCCGAGTATCTCCAAGGATGAAGACTCCACAGACTTGGCTACTTGTGTCAAGGCTCAGTGCATTATGATTGACACATGAAAGTGAAACACATAAGAAGGAACTTCTTAGGAATAAGGAATAAGAAATCACTTATTAAGTATTATTTCCATATTTTCACCGTCATCTGTTTATGTATCTGTGTTTCAGATGCATGCTCAGATACGCATAGCTGAGCAAAAAAGACTATTTGTATTGGAAATATTAGAAGGTGAAGCTGAAAAGAGTTCTAAGAATGGTGCATTAAAAACACGGTATTTGCTCTTTAGCTTGTTACAAGGACTTTTAGGGTGGATTATTAAGTAATGACACAGAAACATTCAAGAGATCTTGAATGTTTTATAATTATATAACCTTAGAATATCATTCTAAGCAGTTAATTTTGCTAACATGAACATTTGTTTGTAATGGGAAGTCATATTTGAGTTAATTCTAGTTTTACAACAGAAAATGAAAAGTTTATTTTGACTGCAATCCCGAAGCCATCACTAATTTTCAAAATGCTTTTCAAGTTTTTCAAGGCAAGTATTCCATTATTATCTGCTACAAACACAGAATAACAATTCAGATCATATTTCAGCAACATTGGGTTTACTGAACATGCAATTTTGGTTTTTGGTTGGTTGGTTGGTTTTGGTTTTGTTGTTTTGGGGGTTTTTGGGGGATTTTTTTGGTCTGTCATTGTGCTTTCTTTTTGGGGAGAACTTGCACAGAATGGGGAGTTGTTGACTTATTTGGCTATGATGCACCTAAATCAGGAATCAAATAACAGCCACCGGGAAGAGAACATCAACTCCTTGGCACAACAAAGGGTCCCGGGACCTGTGACGTCAGCCAGGAGACCAGGCAATGAGAGGCACAGCAGAAGCAAATGATTGCAGACTTTCCAGCGCTTACACTGTGACGGATAAAAGCCCAGGGTTTCCTTTGCTCTGGGTTCGTCCTCAGAGGAAAGAGCTCAAGCTGTTATTTTGTTACTGCACCGTTTTATACTATTTTAAGAATCTTGGCACCTGAGGCTCTGCTATGGGTAACCTGGATTCAAGCTGGTAAGGAAACCTGGTCTGACTGTGTGTGAGGTGTGTAGCTGTGGAGGGCCTTTGATCCCAGCAGACTGCCAGGACAGCTCCTGGATGGTTAGACATTTCCTTAGTATCTTCTGCAAACTAGGCTTTGTCCATTTCCCCTAGAGAGTTCCTAGTGATGCCTAAAATCCTG
>WBMV01000182.1:0-14450 GCA_013396655.1 Campylorhamphus procurvoides | reverse complement strand
TTTATTTCCACCTGTTAAAAGAACCCTTTGCTTACCAGCAGAGTCCAACACAGATGGGCCGACAGACTTGAATACAATTAAATAGAGAAAAAATTCAACTATATACAACAAGACAGACATCTACATAATATAAAGATTTTTTTCATTATCTATGAGTTCTTGCCAATGTGAGACATAACTGGAACTCAAATATATTTATATTTTTTCTTTCTTCCCCTAAAAAGAATCAAGTAAAGAATTTCCTATTTTTTTCCATGTACTGAGGCATAATATCCATTTTGAGATGCACAAAATTTGTGGCACTTCACAGGGTACACAAAAGCTAAAAACATTTCGTCTTGTTATTTCAATTTATGATATTAAGTTTCATTTAAGCTATTTATCGAGACACTAACTGTGAAGTGATATTTACATGGAGGGAGTTGTGCAAAGTCATTTAGGCTATGGCTAGTACACTGTGAAAGATGCAGGGTTAAGCAACTCGCCCTCATCCCCAGAAGTAATCCCTTAAATCTGCTTTTGATCATTCCTCCCCTAGAGCAGTTACCTAAGGAAAACTGGCCAGAATTTATTATTATTTCTTTTGTAAACTACTTGGAGAAAGCTGTTTCTGTGACCCTTAAGGGTTTTGACAGTTAATGTTGTTTCTTTTCACAGAATTAATGCTTTAAGCATTGATTATCTGCTTTTTAGGACACAAATGCAGCCATCACTGTCACCACACTGCCCTAAGACAGCTGTAGTCCTTGTTTGTAGTTCATATTACCAATGGGAGCACATAGGAGCTAAACGCGTGTAACTTTGTAGGGCTCACACTATTGTCACAATGTAGAAACTGTATATGCCTGCTAACAGCACTGGACCAAAGGTATTCCAAACCAGGGTGGGGAAGGTACTGCATTTCTTCAGACAGCCTTTATGGAACCAAACTCTGTAGTACCATATCGAGAAACATCCCAAAACATCCTCATTAAAAAAAAAAAAAATTGTCTTTCCTTTGGGTTGCAAACTTCCAGGCAGACCTGAAGACAGCTAATTTAGAAGAGCAGCTTTAATTAAGGGCTTCCTACAGATCTCTAGGACTGGTTAGCAAAGACACATGCGATACCAGCGTTAACACATCCTACAGTTGTGTTGCACCAGGGCACACAATGGTTCTTACAATGGTTTACACAATCAACCAACTGCCAAAAGGTGTCCAAGGACTTTTTCATACATACACCGACTGCAAATGTGGATCATAAACCCCTGATTTTATTCATCTTGTCTACATAAATCTGTTTGTATCAGGTCATTTAAGATTCTACATCAGATTGCACAGTTAGTAACAGGCTTGAAGCAGACATTTAGAACTCTGTTCTGGAAGGAAAAAAAGTGACTAAATAACAGTGCATAAACTGGTGTATTCCTGCCCTCTCAAGTAGAGGAATTCTCTCTCCTAAGACATATATCTGTCTTCTCATTTTTTAAAAAAATACACATTTAAAGAAAGCTGAACAACCCTCAGGGCAAAGGGAGACTAAACTCTCTCAACAAGTTGTCAAGTTAATGTTGTTACCAAACACCTTTTAAAACCTCCACTTCCTACATCCACAGCAGTACAGTTGTTTCATTTTCCATCCTATGCACTAGGCTACAACCAGTCAGGTACCAGTGTAACAACCAGACAGAACAGCAAAGTGAACACACTCAACTTAAAGCATTGAACAGTTGATAAAGTAAGGAGATCTCTAGGTAGTTTGGTATTCAGCTGACAAGAGGACAGTGTATAATTTGCTTCTTATTCAACACCAGGAAGCCTAGAGAAGTCGATATTCTCATTAGCTATTAGGAGAGAGTGTTATAGCACAGCTGCTAATCCAAGAGACCACCTCACCATGTTAGAAAACAAATTCAGTGTTGGGATTCAAATACAGGAATTCTTGGCAGTTAAAACAATCAAGTAAGTATTTTCATATGTTACATGTTGCAATGCTTCTACGTACTTTAGATCTCACGGAGTTCATAAAAACATCTACATGTTCAAGCCTTCTGCTCAAAACACCTGACTGCCGGTCAACAGCAGGTTATTTTATTGCATAACCTTCATTGTCAATTTAACTCAGTTATGAAAAAGCAACCCATTAGGACAGAACTTATTCTACCTGGGCAAAGATGACATGCAGGAAAAGAAGAGTCATGAGCTTCTTACAGGATGAAAACAAAAGTAATTGAATGGTAAACTGCTAATCTGTCTTCTGAAACTATTGCATATCTATATGTGATGGTGGGAATAATTTATAGAGTAAGAAAAAAACAAAATATTCAGGCTCCCTCATTTAAGCATTAAAAAAAGTAGAAGGAAATTAACTGCTTCCTTCCTGGTCTAGGCTGCTGGTCTAGTTTAGAGAGAGTCATGGATAAAACATCATAACCAGGAACATAACAAGAAGCAGCTTGGACCATAAAAAAGCTGTCTAGATACATACAAGTTGTTCTCCAAAACCAAAAAAAACCCAGTTTTACTTGGATTTGTGCACAACCTGCTCCTCTTTAAATCTTCAGAGCACTGAAAATATGACATTTTTCCCCCAAAATCCAGTTGAGACTGTCCTGAGAAATACAAGTACTCATATATAAATGGGATGATATTGTCTGTGAGTGAGTTTCTTCCTGCAGGTTGGGCAAGAGTTGGCATTCCTAAGGGAATCACGGAGGCACTGACTGCAGAAGACATGGCCACATTTTGTTGACACAATCAGTCGTCCACTTTGCACAATCTGGAAGAAAGGAAACACAACAGGCACCAGAAGTAAATAATTTAACTTTGCTAGTCTTCTGACACCAGGCAAAGAGGACCTGGATATCTGGAATTGCCCTTTACTCTTAGAATAACAAGGAACACAAAGCTCTCTCAGTGCCATCCTGGCAAAGGCTCCTCCCTCTACCCACACCACCAAAAAGTGACAAGTTACTATGAGCTTCAAAGCAAGCTCTGTGCTTCAAGCCACATCTCTGCAACATCCCACATAGGCCAACTGAGTTGTACAGCTCCCCCTCTGCCCTATTCTCCCTCCCACAAGATAAAAAGGGTGACAGCATGCGGCCCTTACCTCTGAGTAGACATCCATGCAAATGGGACAGCTAACAGTACCAGACGGCCTTGTGGCAGAGAGAACAGAAGGAGAAAGAACACGCAGCCATTAACTTCACTGCACTTCGAGGGTTCCCAACACACAAACTGTCCCGTCCCCCTGCAAGGGCACTGACTAGCCAAGATGCATTTCTTCTGAAGATCCCTGCACATCTCTAACTCCCTCAGCATGTGGCATGTAATAAGGACTTTGGGTGTCCCTGTCTTAAGGGAAAGGTTTTCACGAGGGGGGAAGATGCAGTCTCTAGCACTGTGCAGCACAGGTACAGCCATCAACATCAGTAACAGCTCTGCAGCAAAAGCATCTACCTGTGCCTTGGAAACGAGTCATTCTAGAAAGGGAAGAGGCTGTCAGAAATTCAAACATCCTCTGTTCTAATTTACCAACAGCCCAACAATACACACATTCGAAGAACTCCTCCTTATAAAAGGGAGGGCAGGAATACACTAACATGAGGAAATACTGAAACCCAAATTTCTTGTTACCCAGCTGTGGTTACAGAGGTCTCCCTGCTGCCTTCAGCCTCCAGGAACATCTCTGTTGCACACACACTTGCCAACAGACAAAGCTCAGCCGCCTAAGCCCAAGTGCTGAAAAATATTCTCTATCAGAAAGAACTTCCTTTCACTTTTCTTAACAAACTAATCTTTTATTTTAGACTTTCAGAACTCTACCACAAAGACCTGACTTTCTTATGTCACTGCCCATGCTAAACCAAAGTTTATAATTTATTAATTAAAGAGGAATAGAAAGCATGAGATAGCTTAAAATCAGGCAGAAAGCACTACTAAGATCTATCCCTACTTTAACCTACAGAATTTAACTCTACTACTTCTCCCATTTTTACACCTCAAATTTTTTAGGCAGTAGCTATAATAGCACCTCGATAACAAATTATAACTAATGATAACCTTCTTAAAAGGAATCCAACACTACAGATGACTTTGGCAATCTCCAGCACCAGGAAGGACGCTTTTGTCACTGTTAAATGCTACAGCACTGAATCCTTTTACCCTTACCTACACAGAGCAGGAAGGTGAATCCTTTTACCCTTACCTACACAGAGCAGGAAGGTGCAATCTTTAACAGAGAAGCTTGTAGCTGAAGAAACAAACTATTATTTTTTATATTATCCAATTAGTGGCATTTGTTCTCTGAAATACTTAACAACCAAAATTTAAATATCTATAAATCCACCGGCAAAATACACTGTGATTTAGAATAGTATAGGCCCTTTCAGTGGTATATTTATGACCTGACACACAGAGGTTCCACACTCAAGTTCTATCCAACGTTCCCTTTCAGGAATCCAAATGGCTCAAAGCACACCGGCTTCATTAACCCTGTATTTTTCTTCTTCCAAAAAACCACTTGAAAAAAAAGTTTATACCACTATTCTTATTGCTTTCCCTAGTCACAGAGACACTTAATTAGTCTAACACACTACAGCAGGACTTTACTCTTTCTCTGCAAACGGGGTCTTTACTGACTTAAACTGCAAGATCCCCATTGCAGAACAAGAACTGGCCATTAAGAGTGTGACCTCCACAGTCACCTGCAAGGATACCTCGGGGAGGACATCTGTCCCTTGGAGAAAGGCAGCTAACTGGCACAGTGTGCCAAAAAAAACAGGGAATGCAGAAGCATTTTTGCTGGAATTTGCCAGGCTGCTGCCTGCCAGTCTTCTGACATAAGCCTCATCGAGACCAACAGACGTATTTCCGTATCTAACATTACTAGAGCTTTGCACAAAAAGCAAACACAACATATTGCGAGATATAGCCTGTGACTAATCTCCCTTCCTTGCTGTATCCCCACACTTAGCTTTAAGGCTTTATATGCAGTTGTACATCTGTCTTGGGCAGGGGCTTTTCATCCTGAATTGCAAATGGTATCACTTGACTGTGATGCAACATGGCATGTTATAACTCATTGAAACAGGGAACTAAGTGAAGGCCTAAAAGATAAGTCAGGTGATGGTAATACAACTCAGTCCTGTCTGTGTCAAAAGAAGCACAACTCAATGTTTGGTAGGTTATAGGGCATACGTACTTTGAACTTGCAGTTTCCTCTTCCAGTGGTCCCAGTTCTCGAGACACTTTATCAGTCACATACACATCACTGTCTCTTGTTTCATCTTCATCGTCGCTACTCAGTACACAGCTGTCTGACTGTCGCTGGCTTCTTAGTCTAAGATTTCTCCTTTGTCGTTGATTCTCTGCAATTTAATTTTGCTAAGTTAGCTATACAATGATCTCTCTCTCCCTGGAACTATCCTTGGAAGTCATATTAGAAATAGTCTGTAACAGTTCCTATTTTAAATGGGCCATATTCAGCTGGGTTTCCTAAATATTAAGGCTGAATATCCAGAGATTGTGAATATTCTGCTACATACTGACACAAAACATTTGCTCTCTTCACACTACCAACAGCAAAAATGTAACCTTAAAGATTCTCAGTGTCATGAGCTTCATGTAACTACACCACCTGTGAATCAATCTCCCCGACAAAGGAAGTTACCTCTCTCAATCCTTACTGACAGAAACTGCTACAACCCTGTGATAAGGAACTGCAACAATTGGTGTGTGATATGGGAGAGAGAAGACTGAAGTCAAGTATCTCAGCAACTCCAGTGCCCATGTAAAAATAATCAAGCACTAATCAATTAAAATGACATAAAGAATCACAAAATTAAAGTCCCTTCCTGCCCAAGTGTTCAGCTACAACTTTTAATGCAGGTATTTTTCACTTGCTCTTGCTTCATTCAGAGCACAGAATAGATTACATTCTAGGTAAGTAGCTGATAACATACTAATGCACCTTCAACAATATAATCAGAACAAGGCTGACAGATGTAAAGGATTAAGTTATTTAGACCTGTAACTATTTTAACACTTAAAGTAGAAAAACACCAACTCCACACTTGCTAATACTTCTCTCGACAAAATTTGAAGCATGTTAGACTAGATAACGAAACTGAATACTGTAACCACAAATCACTTTCTTCTTTAGTTCCTTCACTGCAATACAGGTTAAACCAATCTTTTGACTCTTTTTTTAATTCATACTTGATATTCCAGTGCTAATTAAAATTATGGTCAACCTAGGGCTTAAAGAAATTCTGGTTTTGGAAAGTAAGAAGTATGTGGAGCAGCTCTGATCTATTTTATTTCAGATACTTTACAAGCTCTGACAGTGACTGTCAAACACAAACTGGATTCATACTCTAAGACACCAGACAGATGCTTTAACCTTTTCCTAAATGCATTTTCAATCCATGCTGCTCGATTTCACTGGAAAAGGCAAACAAAAAACAGTAACAGCATTTAAGACAATTCTATTATCAATTTTAAAACATCAACTCACCTTCAACAATCTTGCATCAATACGTATGGGAAAGGAGAGAAAACAAAGTACAATTAGACTTTGTTGTGCACCCGTGGTATTACATACAAACACCAGTTAAGCAAGCAGTTACAACAAAACGAGCTAAGAATGGTAGGCTATCACTCTTATTTTGATTAGGAATGTTAAAAGTAGTATATTAAGTGCTGCTCTAGAAACAACTAAGTGGATGCTGATGGCTCTGCTCCTGATGCTCCAATAGGGTAGAAACAGAGGCAGCTGATAAGCCACTTGAACCCCCTCCTCCCCACTCCCCCATTTTGGTTCCCTGGTTTATGGTTTCAGGCTGGAGGTGATTCTTTCCCTCATTCTCCCCGAACAGGAGATTCAGCAGTATTGACCATAAATATGAGAGTAGCTGTTAAAGCAAAAAAAAAAATCCCCAACCCGCTGTTATCTTTGGTGGAATGGGAGCAGGGGCAGTGCAGATTCTGTTGTAAAGTCTGAGGCCTTTCCTTTGCAAAGGCTCAGGAACAAGAAGCACGATGTACCTCCCATGCTATTCCTGCTGCTTGTTTCTGCTTTGCAAAGCAGCAGTGGCATCCCAAATCTGAGGGGATAAACCACACTTCTGGCTGGATCAAATACTATTCTAGTTTTCCTAAGAGTAGTAATGAAAAAAAAGTGGATTTTTTTTTTTTAAGACTTGTTGGAGTAATGAGCTCAACTAGTTTGTACCAGACAGTTACAGTTGTGCTTGGCATCTCTGACAGGAGTACCTCAAACCAATGCTGCAGCTAAACAATTCATATCTGGGAAGTCAAAGACTTATTATTCTATCCCTTTGGCTTTTTCTTTAAATCACTGGCCAATAAGGTTAATAGAAAAAATTCTTCACCAAAAGGGTTGTCAAGCACAAGAAGAGGCTGCCCAGGGCAGTGGCTGAGTCCCCACCCCTGGAGGTATTCCAAAGACATGTAGATGCTATGCTTAGGGACATGGTCTAGTTGTGGACTCCATGATCTTAGAAGTTCTTTTCAACCCAAACAATTCTATGATTCCATCTTTGATATAAAAGCTTCAACTATCAATTGCATATCTTTATGTTACACTACTCACAACTGATATACATTCACACCAGGTTGTGGAGCAAGGTCTTTTGTATTACTCTATTGCAATCTGCAAGTGCATCTCCAGAGCAGCAGCTATGTTCTCTGTAACACAGGGCTTTCATGCACTGACATGTCAACTCTGAACTTAAAGTCAGATTCTGTGAGGGAGCACAAGAGAAAACTAATTTGACTACAAGATTTAGGCAAGTGTGCTGTTCACTACTTACCACAACAGAATCATTGTGAGTTAGATCAACGACTACAGGACCGGAAGATTCGCATGTGAGATCTACAACTTCTTCACCAGCTGAAAAAAGAATGTTAGAATCAAGATCAGAGATTGCAGAGGAGTAAAATTGACTGCCACTGTATAACAGGCTGATATTCAACCACACCCTGTCCATCTTCCCTTCAGGAATGTGTCCAACATTTCACTCAAGCTTTGCCCTCTGCAGTCCACAGAGGGCATTACCAGCCCTGCCTTCTGCAAGCTGCAATGCAAAGGGAACAGCAGCTGAGCTCCTCACACGGTTGTGTTGGATGACAACAGCTTACAGGAGGACCACAGCATCAGACAATTCATGTGACACAACAGAATGTTCCTCACACTGAAAAAACTAGTACCATGTGGTACATGTTCTCTTGAGATGGGATACAAATATTGACAGAGTTCTTATTATCTTCTTCAAACTTGGGAGCTCCCAAACAGTCTGCCACCATCTGTAGTGGCAGCTGCAGTAACTCCCAGCTTATCTGAGTAGAATTCCAGATGTCTGAGCAGCTTTTGAGGACCTTTCCTATGCAACTCGTCACTAGTGTCAATGTAGCATAGCTCAGTACCAAACCAATTATCAGTAGGCTTGTTTTTTAGAGATGCCATACTAGGTGCTTCCTAAAATCAGAGGTTTCCCTTCCTCTACAGTAAAGGGCCTAGAAACCAGCAGAAACACATTCAGTTGGACACCAAAGCTCCAGAAGCAGTTTCTGTTCTTACCAAGTTGAAAGCAAAACTTACCACTTTCTTCAAGTTCTATTGGCTCTGCTTCTGAAGCCATTTCTGCAGTAGAAGCCATGAGCCTGTTTCTTTTTCGGGCTTGCCTAGAATTAACTGATCCTCCACGGCGCTTTCGTTGAGTCTAAAAGAGAACCAAAACTTAGTATTACCTGCACAGAAAACGCTAACATGGCCCTCAACTTTGCAACACCAATGAAAGCACACAGGGATACAAACAATGCTCCTGGAATGGTTGTAATATTCATCGAATGGTGGTATGGGTTATTCCTGCCTGAATGCATGGCCATCAAGGAAAAGACATCACCCCAGATCTCTTATCAGTTGCCTCACCAAGAAAAAGCCTATCATGATGGTTCACAATTTATCAGGTTTAGGCTAACATTGTAAGCATTTCTGAACTACTGCTAGCACCTAGAGAGATTCAAAATCTTCATTATCACTGAACATAAAATTCCATGAAGATTCAATATACTTATGTTCCTGGGTATTAGCAACAAACTCCTAAAATAATTTTCAGAAGCACCATGGAAAACATGTTTCAAGAATCAGGATTGCATTGAGTAGCAAAATACTTACTGCGCTCATAGTGTTTCTTGATCTAAAACCACCAAAAAAGAGGCTGAAACACCAAACAACTAATGGCAAGGAAGCTACAACTATAAATTCCTTGGATTTCTTTATGTAGGTCACTGGTAAAAAGTCCAGATTTCTCAGGGTCAGAAAATGATGTTCTTCCAAACCTAGCAGAAGAGAAGAGAAAAGATTACCTGTCTGCAGTGCTTGTTCTCTTCAATACCTCCTGCTCCAAGATACCAATTGCTGAATCATCACCTTCTGCCCAAAGCCAGAGGAGAGGAAAGTCCTGAGTTCGGTATATGAGTCTCAGACACCCGCACCTGAGCCTGAACCCACTAACCGAACACCAGAGTAAGTGCATCTGACAGCAAACTAGGAAAATACTAAGGATTCCGAATGACGCTGAACTGAAAAGCAACTGATTGACTCTCGAGGCAATGTCTGTGGGCAGGAATCACTGGGAATTGTGTCATTAGCAGCCACCTTCAGAGAACCAAACTCAGACAAGCAGTTCTCTTCTCCAATCCATCTCCAGATTCCAACAGCTGGGAGCCAAAGAGCTTGCAAGGAATCTAAAGCAAGTGAAGCAGAGAAATTTCAGTTTGAAAATACTTGCTGATCAGCAGGAGAACATGAGTTCACCATAGCTCCTCTGGTGCTTGCAGGTGTGCATGCCTAGCTACCTGCCACGGGGGAGAGATGTAAAGCATAAAGGCACCTCTGAGTAAGTGACAGGGTACTGAAGGTTCCATCTTGAGCTTGGCTGTGGTACCGTTACCACAGGTTCAACACACAACGAGGAGCTGGGGGTGGGTGTGAGGGTAGACAGCAGAGGGACCAAGAAAAAATACAATTATATTAAGCAACAGCTGAACTGTCTTCCTGAGCTGACACTGATTTTCCCTGCAAAGACCAGCACACATGTTGTTAGCCTGCTCATAGATGAGGAAACACTGAGAACGTGCAGTTGAATGGTGGGATGGAACAGCACTGGTGGTCAATCCTAACCCTGAATTAAAGGAAACCTGACTGATCTTTTGCATCTTCAACTTACTCTATTTCATAAATTACTTTCTTAAGAGACCTATTAACACTGAACTGCAACATTATTAAAACAAATCATGCTTGAGAAAAATGCTTACACTAAATTTGGTACTTACTACTAAGCCCAAAGATACATTTATGTATAGTTTTAAGCAACACAATACCCCACTCAATTTTCTCACATTACTTCATTTTAAAACTGGCATAAAAACCAGAGTGAAAGTTAACATACTTCTTTTCCCCCCACCCCCAGCTGAACCATTTACTACATGCCAGATGATGTTCAATGAGTCCACAGGCAGATTCTGGTCACAGTGGATCTCTTTTTCAAAACTGCTGCACATAAGACCCCCTCCCACTATGAATCTATTCAGTAACCAGTTCTGATGTTTTAAGATTTTTTTTTTTTTTTTAGTAATCTAAACTGACATGTACAGGTTTTTTAGCAGATATGCGAAATAGCCTTACATTCTCAGCTGTTATATTGAAGACTAAAGGCTCAAAGAAAGCTGGGAACTGACTTTGTCTCTTGCTCCCCCAATGCAAGACTCACCTACACAATCCTTTCCAAAACACTAGGTCCCAATGACGTAAGTTCTCTTTAAACACTTCATCACACTGTTCTTAAGGTCTGGATTTCATTTCACTTGTTAGGAAAGAAAGCTTTTCTGCCAACCTTCCCAACATTCTTGGGAAGATCATATTTTACTCACTTTAACTGAGCTTCTGGGATAAGGGAAAAGAAGATTTAGAACAAGACCATGCCTAATGATGCACTCATAAAAAAAAAAAAAACAAAATCAAAAAAACCCCAGAGGAACTGTTTTTGAGCACATTTCCTTTGTGCTATAGGAATTCCTAGTTCCATATGATTATTATTCATGGGTTTGGAGGTTTTAAGAGACAAGAGGAAGAGGAAGGTGAAGGAGGAGGACACAGCATGAGGAACAAGGGAGGGGACAAGGGAGAGAATCATCCCTAAACCTAGCACAGCTGCTGTTTCAAACTAATTGCTCCAAGACAAGTTACCACTTTCATCAACCAGGTACAAATGAAATGAAAAATGACTTGGGCAAAGCAGTTTTCTGCACACAGCAAGAGGATGAACAAGAGTGAGCAACACATGAGGTATATTAGAAATTTAGGCCATTAGATTCTTTTTAAGTTTTATTTCATCAACAAAGACATTTTCCTTGATGCTCCTCAGATACAGAATTGGAAAAAACATTTGGGACATTAAAAAGCTGAGAAATATTAGTGGGTACACACACCTGAAAGAGATGAACTTTATACAAGCTTATTTTTAATTACAAGTTCTTAGAACTGTTTTACAACAGAACCTTTTGGAGCAGCCTGATACACTGACATATCTGCACTGCTAAAAGACAGCAAAAGAGAAGCATATTGTATTCAGCAGACACCATGGGTTTGGATGTAAAACACCTAGGAGGTTTCACAAGACCTGGTGCTTTTTTGGATTTAACACTGAATACTACTCTGTGCAACGATTTGTTGACAAACTATCTTTAGAAAGGGTTAAAAACATAAGGGGAGCACCTCAGATGACTCCAAACAAAAAACAGATTCTCTCTGGTCACAAGCAGCTTAAATGCCAGAGAAGAGCTGTAACAGAAGAAAAAATTAAGCAAACCAACAAACATTTTCAAGTTATGGTGAAAAGCAAACAAGTAATACACAACAGGAGACCTGCCACGCTAAGACCACCCTGCTCACTTTAAATAGCCGCACACTTCTTGACCAAGATATCAAGGAACAGACGATTTATAGGATTACTATGAAATGTCTCAGAGGCTCTACTATCAGACTTCCATGGCAACAGAAGACAGAACCACTTTTTCACCTAAGTGACACAGACCACTGTTGCAATTTAGATAGTTTAATTTTCAGAATCTTAGAACGTTAACAGCAGCCTTTCTTTGTAATTAATGCAGAGAGCACATGCAAGGCACAAACATTCTAACTGGCAGTGGCTCAAACTTTAACCTCTTCAGAAGCTGCTTCTGAAGAAGAAATTTGAGAATTTTACCCATAGGGAAGCCCATCACTGTAAAATCACCTCAAAATAAATCATCATAGGCAGGTTCATCAGTATCAACATGACTCATCTCAGGAGAGTCATGTTTATAAAGAAAATCAGACTGCTGGAATTTAATAAGACTATGGAAGGAGTCTCATGATCCAGCAACAATTTTGTTTTGCAAGAACAAACCTCTTCTGTAGGGATGTAGATTTTCACACGTTCTTGGCTTACTTGGGAAACTTCATTGAACATTAACTGCCTAACTGTAAGAGTGCACACTGAAAATAAGGCAAAGCTCACTTTCTGGAATACACCACAGCTCATGTCTCATGGTGCACAGGAAATACAGCACAGATCACCTCTCACAATGCACAGGAACTAAGGTAAACACATTGCACATTAAGAAAATACACTCATCAGTAAAAATTCCTTAAAATTTAAAACAACAGGACCACTCAATTTAATACCAGAATTTGTTACACAGGACTGGAGAGGCCAAGTTAAAAGATAAGGGCCATAGATTCCTCTTCCAGCAGTCACTATGAAACCACCCAGCACCAAGACTCCCAAGAGCAGATAATACAAAGAATTACTGCATCAACCTCCTCTCTCTCAACCCTTACACATCCAATGACCTCATTAACTCACAGCTTCAGCTGGAGTTATCTATGAGTCTGACAGCAAGATGCATTCAAACATCAATTAAAAATTCTAAAATTAAGACTTTTTAAAAAGTAGGAAAACTTCTGTGTGTGTGTGTATGTAAAAACTTAGCAAGCTAATAAATACTTTTAACTTCTACATACTTTTTATTGCACCACTGCAGGATGATAACCGTACCAGAAAAAGCCATTCCCCCTTCCTCTCATAGGCAGAGCTCTGCATATGCACTTATTGTTCCTATCATTTAGCTCTCCCAAGGGCTTCAGCAGCATTGGCCTCATAAGTACAATTTCAAGGACCATATCCACCAACCTTTCTCTGTTCATGCAGATACTTGAGAAAAATAGAAGTCAAGCCGTTTAAATTAAGAATGTTTACACCAGGAGTAGTAACTACCCCTATTCCTCATTTAAGTGTTCTGTTAAACTTTTTACTCCACAAAAAAGTTAACATTTCCACCGAGTTCAAGTTGATAAACATATCTGAATTACCATTCAAAAATAATTGATTCTCTAGACAACAGAAACTGAAAACTTCTCTTGGACCACTCTGAAAACAAATCCTTGGTCTCCCCTGTCCTTAGCATGAAGTGAGGCAAATTGTCTTAAGCAAGAAACAGACATTTTCCCCACGCCTCACTAACACAAACTTTAGCTCATAATCATCCTAAACAAAACAAATACACTTTAGCACGTACTTATTGAAAACAATGTCAATCAAAACGTTGTGAATGTGCAAAGCACAGTTAACCCTGGCCGTTGCATTTTTCAAAAGGTGATATCCCACGCCTTTAAGACAGTGCTTCTCATTTCTACTTAAAATGTCTCTTTGTACTCCTAACAGAAGACACAATGCAGCTGCATAACAAGATTTCTGTCGCCAGAAGATGCACATGCCAATCACAAAGTGCTACTCTTAATTACCTTTTTTACCACAAAGAACACTAATCTGATATTTTACTCTTACAAAGCTTCCTATCCTGTACTTCCAGTACCTTTCAAAAAAGGTTCCCTTTTTTTAGATGGACTACAGCAACTTCAGTAAAAACAGAAGATGAGTGTATTATAGGTTACTCAAATTAGGTCAAACATTCTTATACTACAAAAGCTTGGTGAAAAGTAGTTTAAACACAGTAAAGATGAGCGATAACCAGCCTACCACAGAGATACATCAGCCTGCCTGCTCAAAGCAAACAAATATGACACGGTCATGAGCAGCCTAAGAAAATCAAAACAACAAAACACCCACAGAATAAAATACACCAAACCTTTTCATCGGCCAGACGTCCTGTTTCAGAAACAGCAAAGAAAGGGGGACACCGGCCAGAAGAAAAGCTCCTTATTGCTCTTATTTGAACAAGTTTCTTTTAAAGAGGCCACAGACTACTTTCAACAATCCCAAAAATCAGATACGGAAGAAAACCCCAAAACACAACAAACAAACAATAAACCAAAACAGTTGAGCCTTTCCACGTCCTGTAATCAAGGTGCAGGGCGGCGCTGAGGTAGCAGAGAAACATT
>WBMV01000176.1:13674-57022 GCA_013396655.1 Campylorhamphus procurvoides | reverse complement strand
CCCCTCCTCCTCCTCCTCCTTCCCCTTCCCCTTCGCTTTCGCTTTCGTTTCCCACGGGCCGATCGTCCCTCGCGCCTGGGCCCGTCTAGGGGGAGCCTCGTCCAGCCAGGACCCCATCCCGGCGGGACCCCCCATCCCAGCGGGACCCCATCCCAGCTAGGACTCCTTCCCAGCCAGGACCCCGTCCCAGCGAGACCCCATCCCAGGGGGACCCCTATCCCACGGGGACCCCCATCCCAGGGGGACCCCCATCCCAGCGGGACCCCCATCCCAGCGGGACCCCATCCCAGGTGGGACCCCCATCCCGGCGGAGCATCAGCCATGGCAAGTACCGAGGGCCGGGGGGAGCGGGACAGAGGGAGGGCAGGAGGCCCGTGGGGTGGCCCCAAACCCCCAGCACACGGGCCCGGCCGCCACAGCCCCCAGTGCTCCCAGTACCGCCTTAATGGTGCCATCTGTCCCAGCGTGGGGAGCCCCCCGGGCCGGCCCAAGGGAAGGTGTGTCAGGGGTTCTGCCATGGAAAACGGGCTGGGGCAGATGGGAGTGATCTCCTGGAGAAGGGAAGGCTCCAGGGAGACCTGAGAGCCCCTTCCAGAGCCTAAAGGGGCTCCAGGAGAGCTGGAGAGGGACTGGGGACAAGGCCTGGAGAGACAGGACACAGGGAATGGTTTCCCAGTGCCAGAGGGCAGGGCTGGGTGGGATATTGGGAAGGGATTGCTGGCTGGGAGGGGGGGCAGGCACTGGAATAGATTTCCCAGAGAAGCTGTGGCTGCCCCTGGATCCCTGGGAGTGTCCAAGGGCAGGTTGGAGCAGCCTTGGTTAGTGGAAAGTGTCCCTGCCCACGGCAGGGGTGGCACTGGATGGGCTTTGAGGTCCCTTCCCACCCAAACCAGACTGTGATTCCATGACCCACGGAGACGATTCACCCAGAGACCCCAGGCAGGTCCCCGTTGTCCCCGTGGTGTCGCTGGTTACTGACACAACAGAGCTCCTGTCCCTGTCCCCCTGCCCATCCCACAGCGCCTTTGTGCAGGAGCAGCTGCTCAGCAGACTCGCCTCAGGAGCCCTTCAGCACTAAATGTGTATTCCTGGTGGGTTTTTCCCCCTAACCCCAGTAGCAGGCACGAGTGTTGCTCCCAAACAGCAGCTGGCAAGGTGTGAGGTGCTGTCTGGCAGCTGAGTGCCCGGGCGTGAGAAAATCCCACATGGATCTCGGGAGCACCCTGTTTGTATTCCCTCCGTGCTGTCTCATTACACCACGGGCTTGCATTCACACCAACACCACCACCCAAATAATTGCCTTATATAATTACAGCTCCTGCCTCTTCAAACGTGCTGGGTGATAAAAGAGTGCCTGGTGTCTTTATGAATTAAAGGCTTGCATGGCTGCACAGCCTCACTGGACCTGTCTGCTCGTGGTGGCCCCCAGGGATGTGCACACACATTCTGCTTTGTGGCCCTCATGTTTTATGCAGTCCAGGCCCAGAAAAAAACTAAAGACTCTACACAGAGGGACTGACCTCGAGCACAGTCGCTCTGAAGTTACTGACAGCTCAGACATACTAAATTTGTTTTCTTTCTTCCCAAAAGTCAGTGAACTGCTACTAAATTTAGTCAGCATTCCGCTACTTACAGTGATTTTGGCCTGGTATTCCCAGTGAAATATTGCTGTTTACATCCATGTAGGAAGAATGGGAAGAAAATGTGCTTCTCTTAGCAAGACATGGATGCCAAGCGTGTTTGGGATGGGTTTCATGTGTGCTGTGCTGAACATCCCATGTGCAGTTAGCTGTTGTGTGCACTGTGAGTCTCGGGGGGCTGGGACTGTGTTCTCCCAATTTAACAAGGTTAGCTGTTTAATAAACGGAGAGAGATGAGTCAGAGCACAGCCCTAGATCTGTGTCTTGTGAATTTAACAAGTAAGGACAGTCGGAATCTGACCCTTCCACTCTGAAAGGAATCCTTACTGAGCAGTCCTTGCAATCAGTTTTCATTCCCTTTGAATTTTGAATACTAGAATTGGAGGAAACAACATTATCATTGTGACACTGGACCTTCCATTTGAGAAGCTTGAGTTTAGAGCTAATTTTTACTGCTTTAAGAAGATCCTGAGAGGCTGTAAATTCATGTAAGGCCATTTGTTAGTGCCCAGCAGTGTGGGTGCCTGAGGGAGCCTGGCATGCACTGAGATCTGATTCAGCAGCTTGGATTAACTCCTAAATGCAAAGGGCAGGGGAGTCACTCCAGGGATTGGGGTGAACCTGGGTGATCCCTCTGGCAGGTCATGGGTATTCCCTGCATTTACCTCATGCCCTCTCTGCACAGGCAACAGGAAGAGCTGCCAAATCCACAAGGACAGTGGTGGTCACTGGGGTTCCAAATGGCCTTCTGCAGGATGAAATCATGGCTGACATCCTCACCATCCACTTCCAGAAGTCGAGGAATAACGGTGGAGACGTGGAAGAAGTGACATATCCAACAGGGAATAAAGGAGTGGCATACATAACTTTTGAAGATCCAGAAGGTATTTACATAAATATATTATCCCCTGATGAATTAGCCCTAAGCCAAATGATTTTAAATTGTTTATCAGTACTAGAATTTTGTAGACTGGGAGACTAAAGCCTCTCTTTGAGCCAATCAGAGCTTTAGGATTTTATTTCTGTTCACTGAAGTAATGACTCAGTTGTCATGCAGAGCATTCTGTTTGGTTTTTAGGAATAAATTTGTAGCATGCATAACATTTTGGGTTTGTAGTCAGGCTTTTGAGAATAAATCTTTGGCAGTTAATGTTCTGAGACGACAGGCTTCTGTCTCTCTGAGCAGTTTTGACTAATAAATAAAATATTAGGCAAAAATATGGAGTCATCTGCATGTGTGTTTGGGGAATGGTTAGGGAAACACACTGAGTGTTCCATCAGGCTAGAGGTGGCATGATATTTTACTGCTCAGGAAGTGATTCTGGTGTTCTCTCTAGTTGTGAACAGTGTCCTGAAGAAAGAGGACCATCAACTGGAAGACAAGAGGCTGTCCCAGTCCTACCCGCTGAGAGTGACCAGTTACTGTGAAAACGTGAGCTCCTTCATCATTCATCTACTTCCATTGGTGTGGGAACCATTCCCTAACTTCTCTAATTCAAAATTCCAGGTCTTCATCTCTGTGACATCTGTCCTTGACATGTCTGTTTTCAAAGACCAGCTTGTTTTGGAAGATCTGGTCGAAGACATGAAAAAGCAGAGCACAGATTTGAGCTTTGGCCCTTTGCAGTCCAACGGGCAGATCATTGTTCAAGGCTCCTTTCCAGCATTCCAAGTGCTAACAGACTTTCTCTTACAAAAAGCAGAATCCCTTTCAGAGAAGGACAACACAGAGGAAAGTAAATCCCATCAGAGACTGAGGAGGAGGCAGCTCCAGGAACACAAGAGTACCACGGAGACAAGGAATTCTGTTTGTGAAGCACATGGCGGGGAGAAACAAGTGGTTGTTCTTGACACTGATGTCTATCACTACATGAAGCACTTCTTGCCCCATCTATTCCAAGGAAAGGATGGCGTTGTCATTTCTGATGTCACTGATGGTGATATAACTACAGTGAGTGTGGGGAATGCTGCAGGGGCTCATGCTGGACTGGTGTCCAGTGTCAGGAAGGAGCTTGAGGATTGGTCCCTAAAACTGCACAGCTCTTTACGTAAGGAAAGGATGTCCTTCAAGGAGCACAGCGGAGATGAAAAGCACCGATACCAACAGGCCTGTGAAGGCCTAAAAGCCCATTACCCTCAGGTCTTGGTCACACCCTACGATACCCACATTGAGGTTATAGGACCATCCTCAGACATTTTTAAGTTGAGCAAGGAAGTGAGCAGGAAGGGTCACACCAGGTAGGAAGAGAGTGTTCAGTGGTTGTTTCACACATTGCTCAGAGCAGTTCCAGATGTTCTGTGCTTCTCACACACCCCGTGACACTGCAGCTCTCCCGCTGTGTGGCTGAGGTGGGAACTCTGCTACAGTGAGCTAGTCTGTCCCCACAAATACCACATTAAGTTCAGAACAGGAAACCATTGCTCTCTGCATCTCTCATGGCTCAGACACAGAGGAAGTTAAGCCTCCTTTGTGCAGGGAGGTGACCATTGCAAACAGCATTGGTGGCCTTTTCTGCTGCCTTTATCTGCAGGACGTTCCCATCACTGAGATGCACAAAGAGAGCTCTGACACTTGACAGAACTAAATGCATAATAAATTTACAGGCTGGTCTTGTCCTGAGAAAGCCCATAGAAGATGGCATTGGAAGTTCTTCACAGTAGAAAATAGGCAGTTTTGTTTTCACAGAGCAATAATGTTTTCTTTTCCAGCTCTAATGGCTTCTGCAGCATCTCTTGACAACACGTTGTTTAGACATGAATGTTCAAAGGTTTGGTGTGAAAATCTGGGGGTATTTGGGCTTTGGAATCAGGTTCTGTTTAGGCAAATCTGTTCCTGTATCCATTACAAGGGTCCAAAGACTTTTTTTAAAACCAGTTTAGAAAATAGCATTTACTTTGTGGTATTAGTGTGTCCAGAATACTTTGTCAAAGTATACAGAGTGCTTGAGGCTCTCTTGTCTGATGTGCACAAAAGTTTTAGGGTTTTGAAATTACTTGTACAAAACACTGTGTCTGCATTCTTTTAACCAAATCCCAGATTTTTGGTTGGGAGCCCAAACCTGCAGCCCCAGAAACTCTTCAGGCATTTTCTTGTCATGACTGATCATCCACTGCAGTTATGCCAATGAGAGATACAGTTGTTAAACCAGTGTGTTAAAAATTACTGTCAAAGCAGGAAGATGATGAGCTTAAGTGCTTTGCTGAATTGGAAGGGGGGGAGTAGCATTTAAAGATTTAATCCCTTCCAAGTTGCCCTGTGGACTGTAGGTTCTCCAAGGGGGTCAGAGATGGGGTGGAAGATGGATGCTCAGGCTCTGGAAGATCCATCCCTCCCCCTCTTGTCCCTGTAGGGCTACGTTGGGTCCTCCCCACAGAGCTCAAGCAAAGATGGGAAGTTTATAAATCTTTTTAAAGAGAAAATCCTCTATGAAGGATAATCCTTTAATGAAATTAATGCTCTTTTCCAGTGTCCAGACTGAGCTTGCCGTGTCTTTTCCAAAAAGCTTCATTTTTTTTTCTGTTTCAGAGCATTGGCATTTCCTATTTGCTTCAGTAAACGTTCAGGGCTCGACTGCTAAACCAGTGGCACTGGTGTGTGTTTGAATCCTGACTGGTTGGTACTGGCTGAGTGTGGCTTTTTGAGTCAAGTCTGACATCAGAACAGTTTGCAGGAATAGTACAAGTGTCCTTGAGGTGTCACTGCCTGGCAAGTCATTCTAACCCAACGATTTTCAATGGAAAACCTTGAAAACATCACAGCTGAATAAAGCGTTCTTGTTGGATGGTGGCTCAGCTGTAACAACTCCTCTTCAGCCTCCCTCCTGAGCCCCCTCTGCCCCCACGTCCTTGGCAGCAGTGCTGGGGCCCTCCAGCATTATCCCATTGTTCCCAGTGCTCTCCCATCTGCTCCCGTTCCGAGGATGTCAGTTCTTCACACAAAAAGAGCTTTGCCTTGGCTGTTTTGTTTCTGGAGTGCTGAGTAAATAGGCATCTGGGGGTGGGAGGATTGGTAAATAGGAGCTATTGTTGTGCTCCAGGGCTGCTTTTTCATGTGGGGTTGGCCTTGGAAACACCCCACCTTTGGCACCTGGGGTGGGTCCCGGGAGCTGTGCCAGGGCAGGGCAGCACCAGAGGGAGCAGAGAGGTCGTGGCATGTGCAGCCTGGGAGTGACTGAGCTGCTCCAAGGTGTGACCCCGCAGGGCAACAAAGCTGGGATCCATCAGCACAGCCCAGTGTTTGCTGGAAAAATACAAACAGCATCTCGGCAGAGTAACATCACAAGTGGAGCATTTGTTCCTTCCTTCACGGTGCAGATACCGTGGAAAACAATGGATGTTTAGCAAAAAGTAGTTCAATTTGGTCATTGCCATGAATACTTTAACAAGTACAACAGAATACATCAGTGTTAGGTCTGCAGAGAGACTTGCCAGCTCTCATTCTCTGTTATTTTTCCTGCTGTCTCTAATAAACTCCACTGGACAAAGGCATTTAGTCTTTGTGTATGTTGGATAATATCTGGGAAAACATATCAGATGTTATTCCTAGATCTGCTGGCTGACTCAGTGTTCTCAGATCTACACTTTAATGGGAATAAAGAATTTGTTTATGGGTCCTCAACAAAATATTTGTCCCCAGTGCTGTGCCCACACTTGCTGCCCTTTGCCAGGAGGGGATCTGTAATAATTCATGTGGTAAAAATACAAAGCCTGATTGTGATTTGAGGCACAGCTCCTACTGAAAGAGCCTAAAAATAATAAAAAGGGCATGAACAGCAGCACGATGTGAGCCCAGTTCCCTGTGGGTCGGGTAAGCACCCTAAAAACCTGAGGATTTGAGAGACATCCCTTAGCAGGGAGGCAAAAGCACTGTCCTTGTTGTCTGGAGGGGATGGGGGAGGTGGATGGAGCAGGAATGATTGACTGGACTCACAAAGGGCTGCTGGGGCAGGGCAGGGAGCACAAAGGCTCTTCCCTCCCATTGTACCTGCACCTCTCACTGTGCGAAGATGGATGCCATTCCTGCAGGAAGGTCTCTCCATCAGGGAAAAAAGCCCTTCCTGCAGGTTTGTTGTCACCAAATCTACCTCTGCTACCGCTGAGCTGCATTTGTTTAAGACCACATACTACAGTTCCTGTCTTGTCTCCTGAAAGATTGCAATCCCAGGGGACCATTTTCAGGAGGAAGGAGTGCTTGCTGCTTTTGGGAGCCCTGTGTCTTATTTTAACCCCCCCAAACAATGTGTAAGAAAAATAAATAGCATTACTAACAAATAACTCATTATTTAAGGCAACTTTCACACATATATCTCCATCTGGCCACACTGGAGACTCAGAAGCATCACAGCCTTTGGAAAATGGGAAGTAATTAGGAGGGGGTGGGTGAGTCAGTACCTGCAGCCCACCGGGGTCGGGTGGGGACAGGATCCCACCAGGAGAGGAGATGGATTTAACAGGCTCTCTCTTGGCTCCCGGGAGGCTCCAGAAACACACACACGTTCCTGTTTAGCTGCACATCTTGTGCAAGGGAAGAGCAGCTGTAGAGCAGGGCCAGGCTGGGGAAATGCCTTCTCCATTGCACAACCTTCCGTGGTGGTGTCTTCCCCCACATGGAGCGTGGCTGGTGTTTACAGGATACATGGATTCCATCCAGTTTCATTCCAAAGAACTCTTCCTTTGTCCTTTGGGCTTCCACCCTTCAATCTGCTGCAGTTACCAAGGAAAGGACCTTCTCCACCCCTCTGTTGTAAACAAAGAGCACAGAGAAATCACATGTAGACACTTTGCCATGTTCACCTGCGATCAGAGGGTGGGAGTCTGCCCTGATTTCTGTAGCAGCTGCCTGAAGAAAACCAGACAGCTTGGCTAAGGGAATAAAAAAATAATTCATCATTAATTCTAATTATGGTTTAAAACAAAACAGAAAGCTCCAGTAAAACTGCACAATTCAGAACTGACAGCGCCTGGTCTGGGTGCATTTACTTTTTCCTTGGAGTTGTAGAACATCTGCTGGAAAACAAGTCCTTTTTCCTGCTTTGCCTAACACAGCTTTCCTTTGTCTCCTGACACCCATTAATGGCCTTTAAAGAAATCTCCTAAAAGTAATTCCTTTAAGCAGAAACACCACCTCTAATGGCAGCAGCTGCTCGTGCTGGGGTGTTGCATTAAAACCAGTTCCAAGGGGGATTTTCCCTGTCCTTACTGCTCCCACCTCTGCCAGAGGAGCGGTGTGGATCAGCACCTGCTGCACAGAGTACCAAACAAAAGAAACCTGGATAAAATACAGGAGCAACAAAGTTCTGTTGTGTTTGTACAGGGGAAATAGGTTGATATTGCTGTAATTCCCGGCACGGAGGAGGAGGGACACCAGGGGATGTACAGATGGCAGTGCTGGTGCTTGGATGGGATCACCCAGAAGGTGGATTTTCTCCAAGGCAGAAGCTGTGGCTGACAGTCACAGCTCTGCATATGGAGCTGCACATCCTATTCCCTACCCTGGGAATGTTTCCTGGCAAGCCCAAGGGCACCAGAAGACGGAGCTGGTCCGTATCGGGCCAGGTCTTGGCTTACAGCTGCCGGACGATCCAGTTCTCGGGCTGGACACGAGGACTTGGCCTTTGTCCCATCCGACTTTCCCTGCCATAAGCACGGGGAGCACAAGAGGGAGCCAGATGCTTTGGAGCCGAAATCCCAAGTTTTCTCGCTGGGGTCCTGCCCGGCTGTGCCCTGCGGAAGGAGGAGATGCCAGAGGCAGGTCCTGCTCTGCCCCTTGGCTGGAGGAAGCGGAGCTCAGGTCACGTTTGCCTGGAGGAGATGCTGGGAGTGCGTCCTCCCAGTCTTGTTCACGATTGCTCTTCCATCACCTTCTCTCAAGGCTGTGTAGAAACGGGGGAGGAAACGGAGCTCCTCCTGCTTTCACCCTGAAATCACGGGTGTGTGAGGAGACCCAAAGCCCAGGCACTGCCGCAATCCATCCCTTGTTAAACGTCATCATCCAGCCCGCACAGCCCGAGCCTGGTGAGCTCAACGTGGCACCACCCAGGGCAGTGCCCTCGGTGCCCAGGTGAGCTGTGGGGGTGACCACCCTGCTACCCCTATGCTGAGACAGAAGGGAGTTTCCAGCAGGGAGAGCATGGCAGGGGTTTGGGAACAGGGTGATCCTGAAGGTCCTTTCCAACCCAGGCCAGTCCGTGATTCTGCTCTGCGATGCCCCCCCAACTCTCATCCCTCGGAGGGGAGAATCCCGGCTTACCTGGGCTCCTGATCTCCTACAGATATCACCTAGTCCGAGGACTTGGAAAG
Organism: Campylorhamphus procurvoides; assembly: GCA_013396655.1. Lineage (NCBI taxonomy): Eukaryota > Metazoa > Chordata > Aves > Passeriformes > Dendrocolaptidae > Campylorhamphus > Campylorhamphus procurvoides. The sequence goes on along the minus strand of WBMV01000176.1, from coordinate 48,083 downwards.
AGAGACCCCACCAGGTCCCAGCCACCACTACACCGAGGAATTTAACCCTTCCTGAACACGGGGATAACCCATCCCTTCCCCTTGAGGTGGCTGGGACTGAAGTCAGTGGGCACTGCTGGTGCCATCGAACATCACGCTGGATTTCCAGTTAAGACACCCTCAATTAAAAACCAAAAAATCTTCACTTCCATTTTGCATGGATTCTGACAATTTTTTCCCTGTGTTATAATGAAAGCAACTGCTCTCCTTGTTGCAAATAGACATTCTCTGTCTGCAAACGGAGACTTAATTTGCACAAACTCATTATTTTTCCCATTATCCGGGTGCTTCCATGTGTTAGCAAATATCTCCTGTGCAGACACAGTTCTCAACAAGTGGAGAGTTTTAATGCACACAGTAACCCCCCCTGAGAGCTCTTTACCCTCTCTGTGTTCTCTGAACGCTTCCCCCATGAGTTAGGGGGTATAGAATTTCTCTGCGGCATACTTTACATTTCCCAAACTTTCTGAATAACACACTGAGAGACTCGAACATCAGCCCTGCCAAAGCAAATGAGGGAAGGAACCATTCGCCGGCTCATTAATGCCTGGCATTGACAGGCCTGGAGGGGCTGCGAGTGGATTTCCATAGGGCAGAGACAGCCCTGGGGGAGAGCGCGTTTTATTTACATAAAGATAAGTTCCTTCAGGGCTGGGGGCTCATTTTGCATGCAAAAGGGACCGGAACAGGGAGCGCAGCTTTACACAGATAGGGTTTAACCTGTGCTTCCAACAACACACTTCCACTTAGGGTTTGGGGGCAGCTGGAGTGTTTTTCCCACGCGTGGAGCTGTGAGAGCTCAGCTGCACCAGCCGTCCTGAGCGCAGCCGGGGGTGAATCAGCTGCAAAGGAAAGAAACGGAGAGCACAGAGATGGAGGGATTAAGAAACCCACAGAATACCAGTGTTTAAGCTCTGCTGGAGCCCGACCAGAACAACCGCGTTTGTCTGGCTGTCGGCTCGATGCTGCTCCCCATCCCTGCATCCCTCCATCCCTGCATCCCTCCATCCCTGCATCCCTCCATCCCTGCATCCCTGTGCCCCAGCAGTGCGCTCTGCTCCGCAGCATCCCGGCCAGCCCCGCAGCCTCCCCCGGAGCTGCCGCTGAATTGAATCCAGCTGCTTGGCTCGCTCGGCCTCTTCCCACCCCTCTGCATTCCTGTAAAACACAGGCGCGGCCCCCGGGATGCTGCAGGGACGGGTCCGGCTCTGGCTCTCCCAGCCTTCCCCTCCTCACCCTGCGGCTCTTTGGGTACCCGGTGTTCGCAGCGGTGAGTTCGGTGTGCCGTGTCATCAGCCTCAGAGATACTATTGGGGCTTGTTAAGTTTTTAGCTTTTTTTTTTCTTTTTTAATGGTGTTAAGTTCTCAGTTTTTTAATGTGAGTAACCTTGAAGAGCTTCCAGACTTGCAGAGCTGCCATGGGAATCACATATTGAATACCTAATCAAAGAAGAGATCCTCGAGAATTAGATCTGTCTTAGAATCAGGGAAATGTTTGGATTGGAAGGGACCTTAAAGCCCATCCAGTGCCAACCCCTGCCATGGGCAGGGACACCTTCCACTAGCCCAGGTTGTTCCAAGACCAGTCCAACCTGGCCTTGTCTTATCTTAGCAGGATTTATCTTATCTTATAGTTAGTTCAGGCAAATTATTCTGTACTGGACTTTTGCTGAGGACAGCCAGCCTTATCTGAAGGATGATTTATCCCACTTGGGGACAGATGATGTGTTGTTTTTCACCTCTACTTCCCTGCCTGCTTTACTGGGAATGCAGAGGAAGCTGTTTGTGATGTTGGTGCAGTGTCACCGAGCCCAGTGTGTAAAACTGTCCTTGTGCTCCCACTTCCCACAGTGTGTTTGCTGGGATCATGGGCTGCTTAAGGGATGGGCTGGCATAGCATTCCCCAAGTTTCCTGTGCTCAGACATAGAGCAAAACATGTCCAGCAGGTCCCTTTATCTCTTGGACAGGTGTCCCAGATGTCTGACTGTGGGTAAGGTGTGATGGAGTTTCCTGAGCATTTCAGGTGCCTGGAGCCTGCAGTTGCCCTGGGATCTGATATCTCCAGCCCTTCTCATACTTCCAGCCCTTCCAGCAGATGTTTGTGCTCCTGACCTGTTCTCCTCAGGGACAAGTGCTGTGTGTTGAGTGTCACCAAGCTCTGAAAATAAGAGTGCCAGAGGCTTTAAAACACCTCAACACCTCAGCCCATCAGCCCCTGAGCTCTTACCATCATGTCAGTCTGTTCTGCTGCTATATCAGCTGTTCCCAAGGCACATCCATCCCTCCCAGGCTTTGCACAAACACCACCAGCAGTAAAGAAATCCCTGGGTCCCAGCACTAAAGAGTTAACCAAGCTCAGGTTCTTCCCCAGGGGAGAGCCCACTGCACTTGTAAACACTTGCTGTGTAGTTGCAGGTGGGAAGTAAAGCAGCTTTTCCCCCCACCAAGCCCGGGTTGCATCAAGAGGCTGACAATTTCCTGGGAAAACCAGCTGTTCCCACTAATGAGCCTCAAGATCAGCACGGTGTGATGCCTGTGCACAGTTGTAGCTGCAGCTCTGGCACGTGAGGCCCAAGGACCCTTTGATAATTCCTTCTGCTGCTTCCTAGAGGGTTTTGTTTCTCCTACTGTTATTATTCCACTTGCAAACCCCTGCTCATCGTGCTGTGAAATATTCCCTTTTAACTATGGAGTGTGGTTTGCTGCTGATTTGATCAGGTCTCGGTGACACGTGGGATGGGCTCTGTCAGGAGCAGGGAAATTAATCAAAACGCTGAAGGGAAGAGCACAGGGCAGTGTGGTTGTGTTTCTGAGCTGCTGGAAAAGCCCATTTTTATATCATTCAGCTCAATGAAACATGTCTATTTTCCCCAGTTAATTTTTTGCAGGTCTGGTGCAGTGATAGCAGTTTGAGAAATGGTTTCATTCCCTCCACGTGGCATATCCATATTTTCACAAATTACTCTGCAAATAACTGCTGTTCTCTAATAGGGAAGCAGGGCAAAACAAAGCAGAATTGTCAGATATTGCTGCTAAAAGGCTTTTGCAGATTCTTCACAACTGAATAAATAAAACTGTGATTTTCACTCATCTTACTGGTTGCATTGGTGAGTGGGTATGAGTTGACCTGCTGCTGGAAGCCTGGTTTGCAGGTCCATGTGTAACACTGCTGATGATCATTGATCATGAGTTGTGGTCTGCACTGAATTTGTACTGGAATTTGTGCTGTGGTGTGAACAGGCAATGAAGACAGGCATGGCAGATCAGAAGTCCTTCCTTCCTGACTCTAAACATCTGCTGAGCTCAGCCTGAGCTCCCTGTCACCCCAAAAGCAGCAGGGACTTCATGCCCCCCTTGGGGTGCCTGGGGCTTGGGGACACCCAGGGCAGCACGTGGAGCTGCTCAGGGCTGTGCTAAACACAGGGAAAACTGGAAAGCTGATTCAGAAAAGATCTCCCATCTTGTGGAGCAGCAGTTCCTGCAGGCTGTGGATCACAGAATCTGAATTATTTAGATTGGAAAAGACCTTTAAGCTCATCAAGTCCAACCACAAACCCAACATAGCTGAGTCCAACACTTCCCCATGTCCCCGAGTGCCACATCTGCATGTCCTTTAAATCCCTGAGATGGGACACATCCCCCAGGAGGGTCAAATGCCTGCAAAGAAAGGGGGTGTGACAGGTGTGACAGAGCCCTCTCAATGTGATATCCCAGGGCTTCAGGACCTCCTGTACTCAGCTTGACAGGGATAATGAGCGCAGGGATAAAGCCAAAGCCTTCTTTTTGTGTCAAGAAGTGCTAGAAAACAACATCAGCAGCACCTCCCGGGTTTGTTTGCTGTCCAGCTCCGCTCTGCCTTTCATCTCTGCAATAAGCAGCTCATTAAACAAATCAAAGCAGGTTTTATGAGCTGCCTTCATCCTGTCAGGGCTGGCACAGGGAACTGGAGCACAGACTTTGTGCCTGTGAACGTGAGCTTCTGCTGGAGAAGTTCAGGAGTGGGGTTTCCAGTGTCCATGGTTACAGGATCAGAATCCTTGAGGTTGGAAAAGCCCTCCCAGCTCGTGGAGCCCACCCTGTGCCCGATGCCCACCTTGTCCCCAGCCCAGAGCTCTGAGTGCCACGGCCAGTCCTGCCCTGGGCACCTCCAGGGCTGGGCACTCCAACCCTCCCTGGTTTTGCTCAGGTGTGCTCTGCAGGACACAGGGAAAGCTTCAGCAGCTTCTCAAACCCCTGAACTCCCCTTTCTACAAAAACCTGGCAGAGAAACCCAACACAACCTGGAACTCCATAGGGTCACTGTCAGAGGCTGGAGAGGAGCAGCTGCCATGGGAGTTGGCACAGGGAGCTTTGCCCAGGCTCCAAAATATTGCCAGGTGTGTGAGGGGAGAGCTCTGCTGAGCCACAGGACAAGGAGCCAGCCCTTCATGTTATCCATCACCCTTATTGTGGCTGGAATTCCCAGATCCCAGGGAGGAATCCTGGAGTAAGGATGGCAGAACATCCTGCTGGTGCACGAAACCATGGCAACGCTCTTCTGAGCACTTCTAGGCTGTTCAGTTTGGCCTAAACCCTTTCCAGGCATTTTTTTCCTCCAGCTATTTTTATAATTTTATTTTTATGTGGATTTTAATAGACTGGGCTGAGATCTTTGTCCCTCCCTGCAATTGCCCCTTCAAGGCAGCTTTATGATGTACTTTTAGACTTTTCTCACTAAAAATCCTTGGAGAGAAAATAGCTTGGCTTGCCAGAGCCTCAGACCACTTGCATGACACTTTTTTTAGCCTTTGAAACGGGGCTAAAAAAGCTCAGGCTAAGACAGGGCCCCCGGTGCCAGCAGAGGAGGAGCTGATGCTTTGTTTTTGTGGGAGCCCCCAGGATTCCTCCCCTTCTCCCAGCGAAGCCGTTTTGATCCTCGAGTCAACTAATTATTGCTATTAAAGGAGGAGCAGGAAAGCTCCGCCAGCGAATATGGGAGATGTTTTTTTGACTTCTGCAGAGACACTTTTTTGGTGCGATTACCCTCAAGAACAAGAGAGCCCATTTAATTTCCAATGTAATGACTTCCCCCCCAGCCCTAATTCCAGCATTTCTGAGTGCATTAGCTGCCTGATCTCCAGATTGCTGGGAAGATGTCTCAGGTACCGGGCTGAATGTCAGACATAAAAGCTTAATAAGTGACATGCTTTACATTTTTTGGTGCAATCGAATATAAAAGCTTCCACTCAGTTCAAATTACCAGAGGTAATTTCAACACAGCTGTCAAGTCTTTTTTCCCTAGAAATGGAAGTTTTTCCTAATGTGCTTTTACCGAGATGGAGGGAAGTCATTTCGAATGTAATTTCTGTGCGTGCAGGTATTATCTGGGAGAGGTGAGGCTTGACAGGGTGCTGAGGAGGTGGTTTTTTGGTCTTCTGCTGCTCGAGGTGGTCCCCCAGTTCAGACTGGGGTAGGTTTAGCAGGTCAGAGAATGTTGAAACCGATAAATTCCATTAAATGTTAGAAAATTCCCCCCTCCCTTTTTTTTTCTCTGCAGAGGTGAAAGCAAAGAGCTGAAATCCCTGGAATGGTCCCGGATTGGTGTCATAGGACACTCCCAAAGGTGCCTTTTGAAATTGTGTGAGTTATCAGTGGGACCCCAGCCAGAATCCCCCATTCCTGCTCGGGTCTGCCCAGGGAGTTTCAGAGGAAGAGCTGAACCCCTTTGCATCCAGAGCAGAAAAATCAACATTTCAACGCTCTCTTTGTTAGTATGGATTTTAGAGTCAGGCACAGATATTTGGAGATGAGGATAAAGCATCATATATCATGTTTGTAGTGGAATTTGGGGCCATTCAGTGCTACTGTGCCCTTCCCAAAGGCCTGTCTCTGGCACCAGTGGGGCTTTCTGGGAGGCTGATGCTCTTTGAAAGTCCTGCTGAGCCCCAAATTCCACTACAAACCTGATATACGATGCTTTATCCTCATCTCCAAATATTTGTCCCGTGCTTTTAAAGGAGGGATAGGGGCAAACTTGGTTTTTTGGAGTAGTTTTGGCTCTGGGGAAGCTGTTTGGATTCCCTTGTCCTAGAGGATTGGAGGGGACAAGGACCTGGGTCTGGAGGCATCAGGGGGAGCTGGGGACAGTGAGTCAGGAGGTATTGGGGACAGCTCTGGGACCCCAAAACCTTGTGGGAGGTTTGGGACAAGGCTCCCTCCTCTCCTCAGCACTGGCTTGGAAGCCCAAGGAATGGAGCAGAGGGAAGGAGGTAATGGATGGTCCAGGGGATCCCTGGTGAGGGATATGCCCCAGCCCCACCTCCCGGGGTGTCCATGCCCTTGCTGTGAGAAACCAGCTGTGGGTTTCGTGGATAAATAATCCATGTTTGTCCATGAGGGAGCTCCAGGGAGAAGGGACAGCCACTCTCTCCAGGGCACATTCAAGGCTGTGTGAGACCCACGGGAGCTGTGGAGCTGAGAGGGGAGGACACAGAATCCTTGCAGACCCCCGAGGTCTGCAGCTCCCAGAGCCACCTGGCTGTCCTGGGAGGTGTCACTGCTGATGTGTCCCAAAGGAACTTGTTTTCCAGCTCCTTTGGGATTTGCACTGTGTTTGTCTGGGCAGGGCGTTTAAGATTTGATCCTCCACTCCTCCACCCATCTTTGGCTCCTTACAAAGCACTGATGTTCACATTCATCTCCCTTTTTTATCTTTTCCAGGCCATGTGGTTTCCCCAGTTTGTCAGGGAATGCAGCAATCCCTGAAATCACACCTTTCACTAAATTATACCTCATTTTCCCAGCCCTCCTTCCCTTTACAGACTGGTAGGAATGGGAATTTTCCTGTCTTCTCCCAGGGCTGCTCCTTTGCTCAGGCCCAGATTTCACCCACAATTTCCAAACCTTTGATCTGAACCAGGGTCTGGAAGAGGGACTTCCATCTCCCCCTTCTCCAAAAGCTTCTGCAGGTGCAGAATCCTTCATTTAAATGGTCTTTTTCTCCTCCAGGGCTGCCTTAACCTCCAGCCCTGCCTCAGACACGTTGTGGTCCTGCAGCTCAGGGCCCTTTTTACTTCCTGGCTGAGCCCATTTCCAATGGCCAGGATGAAATCATCCTGCTTTTTATTTCAGCATTACAAGCCCATAAGCTGTTCTTAGGGCAAGGGGAGTATTTTTCTCTAAATAGCTGTAAACATGAGCTGAATGCACTTTAAAAGCAAGAGAGCAAAGTGGAAAAGCACAATTCCTTGCAGGAAAGGTCCAACCCCAAAGTTCACCTTGGTCCCTTTATGAGCCCTCTGAAGGAAAAGGTTAAAGCACAAAACTCTTCCAAATGCAACATTTATGTGCAGCTGGGGCAAGGAAGTAAAAAAACCTGAGTATGAACTGACATGCAGTTTGGAGATGGAGGAAAAGGGGGGGAAATTAATCCCAGCAAGGAGTGTTTTCCTGCATGGATTGTTCCAAGGAGCACAGGACTGTGCCAGGTTGTCCCTAATTTCTGCCATCTGAGGGCTTCCAGCTCCAAGGAAAGGCACCCACGAGGTTTCACAAATGGCTTCTCCTCGGTTTTCTCACCCAAAGGGACTTCACAAGACAGGCAGAGGGGTGTTTGAGGAGGTTTTGCTGGATCCTGCCTTTGCAGGAGACAGAAGGGTTGTGTGGAAGCTTCTGCTGGGGGTCCCTCAGCAGGTCCCACCAGGGGATCCCCTCATAAATCCAGATTCTCACCATTCAGCCCCTCCAGACTCTGTTTATCCCTCCTGGAGCATCCTACTGAAAAAACTATAAAATAATGCTCCTTGAAATAATGACAGAAACATCCTTGGGGATTTCAACAGAATGTTTCCCATTTCCATGAACTAAACTGCACGTGGTGCCAGTGAGACCCACTGTCCTCCCACACCAGCAGCCAGGACTGGGGGCACACCAGTCAGAACTAGCCCAGAACTTCACACCCTCTTTTTTATCACCTTTTTCCTTTATTTTGTTCAATTCTTTTGCACTTGAAAGCACCCTCTGGCCTCCAGGCGGTTGCCCAAAGACCCCCCTAATTGTTCCAGCTCCTCAAGGATGTGGCAGTGGTGTCATGACATCATTTGGAGCTGCAGAGACCCAAACCTCGGGGCTGAATGGCCTTGACAGCTTCATCCTGAAATCTGAGATCCTAATTAAAGCTTCCACTTCCTAAGGAATGAGGAGAAATTTGTCTGGCAAGGTGGTATCTGCCACTGTGGAATGGCTGGAATTTAATGCAAGAATTGTCACAAGTGAGGGGTGGTTTTTTTCCCCCAAAAAATAATTATGTAAAAAGGCTAGAAAGACACAAATAAGGTGTATTTATGAAATTGGTGAAAATAAGCATTCAAACAAGAAAAAGAGGGAAGGGAAAGCATGGGAAGGAAAATGTTTCTGGGAGAGTTTTTTTCCCCCATATTTCATGGATTTCAGAGAGTGATGGAGCAAGTAGTGGAAAAACTGCTTGGAATTGTGTGACCTGGAGGGGAAAGTCTCCCACACAGGGACCAAAATCAGGGGGAAAAGGAATGACAGGCATTTCAGCTCTGATCTCAGCAGCAATCCTCTGAACTGAAGGCAATAACCAGGACCCAGGACCTGTGTGTGACAGAAGGGTAGTGCTCCTTGTTAATATTTTATAGCTCATTTCAAGGGCACTGAGACTGTTTGTCTCTCAGCAGGAAAACCCAAATATCTTTAATTCGAACACTTGCAGGGGAGACATTTGAAGACACAAGTAAAAGTCTGAATGATGATTGTTTTCCCTATTTTTGAAACAAATGAAGTGGGGAGCAGGAGTTCAGTGCAGCAGCAGAGCATTATCCCATACCTGCCTAGTGATGGCAAAGCAAGCTGGTTATTAAGCTTATTTCTCAGCTTCTAAATATAGAACCATATGCATCCATACTGTCAGATGGATAATGCCTGGGATTTTTATGGTTTGACACAAAAATGACATAGCTGAGGATTCAAAACTTCCAGTTTTGTTCTGCTCTCTGCTTTAAATGTTTCTTTTTTTCCCCTTTTAAGCATCCCTTCTTCCTGCAGTTGAGAAAATCTCAGTAAACAGTCAATTGAATCAACACTGGAAACCAAAAGAGCCTCTCAGTGTAATCCTGCTCCTGGTTGTTTGTTTTTTTTTGGATAAGCATTGTTTTTGGGAAGGAGAAGTTCCCAAACACTTCGTGCCAGCGTAAAAACAGGATGGTAAAATAAAAAAACCATGGACTTTCAATATATTTATGATCAAGACTGGCCAAAACAAAATAAAACTGTGACGTGAGCGAAACATAACACAGAGCAAAAGCCTTGAGAGAGTGGAAAATTTCTCTTTTGGGATAGAGACTAAAGAATGAGTTATTTAAAGGACAAATTAAGGGAAAGGCAGCCCTTGCAGAGGTTTAGTATTGGGGGAAGTGAGCCTTTACTGTAACCTCTACAGCCTTTGAGCTGGTCATGGTGTTCCCCTTGGTGCCAAGGGCCTCCCATCTTTATCATAAAGGGGTCTGCAGTCACTCACCCAGTGTAGTCCTTTTGTAGGACTAGGTGGCATGGTGGAGGTTTTCTTTTTATTCATGGCACAGACCCTTTTAAAATGACAAGTAGCTTCCTGGGGATGCAATGCTACAAGGGCTTCCATGAGCAGAGACTTGGTGTAGCTCTGGGATCCCACACTCCTGCACGCTTTAATCATCTCCATGGGTGTGGGAACCTTTAGAGATTTTAGGATTGGCTGGCAATCATTGTTAGATTGTTCAGTGGTCAGTCTGAGAAACAGAAGGGGCTTCCTGGGCTCCAAGATTGTCTGTGTGCCTGGAGATGGCCTCTCACAGTCCTTCTGCAAAGATGGTTCAGTGGGCCCTTGTTGGGTTTTGGTAAACAAGGGTTGGGAACAGATGACTTGGCCACTGCTTTAACTGCCTGTAATGCCAGGTTTTTAGAAAGGGTTAATTCATTTAGGGGAATCCTGGTCTGTGCTGACTGGAAATATACAGGCCATCTCCAAATAACAAATTAAATGTATTAAGCACAGGGATACCCGTGGTGGAAAAGAGAACCTCTGCATGCCTACATATAAGGCACCTCCATTTGTTATCAGACAATGCATGGTGGTAAGTAAGGCTTTGACTAGGGTTTTGATATCATTTGGTGTGAAAACATAGGCTGAGGACAAGGAATTCAATATGCCAATACCATAAGGCGAATTAAGTCCGTAATCTACTATTGCCTTCTTTGCAGCTTTCAAGACTGGGAAAGGTATTGGTTCCCAAATAGGTGGCCTGTTAGGTTGGTAAAAAATGGGGGAGGCTTTAATGAATCCCAAGTTCTCCACAGTCCCAGCCTGTTGCTCAGTCTGGGCCCAGCAGCTCTGACCAGCATCCCTCACTATCCCTGCCTCAATAGTAACTGCTTTTCTCTTTTCCATTTTCAGTAACGCCCCCAAAAATAAACACCACGATATTGTGACATTAGGGGTCTTGGTGCTGTGTGGTTTGCCATAATCTAAGTCCTAATTTTTCCCAATCCACTTATTTAATGTTGAAAAGGATACCATAATTTTTTTGGAAATCCATTTTACAAGTACTTTCAGGGAGGCTTTGTCAACAGGGTGACCGTGAAGATGAATTAGATTCTTCAGATGACTGTAGCTTTTCGAAAGGGATGCTCCTGTGGTTTGGGTGAAAGAAAAGAAAATAAAATCTGAGACAAACTGTGGGGTGGGGAACGCAACTTCACATCTGTGGGCCTACCTTGTCCAGCGGGCAGGTCGAAGGATCCCAATGCTGAGATGTGGATGGCTGAGCAGGGAGACAAAACCACTTGGGCTTGGAGATTGCTGGGGAAACTTCTCCAAGGTAGGAACCTTCCCCCAGGATTGCTGTTTGGGCGCCAGGTTTGATGGTGGTTGACCAATAATGCCAGCTCTGTGCACAGCCCACACAGTGTGGGGTGAAATGGAGGACAGTGGCACATCCTGAGGGCGGTGTGGGTTTATATAGGGGCCCTGAGGGAAGGTTCCAGAACTGCGTGCTGATTGGACGGAGGGGGCGGGGTATGCAAATCAGGGCGAGCACTGGCCAATGGGCACCAAAGGCGGGAACTGAGGGCCAATAGGAAAGCAGGGTGAGAGGCGGGAACAGCGTGAGGGGAAGGAGACAAGATGGAGGAGAGAAACCACCATGAGGGGAAGGAGACAAGATGGAGGAGAGGAATAACCGTGAGGGGAAGGAGACAAGATGGAGGAGAGGTGGGATGTGATGGCAGGAGGAACCACTGGGAGGGGAAGGAGAGAAGATAGAGGAGAGCCGNTAGATTCTTCAGATGACTGTAGCTTTTCGAAAGGGATGCTCCTGTGGTTTGGGTGAAAGAAAAGAAAATAAAATCTGAGACAAACTGTGGGGTGGGGAACGCAACTTCACATCTGTGGGCCTACCTTGTCCAGCGGGCAGGTCGAAGGATCCCAATGCTGAGATGTGGATGGCTGAGCAGGGAGACAAAACCACTTGGGCTTGGAGATTGCTGGGGAAACTTCTCCAAGGTAGGAACCTTCCCCCAGGATTGCTGTTTGGGCGCCAGGTTTGATGGTGGTTGACCAATAATGCCAGCTCTGTGCACAGCCCACACCGTGTGGGGTGAAATGGAGGATGACCCTTCCTGAGGGCGGCAGGAGTTTATATAGGGGCCCTGAGGGAAGGTTCCAGAACTGCGTGCTGATTGGACGGAGGGGGCGGGGTATGCAAATCAGGGCGAGCACTGGCCAATGGGCACCAAAGGCGGGAACTGAGGGCCAATAGGAAAGCAGGGTGAGAGGCGGGAACAGCGTGAGGGGAAGGAGACAAGATGGAGGAACCACCGTGAGGGGAAGGAGCCAAGATGGAGGATAGCCGGGGGGTGGAACAACAGGAGGAACAACCGTGAGGGGAAGGAGACAAGATGGAGGAGAGGAATAACCGTGAGGGGAAGGAGACAAGATGGAGGAGAGGTGGGATGTGATGGCAGGAGGAACCACTGGGAGGGGAAGGAGAGAAGATAGAGGAGAGCCGGGGATGGAATGACAGGAGGAACAACCGTGAGGGGAAGGAGACAAGATGGAGGAGAGCTGGGATGGAATGACAGGAGGAACAACCGTGAAGGGAAGGAGACAAGATGGAGGAGAACCAGCGATGGAATGACAGGAGGAACCACCGTGAGGGGAGAAACCAGGGAGGGAGTGGAAATAAAGCTTTTGAATCAAAACCATGACCATAAACACGCAAAAACACAGAACTTCAAACTTGGACCGCAAAAGTCTCCAGCCCCGCAGATCTGTCCGAGCCTGGGAGGTCTGCACCGCCGTCATCTTCGTAGGTCCACCTTCTCAAATATTCATTTTGATTTCTATCCTTCATATGTCATGCATTCTCCTGCAGTTTAGGACATGTAGGAAATCAACTTGGAAAAATAAACGGCATTTTCAATGCAATTGTGTTGGAGCTTCAGTGAGAGATTCAGAAACTGGCAGCATTTGAGATGTGGTTTTCTTTAAAAAAAAAAAAGTGTGAGAATTCCAAATTCCAAAAAGGGAAAGGACATAAAAGCGCTTGGAGGAATCCTGGGAATTAGAAGGAAAGAGGAATGGGGAAAGTGCAAGTAGGCGCCCTGGCAGAGCAGCTGGAGCTGAGGATCATTCTAAAGAGATTAAGAGTGATCAAAGCCTGGAGCAGAAATCTTGTTTATTGGGCCCTGGACCGGGGCTGGTGGAGGTGAAAGCAGGAGAGGATGGGCTTGGAGGACTTGGCCCTGGAGCCACCCTGGGTGCTGTGCTAGGGCCATTCCTCCACCTTCCCCAGGAGCTGGGATGATCCTTCCAAACCAGGGGGATCTCTCCCAAGCCCAGCAGTGAGTTAGGGTTATTAATTAGGGTTAGGTGAATTAGTAGTGATGTGGGGAGGAGGAGAAAGTGGGTTGGAAGTTGAGGCTCCAGAGCATCCTCGGGTTTGTGCACCTGGAAACTGGCGGGGGATGAAATGGAAGTGTCGACCTGGACATGCTGCTTGTCCTCTGGGTGGGGAGGCACTGGGGGTACTGGAATATTTCCTGATGGGATTTTCCATCAAGAGTGGAGGCAGAACCTTCTCATTTCCTTCAGTTGTCTTTTTATGTTTTTTTAAATTATTTTTTCCCTCTTTGTTTCTTTCCCCCTTTTCCCTGTTTTCCCCTTTCCCCCTTTTCCCCCCTTTTTTCTCCTTTCCCCCCTTGCCCCCTTTTTTCTCCTTTCCCCCCTTTTTCTGCCCTTCCCCCTTGTTTTCTATTCTCTTGTTTTCTCTTTTTTCTTTTCCCCCCTTTTGTTCCCTTTTTCCTCTTCCCCCTCCCCTTCTTTCCTTCTTCCCTTTTTTTTCCTTTCCCCACTGTTTTTTCCCTTTTTTCCTTTCTTCTTTTTTCTTCTTTTCCCCTTTCTTCTTTTTCCTCTTTTTTCCCTTTTTTTCCCCCCTCTTTTTTCCTCTTTTCCCCATTTCCCCACTTCCCCCTTTCCCCCTCCTTTNTTTCCCCCTCTTTTTTTAAAATTTATTAATTTTTAATTTTTTTTCCTTTCCCCCCCTTTTTTATCCCCTTTCTCCCCCCATCCTCAAGTTCCCTGCCTGGAGCACATCAATGTGAGTCCAGAAGCCAGGGAGGTGAGGGTGCTCTGTGCTGAGAGGAGCCTGAGCTCAGCTTAATGTCAAAGATTTCCTGGGGAAAACACAGACATTCCAATCCAGGAGGTTCGAAACTGATTTATGCAAGAGAAGTTAAACTGCTCATTTACACCAAAAATAGCACACAAAGAATAATAATTAGCCAATGTGCTGGAAAATGGGTATTAAATCTATATTAAATCTAGAAATACATACATTTTATATGTATATATGTCATGCACAGGGGGCAGGGCTATAGGAATACTAATAGATTCTTACCATCTCTGTATTTTATAATTCCATGAAACATTTCACGGGATAACACACTGAGTTACGTTGACTCGTGTTGAATTAATTACTAATTAAATACCCCAAAGGCTTTGAGGACCCAATTACATTTTCAGCAGGTATTTGCCATTCCCTGCCACAGGCTTGGAGCTGGTGGGACTGGGAGGAAGGATGGAGCAGGGAATAAAGAGCAGGAATCCAGCAGATGGACCCTCCCAGCCAGCCTGGTGTCCTGGGGGATCTGGCTGAGGGTGCAGAACATGCCATGGGGGACCAGAAACCCTCTGGTTTTACAGGGAATTACTGGGATTTTCAGCCTCAGCTCGTGGGGCAGCTCAGTAGTTCTGTCCCTGTGTCACTTGGGATAAACACACATGTGAGATGTCATGACTTCAAAATGTGTGTTTTAAGGGTGAGAACCCCATGGTGTCAGGAACACTTCAGGGGTTTGGCCATCCAGAACCAACAGCAACAGTCACTGAGCATAATTTCAGTGGAAAAGCAAGGAATGGGAACCACAAAATGATCAGAACTGGGTTTGAAAGCTGAGAGCAGGTGGCAAGACAAGATTTTAGCTCAGATGTGGTGTGTTCAGATGATGTTCCCCAGGCAGGGAGCAGATGGAGGTGGCAGGAGGTCACACTGGGATCAGGCACTTGCAGAAGGGGCTCAGAGCTCAGCAGGAGCTCCAAAGGGAATCTGGTGTGATGGGTTGTAAATCCTGTGTTTAATAATTGAGGAGCACATTCTGTAAGCTGGAAAGGGATGCCAGGATCAACCTCTTGGAGAGCAGTAACCTGAGGGGAAGCTTGGTGAGCAGGACATGTGGATCACAGGGGCCACCAGCAGCAGGGCTGGCAAGGGCAAAGTAGAACTATGAATTCTGGGTGGGATCTGGTGCACTCCAAGGCCTTTTGATGTATTTAACATGCACAATACAAAGGGCATGGCTTTGAGCTGAAGGAGGGTAGATTTAGATGGATATTGGGAAGGAATTGGTGGCTGGCACAGGTTGGGCAGAGAAGCTGTGGCTGCCCCTGGATCCCTGGGAGTGTCCAAGGCCAAGTTGGAGCAGCCTGGGACAGTGGAAGGTGTCCCTGCCCATGGCAGTGGGTGGCAGAGGGTGGGCTTTAAGGTCCCTTCCAACCCAAACATTCCATAGATTCTATGAACCTACAAAAATAAGGCTGAATTCCTGAATCAGTAAAAGCAGTTTTGCTCTCATGAACGTTCCACTCTTCGTGTAGGAGTGACACTTTTCCACCCAGAACTTACAGCTGATTTTACTAACAAAGATAAACTGGACTTTTCAGTGCCTTCTCTTCCATTCCAGGAGCTTTCTCCACATCCTGACCCCGTTCTTTGTCCAGCAGGACTTGCAGGCAGCTCCCATCAGCCCAAGCTCTGATCAGCACCAGTGCAGTTGCTGAGCAACCAACCTCCCTGCGGCACAATTTGGGCACAAATTCTGTGATTTGTGTGAAACTGAGATGGCTTTGGAAAGGCAGATCATCCTCTGCCCTGCTGCTCTGCACACCCAGAGTGTGGCAGGAGGTGGTGGCACAGGTGACCATGCTCTTCCCAGTTCCTTATGGGATGATGCACCTGGAATGGGAATTAAATCCCTGAGAGTCCAACCCAGGGCTGACCATGACCTTCCCAGTTCCTTCTGGGATGATGCACCTGGAATGGGGATTAATTCTTTGGGAGTCCAATCTAGGGCTGACCATGACCTTCCCAGTTCCTTATGGGATGGTACACCTGGAATGGGAATTAAATCCCTGAGAGTCCAACCCAGGGCTGACCATGACCTTCCCAGTTTCTTATGGGATGGTACACCTGGAATGGGAATTAAATCCCTGGGAGTCTAACCAAGGGCTGACCATGACCTTCCCAGTTCCTTATGGGATGGTACAACTGGAAAGGGGGTTAACTTCCTGGGAGTCTAACCCAGGGTTCACCTTGACCTTCCCAGTTCCTTCTGGGATGGTACACCTGGAAAGGGGATTAACTCCTTGGAAGTCCAATCCGGGGCTGACCATGACCTTCCCATTTCCTTATGGGATGATGCACCTGGAATGGGGATTAGTCTAACCAAGGGCTGACCATGACCTTCCCAGTTCGTTCTGGGATGACACACCTGGAAAGGGGATTAACTCCCTGGGAGTCCAACCCATGTTCTTCCCACTTCCTTCAGGGGTGATGTTCCTTGAACAAGGATTAGGTCCTAATTGGGTCCCTGGGATTCCATCCCAGGACTTGACCATGTTCTTCCCAGTTCCTTCCCAGATAGCCCTTGACTGAGGATTAGGTTGCTGAGAGTCCAGTCCAGGGCTTGACCATGTTTTTCCCAGTATCTTCTGGGATAATATCCTTTGAATGGACATCAGGTCCTAATTTTCTGCTCTCAAGAAGAAGCAGTGATGTCACCCATGCAGCCCGTGGTACTTTGGATGCCCTTGCTCCAGCTGAGCCTGAAATTACTGAAGGGATAAACTTTATGGGAAGGCAAGTGCCAACTCTGAAATAGTTTTTGGGGCCACAAGCCAGAGCAAATCCTGCTGGGAGCGGGAGTTGCTCCTGTGAACATGATACAATGAGCAGAGCAGGTCCCCTCTGGTGACAAGTTATATGATGTGACACGAAGAGAGATTAGACAAAGCACTGTACATAAAATTATCCTCTGTGTTCCAGGAATACGAACTCTGGGGATGTTTGGGAGTTCTGTTTGCATGGAAAACGGGTTTGATGTGTTTGGGGCTAAAGATTGGGGGATCTGGGGCGGGGTCTTATTTTAGGTGAAGCTCCTCCTGGGCCAGCAGGAGTGGGTGCAGCTTCTGGTGATGGTTTGGGGTGTTTTTAGCACTTTTTGGGTCATTCATGAGGAGGATAAATAGAGTTTCAGGGGCAGGAGTTACCTGGAGAACACAGAGGAAGGGGAAAAGCTCTTTTCAATGGGATTGAATGCAGGAATGTTTGTTTTGCCAGCACAGCCTCGGCCATTGGGTCAGCAGACATTTGTCATCCACAGGTGGAAGATTTGGGAAGGAAGATACTCCTCATTCTCGTGCAGTTGTCAGTGCAAGGGGCAGGTGGTTAAAACCTGCCATTTCTCTCAAGTAAATAGTTAAAATTTGAAGTTGCTCATCCTTTGCAAACCCTCCCGGGAGCTCCATGTCCTTCCCAGCTGTGCCTCCTGCACCCCGAAGAGGCACAGGACCCCACATTGATCCTTCTCCTAATTCTCCTGATAAAACCTCACAGATTAATTAACATGAGAATAACCTCAAGAGGAGGAACTCAGAGGTGGGGGGAGATTGGGAAGTTCCAGATGAAACCAGGACTGATTTTTTCCAAAGCACTCTGTTGAGAGGGTCCCAGCTCTGTGGAAAACACTCCACTATTAATTGGGATGCAGGTGTCTTCCTCTCCTGCATTCCCACGCCTCCCTCCTGAGGCTCCTTGGCTGTTCCTCTGGCTCATGGGATATCAGCTGGGAGGGCTGCAGGACATGTGCCTGAGGACCAAACTCGAGAGTTAGGGAACAGGAAAACCTTGCTCCAAAGTCCTCTTTGGTTCTTGACTCCCCCCTACAGAGGGTTGAGCGTTTGGGGATGTTCTTGGTGTGCACGGGGAGAAGTGTTGGAATGACAGCTCCATTGATCCTCTATATAAATTAATTATAGTTTCACAAGTCAGAGAGAGAGGCTAATTACACACTAATAATTGTGTAATTCTGTTCATTCTGACCACAGAGGACCCAGAAATACATTTTAGGAGCTGGGGCAGTGCAACAGGAGGGGCAGGGAATGTGCTGCCCATTGCAACCTCAGTGCTGGGCATCAAGGTTTGCTCCCAGCAGGGAACTTGTCATCAAAGCAGAGGGTCCTTCCCAATCCCCCTGCAAGAGGCCCACATTTACAATAAAATAAATAAGGATTTTTTGGGATTAATCTGTCCAGGGGCCTTTTTTAGGACTACTCTGCCCTGGGAGTGTAGTGTGGGAGCAAGTGCTGTTCTCCACAGTGCTGAGTTAAAATAAAATATTAATCCCACGCTGCTGTGTGGATTATAGGTTGGTATTTCTGCCAGAAAGAGGTGGCACCTGCAGTAAATATCAGGATATCCACCCACAAATGGTTTGCACAGCTCTGAGTGTGGGGGAACTCCTGGTGCACCTGGGGAGCAGCACTTCCCTTCACATCCACGGAGAAGAAACACTTCACATCTCCCTTTTGTCCTCAAAGGGAGCAAAACGCTTTCCTTAGCTTCAAAGAAATACCATTAAAGCTTTTAAAACCCCTTTTGTTCCCGGCTTGTTTTGACAATGTTAATTTCTCCCCCCCTGAAATTCTAATTATCTGCAAAACGCCTGGTGCGGGAGTTGGTTCAGTTTGGAGAAAGCTGCAGAAATTCAGCTCCAGGCTGATATTTGAGCGTGCCCGAGTCCCACACGGAGCCCGAGCGGAGCGGGGAGAGATGGATTCCAGATGTTTGCAGCTGTCACGTGGGAGCAGCTGATGTTGGGAGTAACAGAGTTCCCTGAGTGTGTGATTTTGGCAGCGATCCCCACTTTTGTCTGAGGAGAAGCTGTGCAGGAAGTTAAGAGAGTACAGGACAAAGGAGTATTTTTAGGGAGCTCTGTGGGGAGAGGTGGGATTGGAGGAGTGGGGTTGGAACATGTCAAGGGTTCCTGGAGCCCAGGGCAGAACACAAGAACACAAACCCCCCCTTCCAGCCTCTCCCACCAACCAGGGTCCCACCACGAGCTCTTCCTCCACCTCCACCTGGAGAAGTTGCTCTCCATGGGTTTGCCTCAACCTCTCCTGGATCTGACTGGGGGGACACCAAGACCAGCAGGGCTCTGCCATCCTTCCCAGTTCCAACCCAACAGCTGCCTGACAGCACATCTGGTATTTCTCCTGGCACTGAAGGGGCATCTTCTGGCAGCTGGTTCAGTGCAGGTCCTAAAATCCCAGAATGGTGTGAGTTGGAAGGGAACTTAAAGCTCAGCTCATCCCACTAACCCAGGTTGCTCCAAGGGAGTCCAACCTTGGACACTCCCAGGGATCCAGGGGCAGCCACAGCTTCTCTGGGAATCTATTCCAGTCTCTGCCCACCCTCCCAGCCACCAATTCCTTCCCAATATTCCGCCCAGCCCTGCCCTCTGGCAGTGGGAAGCCATTCCCTGTGTCCTGTCCCTCCAGTCCGTCTCCACCTTTCAATATTTCCAATATTTCAAACTCAGACCTAGTTCTGGTGAGCTGCTGTCAGCACACAATTCTTTCTTGTTTCAGGAGATTTATTTTTCTGTGTTTCACTCAGGAGTAAGTTGGGGGGTAGATGTGCTTTGCTTTTCTTAAATAATAACAGAGATTTTCTTTGGAGCAGCAGCAATCAGGTGGAAACAGGGAGAGAGCTGGGTGGGGGGGGTCACCTGGAGAAGAGAGACCTGAGAGCCCCTTGCAGAGCCTAAAGGGGCTCCAGGAGAGCTGGAGAGGGACTGGGGACAAGGCCTGGAGGTGACACATCCTCCCCAAGCAGTGTGGGCAGGGACAAGGCCATCATGCCAACCCTTATGACCATGAGGAAGGTGAGGCTGGGACAGCCCCAGAAGTTGCTCTGAGTTCTGCTCCTCTCACATTTTGTACTTTAAAAGGAACTTATTCAACCTGAAAATGAATTCTCTCCCCGCGCCGTCTGCGCCGGCCTTGGGGGAACGAGCAGAGCCAGGAGGTGGAACAAGAGACAAAATAAAGTGTGCTCGTGAAAAATGCATGGAACAAGGAACAACACAGAGGATGTCAAGTGGATTTTCTGAGCTGCCTGGAATGGCCGTGGCCTGAGATGTCTGAGCAAGGGGACACAGAGTGACAAACACGCTTTGGGGTATTTCTGCTGTCACCTTGTTAAAAGGATTGATTTGTGATGTACATCTGAACTAGATGGAGCTATTTTATTTCCCATGTTTGATAAAGCGTGGTATTTTAGATACCAGGAAGGGGTAAAGCACAGAAGGAAAATCTCAGATTATTTTTTTTCTCCTTTTCATGTGCGTGAATGAGAGAGGCTGAGGTGAACTGGGATGCAAAGGAATCAAACTGGGCAGGAGAAGGGGTTTCCTTTAGAGTGCAGTGTAACCTGTATATCTCGGTATCCCTAAATACCTGTGTGAGCATCCATACATCACTGCATGTCCAAACACCTCCTAAAAATGGGCTGCTGCTTTATCACCCATCCTGTGGGCTTAACACAACCTGCCCAAGGATGAGGGTGTGTTGGGAAGACCTTTATGCCATAAAATTCAGGGCAAAGCTTGAAAAGCACCTCGATGATGGGTCATCGTGGGAAAGCTGGTTTAGTACATGGAAATACATGTTTTAGAGCAACCTAGTCTGGTGGAAGGTGTCCCTGCCCATGGCAGGGTGTTGGAACAAGAGGAGCTTTAAGGTCCCTCCTCACCCTCACAGGGAAGAATTTCTTCCTAACATATAATATAAACATCTCATCTTTTAGGTTAAAACCACTCCTCCTTGTCCTGTGACTGTCTGCTTGTGTTGGAAGTTACTCTTCCTGGGTTTTACAAGCCCCCTTGTGAAACGATGATATAAATCCCAGATATTGTGATTTTCCCTAAATGTGATTTTCTCCAGCTTTTCCTTCCCTGCAATCCTGGTTGACCGTCCCAGCAGGTTCTCTGCTTCCTGCTCGTGGCTCCAGCTGAGCCTGTCCCCAGGTTGGCACCCATGGCCACTGTCCCATCAATCCAACATGCTGGAACAGCATTTCCTTTCGACATCCAGGTGGAAAAACAACTCAGGGATTTGCTGACAGCTTGGGCAACACGCAGCAACCATGGGCAGGTTGTTCCCACCACGTATGGACAGTCCTCAGCTCCTGGTGACCTCCTGGGTGACACCACGTTCCAGAAATTCTCTGTGTTTACTGACCAAATTACTGGTGGATGAGCAAAGGATAAAAGGGGGGCAGAGGGGCCATGGCATATGAATACTTTATAAGGCTGGAAAAAAGCCATAATGATTATCTGGCCTGAACTCCTGTGTAAAACATGCCTGGGGACTTTTCTATTTGAACTAAAGCTTTAGGTTTAGAAGGGGAATAAAACCCCTCTTCAAATGAGGAGGTTTCTCGCTGGTTGTTTCAGTGCTTAATCACCTGCACCGCTCAAAAGGTGCTTTTAATTCAAAGCTGAATTTTAATCTTGCAGGCACCGGGTTGGGTGTACTTTCATCTGCCTGGCCAGGGAGCCCTCTATTATCACATTTAAATTCCAGAAGTAATTAGAGCCTGCCAGCGGATCCTCTCTTAACCTTCTCTTCGTTAAGGAAAACAAATTGAGTTCCCGGCGTCTTTCATTATCAGGCGAGATCCTCCACCAACCCTGTGGAAACTGCTCCAGTTTAATGATTCCCATCACCACTGGTGGATGTCACCTCCCTCCATGGTATCCAGGGGGTCCTGGCTCTGGAAAAACCAGTTCAGAGTCGTTCCCATTGGAAACAAAGAAGTGCCACAGAATCCTGGAGTGGTTTGGGTTGGAAGGGACCTTCAGGACCACCACGTTTCAACCCTCAGCCATGGAAGGTCATGTTGGTGTACATAAAGGAAAAGTAGGACCATGTGGCAAAATTTATATGGATTGAGGAACGCAGGTTTTATGGATTAAATGGGTGAGTGCAGCTTTGCCAGGAGCTTGGAAGGCACTGCTCTGGTGTCCCTCAGCATGACATCTTCAATTTTTTGGGGAATGGAAGCAACCCAGGGGTCTGGATGGGCTGGGGAAACGAGTCCTGGGAAGGAAGGCTTGGAGTTCTCCTGGAGGCACTGAGTTTGGATTAAAAATATGGCCAAGAGGAAGGAACACCCAACATCTGGGCAGGACCATCAGGGGCTTGGTTAATGTCCAGCTGGACAGGGGCAGGCAGGGGCACCTTCCACTAGCCCAGGTTGCTCCAAGCCCCATCCAACCTGCCCTTGGACACTTCCAGGGATCCAGGGGCGGTCACATCTCCTCTGGGATACAGGTCTACAATCCACACCGTGGATCTCCCTGTAGCTCCAGCTCCGCACAGGAGGAGAGCTGAGAGCAGGGAATTCACTCCTCCTTTAAAATGCAGATGGTGTTATTAAACCCAAACTGACTCAAAGTAAGGGGAGAGAGGCATTAAAATGGAAACAAGGCTCTCGAACGTGCTTTGATACGATGATAAAAGCTGAATTTTGATTGCGGCTCTCCCAGCGGGAACCGCCACCGGCACAGGAATATTGGGGACTTTGGAGCCTTTGGAGCTGCTCGGTGACACGCTGGGACCGTGTGGATTTAGGCCAAGTGGAGGTTGAGCCTTTGTGTTTATGCAGGAAATTAATGAGGATCTTTGAGAGGGGAAATTTTCCATCCTGTGGAGCTGCTCGGGGAGGTTTCCCTGTGGGTTTTCCCATGGAACTGGGGGCTCACAGGACACTCTGGGTGGCTGTGGGAGGGAAGAAGCCCCCCTTTCTCCTGGGTGGAACAGAGAGGGTCAAAGCCCCGTGTATTAAGGTGTAGCCACCTGGGATTTTAGGTGCTGAGTATCAGACATCCTGTTCTTACATCCTGAGCCCACCAGGAATCATTGTAGGATTTTTGGGGATTTTTCTGGGACTATCATTGTCTGGGCTTATTATGAGAGCTGGGGGGGGCTCACCTGGAGAAGGGAAGGATCCAAGGACACCTGAGAGCTCCTTCCAGAGCCTAAAGGGGCTCCAGGAGAGCTGGAGAGGGACTGGGGACAAGGCCTGGAGGGACAGGACACAGGGAATGGCTTCCCACTGCCAGAGGGCAGGGATGGGTGGGATATTGGGAAGGGATTGGTGGCTGGGAGGGTGGGCAGGGACTGGAATAGATTTCCCAGAGAAGCTGTGGCTGCCCCTGGATCCCTGGGAGTGTCCATGGCCAGGTTGGAGCCACCTGGGCTGGTGGGAGTTGTCCCTGCCCATGGATGGGGTTTGCAACAAGATGGGCTTTGAGGTCCCTTCCCACCCAAACCATTCCATGGCTCTAAGAGGGAGAGGAGCCCTCAGACCCTGTGACTGCATTTGGCTTCTGGAGACTCTTCTGCTCCTCACAAGGAGACCCCCAAGTTCTGCAGGGCCCTGGGGAGGACCCAAAACCAGATCCACAGCAAAGCCCCTGTCACCCAGCCAGGTGCTGGATTAGGGCAAACCACAGCAAAGTCTGTGATGCTGGACCTAAAAAGAGAGAGAAATATTAAACCAGAAGACACACCAAGAAATGAGAAGGAGAAAATTTAGCACCAAAGAAGAGGAAGCAGCGAAAGTGCAAAGAAAAAGGTTTCCCATTCCCTGTAATGCAAAAAATACATTTATTCCCACTGCAGTGTAAATGATACCGATATTTATCAGGAGATTTATTGAAGTATCTGTCTCTCAGCAAATAAAGGACTTGCTCTGAGGAGGTTTCATTGCTTGAACTCGCAGGGAATGCAACACTTCCAAACCTGTGACCGATAATGTCTCAGTGAGCTGCTTAAAAGTCCTCATAAAGGGAAACACAGCACATTATTTATATAGTACATATTGGTACAGCGTGTTATAGCAGAGTTTATAATAATTTATTAGGGGAGAAAAAGCGATCTCGATTAATAATTGATGCATTATAAATAATGTATTAAGAAATGCTCCTTTGATTTAAAGCCCGTGCTCTTAATGTATGCTAAATTCTGCTGCTGTTTGATGGCAATAAATCCAGGGAAATCTTGCATATTTGCATCCAGTTCTGCTTTGACAACTGTGCAGGGCAGGTGGAAACCTCCTGGAAAAGGATGTTTTCTCTGGATTTGACAAGGGAAACGTGGGCTGTGAAGCGGAAAAGTGCAGTTCCTGCAAAAATCCATTATTAAGGGAAGATGCATTTTGATGCCTGTTTGTTGTGGGGATGGAACGAGGGGCGATGGTTCTGAGCTAAGGGAGGGCCGGGATGGGTGGGATTTTGGGAAGGAACTGGTGGCTGGGAGGGTGGGGAAGGACTGGAATAGATTTCCCAGAGAAGCTGTGGCTGCCCCTGGATCCCTGGAAGTGTCCAAGGCCAGGCTGGAGCCACCTGGGCTGGTGGGAGGTGTCCCTGCCCATGGCAGGAGGTGGGATGGGATGATCTTTAAGGTCCTTCCAACCCAAACCAGTGTGTGATTCCATCAAAGTGTCCCTGCTCATTGAAGGTGCTTGACCTAAACAACCTTTAGAGCTCCCTCCAACCCAAGCCATTCCAGGATTCTGAGAAAAAGTTCCCTGGAATGACCCCCTTACAAACTGACCCAAGAACATTATTCATACCTGACCCTCAAGCACCTCCTACTTCTCCCTTTCCCTCCCCAAACATTCCACATTCATCTTATCAGGATAAGGCAGAAATGAATGAGAGAATGGGAGAAAGTGCATTACACTTTTCCAGGCACTTCCTAACAAAAAAAAGCAGCTTTCTCCCAAAAACTGGTCCCTTCAACACTCCAGAGCTCTGGATACGTCAATAAATATTGACAGCAATTGTGAGTCAGCTCTGGCCTGGGGTTTGCAAAGCAACTTCTGATTCATTTATTAAACCCAATAATACCCTCCAGTCTCCGAGGCACAGGCTCTGCACAGGCTGCACCAGCAGATGGGGGGATTTAATGCCTTTAAACTCTTGGCTTGGTGACAGGTAGGACGTGGAGCTGGAGCCCAACCCTCCATCTGCTGCTCACACACCTTCCCATGCTGAGGGGAGAGAAATTTGGGATTGCAGAACATTCCTGGGACTGGGAGAATGGAAAGAGCAAAGGCCACAGAGAAAAGCACGTCACCTGGCAGGGCTGGGCCACTGGCAGGAATAAAAAGGTTATTTTGTGGCTGGCTTCTGTGTCCTGGAGTCGTGGAATGAAGAAACTTGGGTGTAGAAAGGAAGTAGAAATCTCTTTCCTGGTTTTTCCTCATTTGGCTGAAGTGGTTTCTATGCTGAAGCTGCATTTTTATGAGCCATCACATTTGCCCAGTGCTCCTAAGAGCTTGTCAGTCCCTAAAACTGTGTTTAAACCCTTTGACTAAGCCCCCTTCCTTCATTCCTTCCTTCCTTCCTTCCTTCCCCAGCCTTGTCTCCTGTGGTATTATAATATAAGTTTCCTTCCCAGTCTCCCAGGGCTGACGAGACTTTAATTTCTAATTTAAAAACTGAGATAACATTTATTCTTAGCAAATGTGCTTGGCTGTGAGTCTGTAAGGCTGCTCTGTGCAAAAATGAGAAAGGAAAGGGGGTAAAAATGACTGTTTTCATTTCTGAGACATTTTCCTATAAAACATGGGAACATTTCTTCCTGCTTTGGTTCAGAAGATGAATTCATCATCCCTGCACTCCCATAACTTGCAAATCGTGGAATCCCAGAATGGTTTGACTTCAAAGGGAAATTAAAGCCCATCTTGTTCCATGCCCCCTCCCACCAGCCCAGGTGGCTCCAACTTGCCCTTGGACACTCCCAGGGATCCAGGGGCAGCCACAGCTTCTCTGGGAATTCCATCCCAGTCCCTGCCCACCCTCCCAGCCACCAATTCCTTCTCAATATCCCACCCATCCCTGCCCTCTGGCACTGGGAAGCCATTCCCTGTGTCCTGTCCCTCCATGCCTTGTCCCCAGTCCCTCTCCAGCTCTCCTGGAGCCCCTTTAGGAGCAGTACAGGGATGATTATCATTTAACTTCCATTTCCTTTATTAATTTCTAATGGGTAATTTGGGATGTACAAGCACTTACTGTCAGAGCCCAGAAACAGACACTTCCCTCGCAGGCACTAAATCACAGCTCCTGGGATAATTAAGGCTCTGGGAGCATTTATTATGATTTTACCAATTTTCCAGCCCTTCCCTGAGGTGTCTCCCCCTGCCTGGTTTCGTGTCTGTGGGTGATTTGGCCTCATGGTACCTGTTTTCCCCCTGCAGGGCAGTCACAGGGGTTTGGGGGCTCTGGTGGGTGGGATGTGGGTACCACCTCATCTTCCCTCCTTGGCTTCATCCAACCTCCTTTGAGCCTTGGAGGGGTTCTTTGTGCCAACATTGTCCTGGGATGGATGCAGGGGCTGAGGGGACAGGGCTGTCAGGGCACAGCTGGCATTTCAAACCAGGATCCAGGAGGATTTCTGCAGAATTCCCTGACCTTCTCTCCATCAAAGCCTTGCGGAAGGTCTCCCCTCTCAGATGCCACCACCCTCAGGCATCCTGAAAATTCAGAGCCAGCAGCTCCAAACCACAGCCAGCTCCTCTTGAGGTCTTCCCCACGGATTAAAATATCTCCAAGAAGCAAACCACGGAATCTGACCTCAAAGCCCAAGAGCTGGCAGTGCAATTTCCATTGGAAATCAGCTCGGGGGTGGCCTCCTCCCTGGGGACATCCCTGGGGACACTCGGGCTGTTTGTTCCTGCAATGTTCTGGCTATTGATTGAAGGAGGAACAATTCTTGGTTAATTATCTGTGGCTGGGCTTAGCTTTGCTTTGTCCCTGCTGGTGGCTGGGGCTGTCGTGACCCACCACTTTAATGGCTTTCAGATGCCAGAGGTCTTATCATTTCCCGTGCCCAGACCACCAACAGAAACCAACCGCGTTGCATCTTTGAGGTTCCAAAAATCACAGAAAATGATGCTGTTCTTTTAGGGTGAGCCCACAACGTGCACATCTCTGTGAGGAACTGCAGAGTGGCTTCCAAAAGAGCAGTTTGTGGAGCACCGAAGGGCTGAGCTCGTCCCTGTGCAGGTACCTCTATAAATAACCAGACATATATAATATTTCCACAGCTGTTTGCTGCCAGATGGCTCTGCCTTTTTTTTTTTGAAAGCTTAAAGTAACTTCCTTCCTTTGCAGCGGGAAAAGCCAACTCTGTCAAGTCCTATAAACTCATCCTTTTGAGGAGCAGACACGTCCCAGAGACCTGGCTTTGAACCTGGAGGAGAGAAACTTCTCAGGGATGGAGCAGGACCTGGCTTTGAACCTGGAGGAGAGAAACTTCTCAGGGATGGAGCAGGACCTGGCTTTGAACCTGGAGGAGAGAAACTTCTCAGGGATGGAGCAGGACCTGAGTTTGAACCTGCAGGGGAGAAACTTCTCAGGGATGGAGCAGCCACGGAGTGAGCCCTGACAAGGGTTGGGGGGTGCGTGGGAAGGTCCCTGGTCCAGCCCTGATGAGCCCAGATGTTTGCAGGTGATGGTGGTGATGGACAGCAGAACCAGACCTACCCTGGGCTCCAGGACGCTGCTCTTTGTCAGGGTTGGAACAGAAACACGATGTTNGGACCTGGCTTTGAACCTGGAGGAGAGAAACTTCTCAGGGATGGAGCAGGACCTGGCTTTGAACCTGGAGGAGAGAAACTTCTCAGGGATGGAGCAGGACCTGGCTTTGAACCTGGAGGAGAGAAACTTCTCAGGGATGGAGCAGCCACGGAGTGAGCCCTGACAAGGGTTGGGGGGTGCGTGGGAAGGTCCCTGGTCCAGCCCTGATGAGCCCAGATGTTTGCAGGTGATGGTGGTGATGGACAGCAGAACCAGACCTACCCTGGGCTCCAGGACGCTGCTCTTTGTCAGGGTTGGAACAGAAACACGATGTTATTAATTGGCCAACAGAGCTGGGGAAGGGGCTGGAGCTGCAGGAGGGGCTGAGGGAGCTGGGGGGGCTCAGCCTGGAGAAAAGGAGGCTCAGGGGGGACCTTGTGGCTCTGCAAGTCCCTGCCAGGAGGGGGGAGCCAGGGTGGTGGTGTTGGGCTCTTCCTTCCTCTTTCAGGGAGTTCCTTTTCCATAGAATCACACACTGGTTTGGGTTGGAAGGGACCTTAAAGCCCACCCAGTGTCACCCCCTGTCATGGCAGGGACACCTCCCACCAGCCCAGGGGGCTCCAACCTGGCCTTGGACACTCCCAGGGACCCAGGGGCAGCCACAGCTTCTCTGCCCAACCTGTGCCAGTCCCTGCCCACCCTCCCAGGGGCGAATTTCTTCCTAATCTCTGATCTAAATCTCCCCTCTTTTAGTTTAAAACCATCACCCCTACCCTATCCCTCTCTGCCCCTGTAAAAGGCCCCTCTCCAACTCTGCCTTCCAGCTCCTCCTGCTGCAAAAGCCTGGCACGTAAATGTCATATTTCCAATGCCAGTTCCCTCTGCCAGGGACAGGAATGTGTAGGCAGAGCAGAATTATTGTGCTCAGCTTTTTCAACCCTGGCAGAAAGGTATAGACACACCTATAATATGTAATAACTGGGAGCTTTTCCCTTTTCACAGCCCGGGGTGCTCCTTGTCCTAACCCTAACCCTAATCCTTGTCCTGTGTCACATCCCTGCAGCTTCACAGGGGGGTCAAACCCAGGTTGGATGTGACATTCCCAAGGTGTCCCCAAAGCTGAGGATCAAGGATGTGCTGGGGGAGCTGACAGGGAGCAGGGCAAGGGAAACACAGCGTGGGGCAGGTCCTTTCCCTGCAGGATTTCATAGAATCACAGAACACCCTGAGCTGGAAGGGACCCTTGAGGAGCATCCAGACCAGCTCCAGCCCCTCCCCAGGACCATCCCCAGGGTGTTTCCCCTTGGTGGAGGAGTGGGGAGCTCCTTCCTCAGGGCTGGGGCTGCCTTGTTGTGTCAGCCAGGAAAGGGGGTGCACAGCACCCAAGTCCAGTGTCTTGGTGTCAGCTCATGATTTTAGGGGAGAAACCTTCATCCAGCGTGGAGGGGAATTGGGGAAACACCCAGCACCTCCCTGTGCTGTTGCTGCCTTGGCTAAAAACCTGTGTTTTAGTCCTGGCTATAAAGCTGTGTTTCAGCTCTGACTATAAACCTGTATTTTAGCCCTGGGTTGGGCTGGATATCTCAGTTCTTGCTCTCTGTGTCCTTCCCTGGGGGCTGGCAGAGCAAACCATCACCCAATTTCCCTCTCCTCCCCTGAATTCCCCTGACAATTCAGCCAGCAGAAGGCATTTTTAGGGCTGCCTGGCCGTGTCCCTGTGTCCCCAGCACCCCCATCCCCTGGAGGTGCCTGGTGACCTGCACCACCCCTCCTTCCACCACACAGGTTCCAATTACCTTTGCTGCTTAGTTTTAAAAGCATCTCTAGTTTTTCCACGCTGCCTAATTGGGGGTAATCCCAGGGTAAGAGATTTCCTGCTGTCACACACACACAGCTGCAGGGCCAGGTGCCTTCCTGCAGAGATTTTTGGGTTGATTTGGTGCTGCTCAGTGAGAGGAGAAGGAACATTGGCCAGTGAGAGGAGAAGGGGAAATGGTTTCAAGTTGCACCAGAGGAGGTTCAGGTTGGATATTAGGGAAAATGTCTTTATTCAGAGAGTGGCTAAGCATTGGGACAGGGTGGGGTGGAGTCACAGTGTCCAGAAGACAAGGAGATGTGTCACCTGGGGACATGGTTTAGTGGGACATGGAGGGCTTTTCAGCCTTAACATTTCTGATTCCTCATTCCTCCTGAGTTCAGTTTATCCTTCATCCCATACTGAGGATGCTCAGCTGAGGGAGGGGAGAAGAGCTGAGGGTCCTTGTTTTGTGGCTGTGCAGATGGGTTTGTGCCTTGGGATGGTGCTGTGCTGTTTTTGGGTCCTTGTTTTGTGGCTGTGCAGATGGGTTTGTGCCTTGGGATGGTGCTGTGCTGTTTTTGGGTCCTTGTTTTGTGGCTGTGCAGATGGCTTTGTGCCTTGGGATGGTGCTGTGCTGTTTGTGGGTCCTTGTTTGGTGGGAGTCTCTCTCTGCTGCCCTGAGCCCGGCCCTGCTGGCACCACAGTGTTCAGTGTGCAGATATGTGATAAATAATTTTCTTTTCTCCTTTAAAACAACTCCCCAGACACACCTTTGAAAGCCTTTTTGTGCTTGCACAAGGATACCGTGGAATAATATAAAAAGTAGTGTTTAAAAACTAAACCCAGACACTTTATCTCTCTCTTACCCTCAGTTTTGCTTTGAGGTCCTTTGTGCCCTCCTGGTGTTTAATCCTTGCAGGGCAGTGGGGGTGGGGGTTTGGGGGAGACATCCTGACCACCCTGCCGTGCCACAGGTCATGGAATATGCTGAGTTGGAAGGGACCCATGGGCATCATCGAGTCCCAGTGGCACCAGTGTCCCAGCCTTGAGGTGCTTGGGGACATGGGCCAGTGGTGGCCCTGGGGACACGACTCAGTGAGTGAACGTGGCAGTGCTGATGTTGGACTCAATGATCTTAGGGGTCTTTTTCTCTCTTCATGACTAAAAAATTCATGGTTTTAGTCCTTCAAATGGCATCTGAAGCTTCCCAGTGAAGCCAAAGCCCCATGGATTAGGGTTGGCACCTCCAGGGCTGCTGCCATTCCTGGGAGCTGGCACAGACTGGGAAGGGGAAAGGCCGTGTGGGTTCCAAGGAGCATTGATCAGTGATCAATAATCAATATTCCACCTTGAGGATGCCGTTTTCCTTGCTCCCAGTGCAGTCAGCACCAGCACTGAGGAGCAGGGGGAGCTGGAAATGAGCTCTGTGTCATCCCAGGGAATCCTGAAATCAATGAGGGAAGGGGCTGGAGCTGCATCCCTGGCAAACCCTTCACATCCCCTCCCTAATTGGATTCTCTCTTCGTGGATCGTTAAGCAGGAGGGGAGGAAAGGGCAAAGCAGGGCTCAGCTGGAGCCTCTGGTTGTGATGCCGGTGACAGACACGGCACTGGGGGCAAACCCTGCTTTAATGTCACCTGTGCCACGTTGGATCCTACCCCTAAACAGCTTAGGGTACCAGCTCTCATCCAAGGTGCCCACACAAACCCAGAGACACCAGTAACCCCAACCCTGTGACGTGGGATGAGCTGCTTCCTCACTTTAATTATCTGAAATAAATAATTGGACTGATTATTTTATTATTATTTTATTATTAACACCCATCCCTCAGCCCTGGGCACCGCTGGGAAGGAATCCCAAATCCCCACGTTTGTTTTGACACCTCCTCTCCTGGGGTTCCCACACCTGGGCCTGGAATCCCCACTGAGGTCACCAGGCAAATACGTGAAGTGCCTGTTCCCAAATTAATAGCACATGGCCTCAGGCTCAAGGCTCTTGGGCATAAGTTCAAAAAAATTGAGATATAAAACCTGGGTGATTTACTGGAGCCTTCCCGGGCTGAAATGATTAATGGGCTGATTTACTGGTTCCATTTTTTTTTAATGCTGAAACCCATATATAAAAATTAAAGGGAGTGTAGAGGAAACGGTCATCACAAGTGCCTTTATCACATTGCTGAGCAGGAAAAAAAATGGTGTTTTGATGGGTGTATTTTAAAATATTAATTTTCTGATTCCTTCCTGCACTTGGTGCAGGAGTGTGAGTGGTGCCTGTCTGGGTGTTAAACGTTTGAGGGATGTGATTCACTGATGTGAGCCAGTCAAGTCGTGTTAAAATCCCCTCTCTGCCCAGCCAGGAATGGTTTGAGGCCATGGTGAGACAGGAGTTCCAAGTCCACGGTGGAGTGACAGCATCTGGCATGGGGAGAGCAGAGTCAGGAGAGTCATTCAGGGATGGACAAAAGGAGGGCAAAGGATGCGCCTTTGGGGTGTTTATTTGGGTGGAAAACCAGCAGAAACGTGTCAGGATGTGGCTGTTGGGTCCTGGAGACATCCTGAGCTGAGGACATCCTGGTGGGAGGGAGACCAGGTGTGAATTCATGTCCCCTGACAGCAGGTGTGACACCCCCTGTCACAAGGGGATCATAAACCCTCTCTGCACCATCAGCTTTTCATCCTTCTCTGTCTTAAAGCACCAAAAAATGTTTCAGTTCCATTCAGCACTTTGAGTCGTTGTGGTGAGATCTCCTGGGGTTTGTTTTAACAGGGAGGGATCCTCTCCTTGCAGCAATTCCTTATATTCCTTGCTATGGAATCACAGGACCATTTAGGTTGGAAAACCCCTCTAAGGTCGAGTCCAACCACCCCCCAGCACTGCCAAGGCCACCACTGACCCCTGTCCCCAAGTGTCACATCCACAGGGCTTTTAAATCCCTCCAGGGATGGGGATCCACCCTGGACAGCCCTTTATGGGAAGGAATTTCCCCAATATCCAACCCAAACCTTCCCCCCATGTTCAGCTGCCGTGGGAAGCAGCAAGTCTGCCCCAACCACCCCCCAGAGCTCTGCTGAGCTGGTTCCACCTCTGGAGCACAGGGATTCCTGTCAGGTTTAATATATGGATGGCAAAAGGCAGGATATTGAAATAAATGCTTACACAGCCAGCTTGGGATTCTACTTAATCCAGCAGGAAAAAAACCCCATTGATATCCAAGCAAAGGGGGGAAACCCTAAATTACTAAAAATGAGCTGTGGGTGAGTTTGGGGTTTTGTCCTTTTTCTTTTTATGATATCATTGAGTGTCCTGGCACTGGAGCCAGGCAGGGATTTCTCTGCTGGAAAAGCAGGGAAGAGTTAATTTGCTCCGTTTGGAACATCTATCTGTCATGTGCCACTGCTCTGTAATTATGACTTTTGCTGCTGCTTAGGAAAAGGTTATTGCAAGAGCCTCTTAATCTAAAAAGCCAATTATGTTAAAACAGTGGCTTCCTTACTTAGATCCCCCCTTCACACACACCATTTGGTGGGAATTTAGAGAATTATGTGACAGGTTTGCTCAGTGGAAGCTTAAAAATAAGATTATTGCTTGTACCAGTGTAAGCATGACCAGTCCAGGGTGTTTATTGGAACCCCTGCCATGCTCAGATTTAGGGACACAATTTGGGGACAGAGGCTCAGAGCATCTCCTTGCACCTCTGTGTGTTGGAATCACTGCCAGCTCCTGGTCTGGAAGGAGCAGAAGATGGATTTGTGGTTGATGGGTTCAAACAAGGTCTACAAGCCCCAGGGAAAGCACCCAAAGTGCTCACCTGGCTCGAAGATCATCCCAACGAGGCGTGAAACCCAAAGCAATCACAGCCCCAGAGCCCAGGGGACATTCCTGATGGTTTCAGTCCCTTTGCCAAGAAAATGGGGTTGAGTTCCCTGATGGACCAGGAGAAATAATGGGCTTGGAAGGGCTGGAGGTTCAGAGCATCTCCTGCGTGCATGGTGCTCGTTTTGGATCTCCTCAGAAGGAAAGTGGTGCAGGCACCATTCCCAAAGGGTTGGCCACAGAGAGAATGGCAGTTTTATGGGAAATTTAGGAAAAGGTCCTTCTGGGGTCGTATGGGCTCTAACAGGGTTTAGTTACTCGATTTCTCAAAACTTAAAATCTCATTTTATGGAGTCATAGAATCCTACAATGGTTTGGGTTGGAAGAGGCCTTGAAGATCACTCAGTTCCACCCCTGGTCATGGGCAGGGACACCTCCCACCAGCCCAGGGTGCTCCAAACCCCGTCCAGCTTGGCCTTGGACACTTCCAGGGATCCAGGGGTAGCCACAGCTTCTCTGCCCAACCCCTTGAGACTCTTTTGTCTTGTCCTGTCCCTGTTACCTGGGAGAGGAGACCACCCCTGGCTCCATCCAGGGAGCTGGAGGAGGGTGTCCCATGGGATCCCACCACCCTGCTCCCCTCGGGGCTCACCTGGACAGGGAGCCGGAGGAGGGTGTCCCATGGGGTCCCACCACCCTGCTCCCCTCGGGGCTCACCTGGACAGGGCCACTTGCTCTGGGGACATGCAGAGCTGGACCCCTTGGGGAGTTTAGGTGGTGACATNCTCCCCCGGCAGCCGGCCAGGGAGCTGGAGGAGGGTGTCCCATGGGATCCCACCACCCCTGGCTCCATCCAGGGAGCTGGAGGAGGGTGTCCCATGGGGTCCCACCACCCTGCTCCCCTCGGGGCTCACCTGGACAGGGCCACTTGCTCTGGGGACACTCGGAGCTGGACCCCTTTGGGAAGTTGAGGTGGTGACATCACAAAGCTTAGGCTGTGTTATTAACATCGTGCTCTTTACTGTGCTCAGAAAGGAAATGCAACGTGTGGATTCAAAAGCTCTAGGTGAGCTGAAAGATGATTTTAATTTCCAATCCCTGATTTCGAGCCTGGAGCCCCAACATTGCCTTCCTTTGCCTCTGCTGAATCAATGAGAGCACGTGGGGAGAAGGTTCCCTGCCTGGATCTCTTAGTTATGCATTTCTTTAATCTCGCCCCGGCGAGGAAGGCGTTTTAAGATTCAAATATTCCTCATTCTGAAAAGTTATGATAAATATTGATGCAGCATTTCAAACAGGACGTGCTGTGAGCAGGCAGGGCTGCGTGAGGGCTGGAAAGGAGCCAGCACTGGCTCACAAAGCTTCAATAAAAGGCTGAAAGGGTGAAGGTGAGCGGTGATTCTGATGAGCTTTGGAGGGGGGTGCAGGTTGGGAGCATCCAGGGAGCATCCAGGGAGTATCCAGGAGCATCCAGAGAGCATCCAGGGAGTATCCAGGAGCATCCAGAGAGCATCCAGG
>WBMV01000176.1:1727-12283 GCA_013396655.1 Campylorhamphus procurvoides | reverse complement strand
GGAGTATCCAGGAGCATCCAGAGAGCATCCAGGGAGCATCCAGGAGCATCCAAGGAGTATCCAGAGAGCATCCAGGGAGTATCCAGAGAGTATCCAGGGAGTATCCAGGAGCATCCAGGGAGTATCCAGAGAGTATCCAGGGTGTATCCCCAGAGGGCAGCCAGGAAAGGCTCCATTCAAATTCCCTTTGACTTTCCACCAACCCCTTGAATTGGTTTTACAAGATCAAGTGGAAATATTGGATGAGGGAACATGTCATCATCTCAACAGCGAGCAGCCCAAGGCTTTTGTTTCTAATAAATGGACAAGCTCCTCTAAGCCTGGTAATTAATCTGATGGATCTTTTCAATTTTATCAGCGCCTTCTGTGACATTATTCTTTAATCTTTCACTCAAGACAAACCCAGTGACAAGGAGGTGAAGCTGCTCACAAAGCAGCCTCTGATCTCTGCTGCCTGGGCAGTTCCCTGCAATTGCTTTTCCATTTTCCACAATGTTTCTGGGCAAGAAGCACCCCTGGTGGTGTCAAAGCTCCTGGACACCTTCTCAAGGGCTTTATAACTTGGTACAAATGCTGTACCAGGAGAGAAGGATTGGTGGGAAGTGTCCATCTTTCTCTTAGCACTTGTTAAATTAAATTACGGCCTCGAGGAGATGGTTAGGACACATTTTAGTGCTTTTTAGGAAGCACATTTGTTGTCCAGAGAAGCTGTGGCTGCTCCTGGATCCCTGGGAATGTCCAAAGCCAGGTTGGATGGGGCTTGGAGCAACCTGGGCTGGTGGAAGGTGTCCCTGCCCATGGCAGGGGGTGGCACTGGATGGGCTTTGAGGTCCCAAACATTTTCTGTCATTCCTGTGCCCATTTTGGGGTGGCATCGTGGTGGTGACAGGGCATCCTGCCCATGCTGCCAGCTCCCCTTGGCTGCTCGGGCTGTCCCTGGGAGGGCACCAGGAGCTGACTGAAGGAAATTAAGCTCCCGGGTAAATTCAATTAAGGCCACCTTAATTCTGAGAAAGGCTGTCTACACCAGAATTTAATGAAGTTTAACTAATCCACTTTAGAAATTAATGCAGATGAAGTTCTCTGAGCATCCCCAGGTAGATGGATGAAGGAATTTAGAAGGAAAGAAGGAAGGAGGGAGAAGGACGTTCAGTGATGGGCTTATTTAAGGTGAGAAGCTTTGGTGGCCACGTAGATGTGACACTGGAGCTCTCCAGGCCAAGGGGGGCTCAGCAAAGCCCAAACCCACTCAGAGCAGAACAGCAGAGTGTCCTGAGAATTTTTCTCACTGACCAACTGCATTTATGGAGGGAAAAGGAGAGAAATCTCCCCCAGAACAAGCCCCTGTGTCAGGGAGGAGGGACAGCCCCGCTCTCTGAGGACGAGGCACCTTCCTCCTTTTGGCTTTTTCCTTTTTTTTTTCCTTTTTATTTTTTTTTCCTTCCCCCTAAGTGCCAGACAGGAAATGTCTTGATGTAATATTTAACATGGGGGCCTGGGGGACGTGGTGTGATTGAAGACAGGATCTTCCTTTTGACAGCTTAATGCATTTTGCATTACGGCGCCGCCGCATCCCTCTGGTTGTGCAGAAGGACCCGGCGCGGTGGCTCCTTCCCCTCCTCCTGCCACCACATCCCAGCCCTGTCCCTTTGCCCTCCTGACCTTCTTCCTGATGAGCTTTAGGGTGGCTCGGACCTTCCAGGGTTTCACTGGATGATAAAGAGGAGCAAAACTGAATTTCCTGGATAACTCCATGTATTACATATGGGATTACTGGGAAAAGAGCCCTTGGATGGAGAGGATTAAACCTTCTCCATGGTTTGATACGGGCACTGAGGCATTCCCTGTCTGTGGGGTGGGTGTTCTGGTCAGATTATTGGGAGATAATCACCCTGATAGCTGGAAAGTTCTCTCCCAAATAGGAATTTTGGGATGCAACACCCCCAGTACTTGAAAAGTATTGTAGAGAAAAAGAAAACAAACAAACTTTCCAGGTCTATAATGAGGATTCACTAAATTTAGGCTAATTGGACTCATTATTAAGGTCATGGCGCTGGGCTGGCGGACAGAGGGGAAGGTCAGCTGGGGCTCTGGAGGGACACCAGGGTCACCTCCCCTGACCCATTAGCATATATATACATATACATTATATATATATAATGTCCAAACCCATCCATGTGTGACTCAGCCTTTCACACAAGTCCCAAAGAGCCCCAACTCAGGTGACAGCAAAAACCCTACAATTACATTTTAAGCCACCTTTAGTCCAAACCACACTCTGAGCCATTTAAACCTGTCTCTTTGTGTCCTGCAGGAATATTTTGGCTCAGGAACTGAGCGAAGGGAGCCCTGGAAATGCTGGGAAATTCGGCGGGGTGTTCGCTGCCAAAAATCGCTGGTTTGTCATCCCTTTTTTTACTTTTTTTAAATCATTTGAAGCCAACCTGGCTGGGGGCTTTGGGAGCTGCCTTGCTGGAGGCAGAAGAGCCCCACACATCTGTATTGCTGTGATTTGTGGTGCTGGGAGCAGGATCTGAGCCCCTAAACCCCCTCCCCACCCATGTGGGGACCTGGGGCAGCAAACACCATTCCTGCTCCGAGCTGCACGCTCCTCCATGAATAAATCCAATATATTCTGTATAAATCTCTTGTTATAGCCTGTTTTATTGAACCCACCGGCGTGTTCCTCCACTCGAGGGGCTGGGAGAGCCTTATTTATTAGCGCTGCAAGGCGAGAGCTCCCCGAGCCTTTGTCTGCTTTATCTCGCCTGTCACGGCCCTCGGCCTTCTTTGGGAGGCACAAACCTTTGTTCCTGCCTGGAAAACGGGAGGAATCAGCTGGGTTTGGGCTTGCCTGGGAGGGCAGAGGCTTTAGGGAATGGCACAGGGATCGTGTCCGGCGCCAGCAGCACGGGGATGGGGCAGGAGGGCGCGGCACTTATTGCTGTGCATTTGTGGTCGTTATCAAATCTTTTTTCCAGGTATATGGACCCGGATATATGGTATATATGGTATATATGGTATATGGATCCCTTAAAGGGTGGTCAGACACTGGAACAGGCTGCCCAGGGAATGGTGGAACCCCCATCCTGGGAAGTGTTCAAAGACTGTGGCACTTGGGATCGCAAAGGGCGTCCTTCACAGGGTTAATGGTTGGGCTTGATGACCTCAGGCAGCTCTTCCAACCCTCCTGATTCCATGGGTCCCTCTGGAGCAGCTCAGCACGCAGGGAATGGAGCTTTTTTCTCTCTCTGGATGTCAAAGAGGAGCTTTTCCCTCATGCCCTTCCAAGGGAGGACGTGATGTGACCCCGGAGCCAGCCAGGCGTGCTGGAGCCAGGCTGGCAGAGATGCCCTCCCTCCTGGCAAGGTGAAGCTTCTCAGGAAGGTTTGGGATGCAGACACTCTCCAGCAATTATCCCTCCAGCTACCAGACAGCTTTTCAGTGCTCAGAGCATCTTCTCCCTCCAGGGTCCAGCTGCCACCACCACCATCATCCCCTCCTAAACAGACCAGCACCACCAGCCTGAGCTGGGAAAGCACTAAAACCTTGGGAAATGGCAAGGAGAGATGCCCCCAAAATCCAGGTTTTCCCAGCCTGGATGAGCACCGATGGCCCAAACCTTGCTGGGATCAACCAGGAGTCATCTTTGCATGGAGCACCAGCGATGCTGAGGGCATCATCATTCCCATCATCTGGTGGTTTTTATCTTCCTCATCAAGGTGTCCTTGAGGAGGCACAACGAGGGGTTGTCAAGGACTGAGAACAACAGCCCAGCCCTTGCCTGTGCTGCTGAAGGTGACAGACACAGCGACACCAGAACCTGCTGATGCAAATGTGCATCTCCTGGGGTAGCCACGGGCCCTTAATAAGGCAAAAATTAACATTGCAGCCTTCTGGCTCTTGAGGGTTTTCCCAAAAAGCCGTGTTGGATGTTGTGTCTGAGAGCACAGCCTGGGAATCTGACTGGAGACAGACACTTGCTTCAGATTTATATTAAGTTTCCAGCAAACTCAGGGAATATCAGCCTGTCTGACCTAATATTATGTTGATTCCCAAGTAATTACATTTGTTATTTGCAGGATCTGTAGTAAATCGAGTGGTGGCAGTTATGGGGATGCTTCACAGAGGCAATTTCAGAGATCATTAAATATATCTTCCATTGGTTACACATCACATTAACCCCTCCAGCGCCTCAAGACCTACGACATCCTCTCAGCCAAGAGGCAATTTGATGGGACTGCTGCCAAAAGCAATCCAAGGCAGATAAATTTTGGAAATATGTGCATTTACTGCTGGGGAAGGGCTGGTGGCCACCACAAAAAGGATTAAAAAGTTTGTGGGAGGCTCCCACCAACTCCATACAACCCCCACCAGCAGGATGGTGCCCGTGTGGGACCTCTGAGACCAGGGGTGATGGTGAGGAGCTTGGCTTGGCTCTCTCCCTGCTGTCCCAGCCGTGTGGAGCTCCCAAAGCAGCAGCAGAAGGTGCAAAACAACATCCCCCAGAGCCATGGTGTTATCTCCCCCTGCTCCCTCCCCAGTTCCACTCATTTCTGCTGCCTCTTGGTATTTTAACACCATTTAAAAATATCCAGAACATGTTCAGAGGGCGGAGGGGGGAACCTCAACTGGTGTTTCCTGCTGCATGGGGAAGTTTTCTAACCACCAAACCCCGGGTGTGCAGGAGCCTTCTCAGCCCCACAACCCAAACCATTCAGTGATTCTGTGATATCCTGGCAGTGGATATTCAAAGTCTCATTTCTCAGTGTGAAGGACTGGGCTCTAAACCAGGATCAGGCAGGAAACAAGCTGCGCTGGAAGACCTGGAGGAGAAATTCTCCTAAGATCCGTTTTGTTGAGCCTGATCTAATTCAGCTCTTGTCTAATGCATTGTTTAATGTTTTAATGTGATTTTGGCCCATCTTCAAGGTTGGCCACAGTCTTGCTGGGCTCTGCTTGCCCCCAGGAGTTGCTTTTATTGCTGGGTGACAGTTTTGTCCCCGCACTCATCAATTGTTGCAGTCAAAATGGGATGAGCAGCTTTATTTCTCGGGTCTAATAACCGTGCCCAGGGGTTGCCCTCTGGCTGCTCCTGGGCTCCTGATGGCTGGAATGACATCTCAGGAAGCTGGAATGACATCTCAGGAACCTCCAGGGCATGGAGACAGCTCTGCTGAAGTTACTGCAAGCCTTGGACCTCTGATCCAAGGTCTTGTAGTGCCAATGAACGTCTCTCCAGTGGCTCCAGCTTGGAGCATCCCCTGGGCAGAGCTCACTCATTTATTTGTGCCTCCCTCCCACCACTCCCTCCCCAGTGGGTTTTGCCCCCCAGAGCTAACCCAGAGCCCACCTGATGCCTCTCAGAGGGGAAAAATGGGGAGTGGGGACATCCCTTCTCCCTATACTGGGAATTTTCACAGCTTCAATGAGGTTTTTTGGTGCTCTTGGTGAGCCACGAGGCCGTGCCAGGGGTGAGGGGTGCCCAGCTCCCCGTGGCACGTACCAGCACCACCATCCAGCCCAGCTACACAAAGAGAAGCCCCAAAACAGCCAGAAATATCTTCCTTCCCCATTGCAAAGCCACGGCCTGCACTGGGAAGGGCAACCTGCCCCAAAGACCCAAAATACCACGGAAAATGAAGAGAGAAGGAAATGGGAACGTGCAACAAGTTTCATACACATTTTTTGGGGGAATCTCAGCTGTTTCACATCTCCAGCCCTGAGGGATTTACCAGCCTTTGGGCTGTAAAGGTGCTCCCCAAACCTGCCAATTTGTGCCCTCCCACAGCTCTGGGTGTTGGGGTTGGGCACAGGGTGTGGAATAACAGAAAGTATTCCAAGGTTCTCTTTGAGCCTCGTCTGGGCTGGGGTTTTGCAGCTGACAAATCCTCTGGGATGGATCCTCTGCTGGATTAGTCTCATTGCAGGATTTAAAGGGAGAAAAACCTCATGGGCATGATTCTCCTGGATCTGCAAAGGGTGGTTTTTGGGCAGAAAGGAGCTGGAAGGCAGCTTTTAGAGATGTTCTGCACCATAAAGGCCAGAATTGCTGAGAGATGAGGACCCAAAGGGAGATGTGACACCTGAGGGGAAGCAAGTCCAGAAATCAGCTGTTAAATCCTTCTTTTTGAGGCTCTTTTC
Source organism: Campylorhamphus procurvoides (assembly GCA_013396655.1). Lineage (NCBI taxonomy): Eukaryota > Metazoa > Chordata > Aves > Passeriformes > Dendrocolaptidae > Campylorhamphus > Campylorhamphus procurvoides. The sequence continues at coordinate 6,139 of WBMV01000176.1, read as the reverse complement.
CTGAGCCAAAGGAGAGCTGGAGCCTGCAGAGCTGCTGCTGACCCCGTGCACCACCACGTTCTGTGGGATGAGCTCTGCAGGTCTGGGGAGGGCCAAGAGATGCTTTGGAGGTTCTAAACATTGGGGGTTTCCTCTTTCTTCTCCTGTCACAAACTGCTGAACCAGAAGGAAAACTCCAAGTATAATCATGAGACTCCACCAGTGCAGGACCCAGATTTGGGGACCCCAAAATAGGCAGGATATGGAGAGTCCAGAGGAGGTCATGGAGATGCTCCAAGGGTTGGAGTCTCTCTGCTCTGGAGCCAGGCTGGGAGAGCTGGGGGGGTCACCTGGAGAAGAGACCTGAGAGCCCCTTGCAGTGCCTAAAGGGGCTCCAGGAGAGCTGGAGAGGGACTGGGGACAAGGCATGGAGGGACAGGACACAGGGAATGGCTTCCCAGTGCCAGAGGGCAGGGCTGGGTGGGATACTGGGATGGAATTGCTGGCTGGGAGGGTGGTGAGTCCAGGCAGGATGGGGTGAGCTGAACCCAGCCCTCCCTTCCTCGCAGCTTTGAGGGGGTCTCCTCCCTCCTGGCTTTAGTGTGGGGTTTTTTTGATTAATTCACCTTCTGAGGAACATATTTGCAATAATGCCCTTGGAAGGAGCTCTTGGGGACGGAGTGCTCTGGCTGTAATTTGCCTGCTGCTGAGTGTAGCGTTTCAATTCTCGCTGAATTCGTGCCTGTGATTTATGAGTTAATGCTCCCCGTGGTAAATTATATTTAAGAGGAAAAAAAAATAAAACCACGAGGCTTATTTTTTCTGATTTTTAGGAAACCTGATGTTTGTGCTTTATGCGCCATCAGAAGGAATAAAACAGCGCTGGGTTTTCAGACTGTGTTTGCAGCAGGTAAAATGCAATTATTCAGACCGGGGAGCTCTATTTGATACATGAATAGGGGAAAATGAAAAGGCATTCAGAGCCTGATCCAAAGCCTCTTTAAATCTTCAGGAGCCTTTTTTTTTTCCCCTTGAGATTACAGAGCCAACCCCCCCCTCCCCCAGCCACACAAAGGGGAAGGGGATCCACGTTGTTTCTCTCTCCACGGGGTTCTGGATGGCTCAGGCTTGGATTTCACCCCCCGACAACGCCCCAGTTGGGCTTCCCAGTGCTGCTCTTGTGCTCTCCTGGTGTTTCCCCTCCGTTTGTGGGGCCTCACTGTGCCTTTTCCCATCACATTCCATTGGGTGGGAGCTGTTGGGACATTCTGCTGTGGCTTGGGGACACACCAGTGCCCTCCCCACTGTGTCACCGTGTCTCCTCTCCTGTGTCACCCTGCATGACCCCCTGTGTGGAGCAGGTGGAGATACAGCCCTCACTTCTCATCACGTCACCTGCTGAGGGGACACAGGGCTGTGGGAGCCACCAGGAGCACCTGGAGCATCTCAGGGGCTCCTGAAGGTGCTCAGAGCATCTCTCAGTTGGTGAGTCTTCTGGTCCAGCCACCCCAAGGGCTTTCCTGGTCCATGACACTCCACATTCTCCCATTGACTGGTTTCAAACATGTTCCTAAATCGTAAAATCATGGAATATCCTGAGCTGGAAGAGACACAGGGATCATTGAGTCCAATTCCTGGCACAGACACCCCCAACAATCCCACCCTGTGCCCCAGAGGATCATCCCAACCCTCCTGGAGCTCTGGCAGCCTTGGGGCCGTGCCCACTGCCCTGGGGAGCCTGGGCAGTGCCCACCACCCTCTGGGGGAAGGACTTTCCCCCAGTTTCTATGGAATCACAGCAGAAATTCATCAGTGCACGTCCCAAGTTCCCTGTGCTTCATTTGCTTTCTCCAGGACATGAATGAGCACCCCCAGGAGAGTGACTACAACACTGACCTGCCCATGGGTGCATCCAACTTGGCTCAGGTGTCTGGGGGTCCCTGGGGTGCCTCCAGTTCTGTCTTCCCAGGAGCACCACGGGCTGCTGAGCCCAAATATCCTGCAGAGAATGGATTTGTAACGGGATGGGAAATCAGGAGCAGGGGACACCAAGGTCATGGGGGAGCATCTCCTGCTGGAAAACAGAGCCCAACACACCAATGGTGGGGCTGCCCTGTGGATTAACAGCCCTGCAAACAACAGCCCATCTCATATTTCATGTTCACTTTTCATAGTTCATCATAATTTATTTGGGGCATAAGAAAAGCAAATGGTTCCTTGTGTGCAAACCATCCCAAAAGGTAAAATAATAGCAAATAATAACAATAAACCCCCACGCTGGTGTTGCCCTGCCATGGTTTGTTTCAGCTGAGCTTGGTTTTCATCCTCCAAAACCTCTCCCTGAATTTCTGCTGAAATAAAAGTGCAACCCAAGCACCATCCAGCCTCGCCACCATCCCGGAATGAAACCTTTTTCCTTTTACTGAGAAATTGCTTCCTTCCTGAACCCATTCACTGATTCTAACAGGAAGAGTTAATGGCCCCCACACACTTACTGCGTTGACAGATTTTCAAGGGAATTCACTCTAAAGTCGGTTTGATAAATTCCACTGAAATGGTGGGTGTTTTTACGTTTCATTTTGCCTTCCCTGCAGCTGTTTGTTTCTGAAGTTGGTTTTTTTCCCCCCAGCTCCAGGCTGGTTTTCTCAGAGCAGCAGCAGCAGAGAGGGAGCACCAAACGCAGATTCCACCAGAAATGGAGAAAAACCCCATTTTTGCAGGTTTTCTTATCCCTAGTCAAGCTTCTTCAAGGATTTTTTAGCGAGCAGATTTAAACTCCAAGTGATCCTATCTTTATGTTGAATACAAGTACTTGCAGAGCCTTAACTTTAAATATTTCCTATTTGTTTCTGTCACATAATTTTAAGATCATTGTAGCCTGGAGAAGCCCATGACCCCATTCAGTCAGAGCAGAGCGGAGCCAACAGGAACCAGCCCTGCTGTGGCCTCAGCACAAAACCCCACAAGCAAGAGAGGGAAGAGTTTGGGGGGAAAAAAATCCTTGTTTAAAGAGAATTTGTCCTGAAGTTCTTGGGGAGGTTGGTACAGACAGAACAACAGAGAGAAGGGAGGAGGGAAAATCCCAGAGCAAGGGGGAAAGGGGAGCATCATTTGGAAATGTTCATCCCATCCCTGGGAGTGTCCAAGGCCAGGTTGGATGGGGCTTGGAGCTACCTGGGTCAGTGGAAGGTGTCCCAACCATGGCAGGGGTGGAATGGGATGGCTTTAAGGTCCCTTCCCACCCAAACCATCCCATGATTTAACCATTACACAGCATCAAACCTCACCTTTGGCTCCTACCAACATCTCCCCCTGGTACCTACACCTTCACTCCACAGCTGTCCCAGGGTGCTGAGATACATTTGGAGGGCACAACTCTTTGCCCCTGTGAGGAGGGGTTGAAATTTGGCACTTTTCCCCTCCCAGTTCTTGTCTTTAACTCTTTACCCAAAGAGCCAAAGCTGCCTTTGCCCAACGCGGCGGCAGCAGACGAGACTCTGCTGCTAATTAATATTTTATGGGCTGATAGACTTCTTTTTTTTTTTCCCTGTCTCAGCAGCTGGTCTTAAATAAAGACCAATTTGCGAAAGTGTTAATTAACTCTAATTACAAAGCTCGTTGTGGCTTCTCCGAGGATTTCCGTCTGTGGAATGACATGGAACGCTCAGCCCCCCCCCGTCCCATCAAGCCGTGCAGACACCAAGGCAGCTTTTCCCAAGGATCCCACGTGTTTCCAGTTCCAAACAAACAGGGAAAGTACCAAAAAATAGCGAAATGGTGAAAATATTGAAAGGTGGAGACGGATTGGAGGGACAGGACGCAGGGAATGGGTTCCCACTGCCAGAGGGTAGGGATGGATGGGATGTTGGGAAGGAATTCCTGGCTGGGAATTCCAGGAATTCCAGCTCTGGCTGTCCCTGGATCCCTAGAAGGGCCCCAGGCCAGGTTGGAGCCACCTGGGATGGTGGGAGGTGTCCCTGCCCATGGCAGGGGTGGGATGGGATGGGCTTTGAGGTCCCTTCCAACCCAAACCATTCTGGGATTCCATGAATTCTACTGGAACGCTGGAATCCCTCCCTGACTTAAATACTTCTCCAGGTGGACATTTAAACCTGGGGGGATTTAAAAGTTTGGAGTGTGACATAAAGGACAATTCAGTTCATTCTTGTCCTTTCTGCAGCACGGAGGGAAACATTTCCCTGCCCATCCTGGAGTCCCTGGAGGAGCAGGTCCTGGAAGGTGTCCCTGCCCACGCTACAGGAGCAGGTCCTGGAAGGTGTCCCTGCCCATCCTGGAGGAGCAGGTCCTGGAAGGTGTCCCTGGCCACCCTGAAGGAGCAGGTCCTGGAAGGTGTCCCTGCCCATCCTGGAGGAGCAAATCCTGGAAGGTGTCCCTGTCCATCCTGGAGGAGCAAATCCTGGAAGGTGTCCCTG
>WBMV01000165.1:12608-24427 GCA_013396655.1 Campylorhamphus procurvoides | reverse complement strand
GGACCCCCACCCCGCAGCCGGCCGGGGGTGGGGGGTGGCCCTGGGGACAGCGGTGTCACCCCCAGCCAGTGCCACAGAGCCCCCGAGGGAGCCGAGCACGGGGGGATTTAAATCCTGACACGAACCCACCTGGAGCACATTTGGAGCTCTGAGATTTTTTGCTCTGTTTCCCCCCACCCCAGTTTTTTGGGGCAGCCCCAGCTTTGGGGGCTGCAGGTCCCCAAATGTCCCTCCCGCAGGAGGATTCACCTGGCGGAGGCTCCTGGGGGATGGGATGGGATGGGATTTTGGCTCCGGCACCTGGCACAGGAGAGGAATTTCCTGGAGGCTCCGAGCCCAAAGCGGGGTCAGCCCAGGACGCTCCAGGAGGAAAAATCCTGGAGGAAAATGGTCCTACACAGACGTGGCAGTGGGGACAGCGGGAGGGGAAACAGCAGGATTTGGGGGAGAAAATCCCAATGCACTGAAACCCCACCTGCCCCGATCCACCTCCAACCACCCCAAATCCCGCTTTCCTCTTTCTGAACCCGTTTAAAGCTTCATTATTTGGTTGGCCTGTGTGGGGATGCAGCTGGATTTTATCCCTGGATTTTACCCCGAGGCACCTGAGGTACCAAACCGGAGCATCCCTCAGGGTTGGCCTCGGGATGCACTTGGGGAAAAGCTCCAAGATCAACGAAGATGGAGAGAAACGGGAGGGAGGGGACAGAAATGGAATCACAGATTGAATGGGACAGAAGGAAACAGAAGGGAAATGCATCCACTCCCCAGGAGAGAGGGCACTCAGGGGAGGAAAAAACCCAAAATCCCAATAACTGGATGGAGAGGGGGATGAGGAGCAGGAGGGAATTGGGGACCCCGGGAGGGGAGAGGGGAGGAAGGAGCTCTGGCACTGCCCGGGGATGAGGAGAGGGGAGGAAGGAGCTCTGGCACTGCCCGGTGCATCAGGGAAGGATTTTATTGTCAGTGTCGGTGGCAGCACGAGGGGGCTGCGGGTACAGCCCGACCACCCCAGCCCTGCTCACCAGGAGGCCAAACACCACCAATTCGTACGGAATTAATAATAATAATAATAATAATAATAATAAAAAAAAGGTCGGGGTGTTTCTCTGTGTGTGTGTGTGTGAATAAACCACTGCAGAATTAATTCAGGTCACTCGTTAGTGAGACCCAAAGCGGCCCCGGCCCCCCCGCGCGAGGGGCGGCCAAGGGGAATCTCGTTTAATGAAATCAAATCAAATCAAATCCCAGCCACAGGTTTCACACACCCTGAAAGACAAAGTTTTCCTCCCCCAGGATCCGAGGGCAGCGATTTGAACTCCAACCACACCAGTAAGTGCACTTAGTTCGACCCTGGGGTCGCGTTGCAGCCCCCCCGTCCCATCCCAGGGGAAGGAAATCCCACCCCGGGCCGGGTTTGGGGCTTTTCCCTCCGGGTTTTCTGCCTTTCCCCTCTCCCTCCCCCCAAACCCAACAAACCAGCGAGCGGGTCCGGGCGCTTCCCACCCCCCCCATCCAAAACCAGCATCCTTTGGGATGGATTTGACCAAACCTCCGGGAAATTCCCCCAAAACCCACCTCCCACCTTTGCCGTGGGGCGTCCCTGCTCCCGGAGCTCCCGGCACAGCTGGAGGATAATGCCGACCCCAAAATCAAAGCTGCTGCTCTGATTTTGGGGGAAATGAACACGGGGAACTGGAACTTAAACCGAGTGCCCACAAATAGTGAAGTTTGGGTTGGGTTTTGAAGCGTTTCAGCTTAAAATCTGGGGTGAAGTGGGGGCAGAGAAGTGGGGGGCAGAGCCCGTGGAGCTCCAGCAGCGCCAACATCTCTGCCCTGGGGTAAAGTCCATGGGAATTCCTGCGGCTGGAGGGGAAAACGAGCCCTCTGGTGTTTGTGCCGAGGGCAGAGGAGCCAGCAGGATTTCCTAAACCCAGGGAAAAGGACTTAAACCGGAGTCAAACCCATCCCTGGGGCGTCTGAAACTCGGATTTGAAAATCTATGAATATAGAGAAGCATCGATGGCTGGACTTAGTTGGGATGCCACTAGGAAAGGCCTTAATTTGAGGGGGTTTAGGTGTAGGAAAGGCCTTAATTTGGGGGGTTTAGGTCTAAGTCGAGCTCTGTAGGGCCGAGCATAAGGCGTCGGGTGATCCCCCGAGCTCAGCACCCTTCCCAGCTCCTCCATCCCGTCCCTCATCCCTCCTTCCCGGGAAGGGCCCCAAAAGGAGCAGCTCGGGAGGGGGTTGCATAGTTTGGTGCCTCCCGGCAAACAAACCCCAAAATAAAAACGAGGGAATGTTGGCGAGCTGGGGCTGATGGATGTAACTGCTGTTTTATTTCCAGGTGATGGGGACGCTGCAGGGCCGGGCCCGGCTCGGGAGCTGCAGTGCCCAAAAAACCCCCCAAGGAATTCTGTGCAAACATCGCAGTGCTAAAGTGAATCCCACCCTGGGAGCTGGGGAGAGAGGGGGGGGTCAGGGATGCCGTGGGACATTAGTCACGGGAGGATTTTACCTTATTGTTCTGCCTTTTTTTAGCCCTGTTATCAAAAATATGGATTAATTCCGCAGCCTAAAGGTCAGTGGGTGGCTCAGCACAAGGAGCCGAGTTAATCAGGATCAGAGGTAGTACGGAGTAGCTGTGCTCAAGTACGGAGTTAGGCGGCCCCCCTGGAGCTGGGGGGGCTCTGTGTCCCCCCTCCTGCCCCCACGGGGGTCTCTGGAGGGGGGGATTTGCCCCACGCCCCGTGGGAACACCCGGCAGGAGATGCTGCCCCGGGGTCTTGGCTGGGGGTTCCACGCAGGGAAGAGAAAGCTCCGAGCCCCCCGAGCCCCCCGCCCCGAAAAAGAGTTTAAAAAGAGCATTTTAAAACCAGAGCTGAGCCTGGCAGGGGCGGGGGCAGCGCCCAAGGGGAGGGCAGAGCCCGTGCCCACCCCCCCAGCCCTGGTGCCATCCCGGGGCCGGGCAGGGGGGCGTCCAACCCGAGCCCCCCCACCCATCCAACTCCTCCCGTCGCTCAGTACCAGCAAGAAGAAATACAGAATAAAACCAGTGTTAAAAAACTCCATTAAAAGGTTTGCGCCGCTCCACGTGGGGCGTTCCCGCTGCGAGCCGGGCCGGGCCGGGCCCGGGGGCTGCTCCCACCCCGCTCCCAAAGCTTTGGTCTGGTTTATTGAGTTCTTGAGGAATTCTGCCCCCCTCAACCCTGCGCTCCGACCCGAGCAGCCCCCGCTGGCCCAGCCACCTCCTCCTCCTCATCCTCCTCTTCCTCCCACACAGGGGGCTCCAGGAGAGCGGGGGCTGTTTCCCCCCCTCCCCTCTCCATCCCCTCCATCCCAATCCCATTCCCAGCCTGCCCGGCTCCCTCACCCCGCAGGGCACGGAGGGGGCATCAAACCCCCCCGGATCTCTGTCCTCGCCCCCCCATGTCCCAGGGGGTCCCGGCCGGGGCGGGGTGGGCAGGGGGCGTCAGAACCTGTGCACCAGCAGCGCCTCCCGCTCCCGGCGCCGCAGCTCCTCCTTGTAGCAGCAGGAGCAGAAGTTCCCCGTCTCCGGGTGCCCGTAGAAGCTGCAGTTGGGCTGTTTGCACTTGGGCTGCTGGACACCGTAGGGGGCTCTGCCTCTCGCTTTGTCCGCCGCTCCCACCTTGTCCTGCTCCGGCAATTCCCGGGGGTCGTCGCTGAGCGGGCCGGGGCAGGAGGAGCCCTCGCCCTCGCNGCTCCGGGGGCGGTGCGGGGTATGCGGGGGGCGGCTGCGGGAACGCGGGGCCCGGCGCTGCCCCCTCGTCGCCCTCCGGCCTCTTGGGCGGCACCAGCGCCTTCTTCTCCGCCTCCTTCTGCCGCTGCTCGGCCAGGAAGCGCTCCTCGGCGTCCAGCAGGTACCGCTGGATCATCTCCTCCTGGAACTGGTGCCGGGTGCTGGTCTTGAGGAGGCCGGCGAAGATGAACTTGCGCTCGCCCTGCATGGCAGCGCGCAGGATGCTCAGGCTGAGCCGCACGTCGCTGCTGTACTTGGAGGGGTCCGGGGGCTTCTCCGGGGCCGGGGCCGCCTTGCCCGGGCAGGGCTTCTCTGGAGGAGCCGCATCCCCCGGGGCACATTCCTCCTTGCTGCCTTTCCGTGCCTTCAGGGAGCCTTTCTTCTTCTTCTCCAGCGTGTCCCCCTGCCCGTTGCTCACGCCGCCCTTCACGCCCTTGCTGTGCATCAAGCCCCCCATGTTCTTTTTTAGCTTGCTGCCCAGAGTCTTCCCGAAGCTGCCCAGCTTGTTGGCCACCGAGTCGGCCCTTTTCTTCTCCTTGTCCTTGTCCTTGTCCCGCTCCCTCTTTGGCTTGTCCCTGTCCTTGCCCGCCCTGCTGCCCCCGTTGCTGGCAGAGCTGCTGCAAACAGACTCCTTGTCCGACTCGCCCGACTCGGCCGCAGAACGGGCATCGTCCCCTGCAGAGGCCGTGGGGGATTCTGGCTGGGCCAGGGGAGCCTGGGAGGGAGGAAAGGCAAATGTCAAAGCCCAGGAGTTCCTCAGGGAAAGGGGTTTTGGGCAGGAGGTGAAGCAAGGGAGGTGGTGTTGGTGGGATGATGTGTGGGCAACACCCGGAGCGACGTGTCCCGGGACATCCAACCTGGGATATTCCAGGATTTTATGGCTCTGGGACTCTGTTCCGTGACTCTGTAACACCCCCACTGGCTCGAGGTTGCAGGGGCAAAGCCAGGGAAGAGAGGGGAGGTAAATTGTCCCAGCCTCGGGGTGGCTGTGGACCAACAACTCCTGTTTGTTTGGAAAGAGGTGCACACCCACCCAGGCGAGTCAGAGCAAAGTCAGCTGCAGCTCCTGGTGACACAGAGCCCCCCCAGGTGACACAGAACCCCCCCAGGTGACACAGAACCCCCCCAGGTGAGGCCCCACACCTGCTGGCCTGCAGAGGAGGGTTAAATAATTCACAGGTAAGGAAGATCCCGTGCCTTACCTGGGTGTCACAGGGCAATGTGATCCAGCGCACGGTCATGTAGCTGTGCAGCAGGTGCAGTTTGGCCTCCAGGGACAGCGTCACACTGGGGGGCACACAGGGGGGGAAAACACAAGTCAGGGCCCACTTCCCACTCCCCAGGTTCAGGTTATTCCCTGTGTTTTCACAGCTTTCCAAAGAAAACCCGGATTCCAGAGTGTTGGAATTGAGTTGTTTCTGCCTTGGAAACTGCTGGGGCCAAACCAGAAGGAGACCTGAGCAAAGTCTGACCCACCCCCCTGCTCCAGGGGCACAGGGAGTGGAAAAATACACCTTTTTTTGGGAAATGTGATGGCAGACCCTCCCCTGCTGCTGTGTCTGAGCCTGCAGCCCCAGGACCTGGAGCACCATCTCTTTGCTGTGTGGGAATGAAGCTCAGGAGATGTCACAGCCCCTCCCAAAACACACCAAAGCAAAGGAGAATGAAGGAAAAGCTGCTCCATCCCCCAGCACAGGACTGAGCTCAGCCCTGCCCACCCTGCTCTGCAGATCCCTGTGGATCACAAATCTGGATCCCCCTGTGGATCCCCACCCTGGATCCCCTGTGGATCCCCCATGGATCACCCACCTGGCCAGCTTGACGTTGTCACTGTCATCCTTGCCCCACTGCCACTCCTTCCCGGGGTCCACAGCGAAGTGCACGGGGAGCAGTTTGTGCTCCGAGTCCGTCAGGGGGATCACAGCTGTCCCAGGGTGGAAACACCACGTTTACAGCCCACAGGGACAAATATCCCAACCCTGAGGGCCCCCCAAGGGGATGGGAACAGCAAATCCCAGGGCTTCGCATCGTGGAATTGTCAGAGCATCGTGGAATGGTTTGGGTGGGAAGGGACCTTAAAGCCCCCCCATGGGCAGGGAAAGATCCCACTATCCCAGGTTGCTCCAACCTGGACTGGGACACTCCCAGGGATGGAGCTTCTCTGCCCAACTGTGCCAGGGCCTGCCCACCCTCCCAGCCAGGAATTCCTCTCCAATATCCCATCCATCCCTGCCCTCTGGCACTGGGAAGCCATTCCCTGTGTCCTTGTCCCTTGTCCCAAGTCCCTCTCCAGCTCCTGGAGCCCCTTTAGGCACTGGAAGAGCTCCAAGATCAGGGCACTGTTGGGTCCTTCCCAGGTTTTCCCCCCCAAATCCTCCTCCCCAGGGCTCCTTTTTCCCACCTGGATCTCAACCCTTACCTTGATCCTTTGTGTTTTCCTTCTGCTCCATGGAGACCAGGGCAGAGAAATGGGCTTGGTCGTAAGCCAGGACCAGGGGGGACCGGTGGCATTTGTTGGCTGGCACTTCCAGGGGCAGATAGATCCCTCCAAAGGGAATTGGGGCAAATGCTGGGAAGGAACCAGGGCAGTTAGTTCTGCTCAAGAGGTTCAAGAGGTCAGAGCTGTTTGTGCTGCAGCTGCCCAGTCCGGGGCTCACCTGCAATTATCCCTCATCTCACGGGACATTAAACAAAACCACAGCCCAAAATAGACATTTATTTTACACCAGGAGGGTGGAAAGGGCAGAATGAACTGGTATTTTCTATAAAAGCCTCTCCTCTTCACTCCCCCACAAGACAAACTCTGCCCACAGAACGATGGAAATTGATTGACCTTCTCTGACAGGAAATTGAGGCCGACGGTGGAAAATCCACCACGCAGGGAATGGAATTTCCCACCTCTACATGAGTGTGTGGGGTGGAAAAAGGGGTAGAAAAGAGGGAAAAAACCTCATGGGGATGCTCTTAAAAGCAGCAGAAACGGGGCTGGGAGCCGAGCTGGGCCCTGCTGAGGTGAACACACCCCGTGAGCTGCTCCTGCCTCCAGCCCCAGCCCCTGGGAGAACATGGGCAGGGGGGAGGCTGAGGCTGGGCAGGCCAGGGGGGCTCCAGGAGGGGGCACAGGGCTCACCTTCGCCCCCCGAGTCCCGCAGCATCGTGTCTGCCACCACCACGATGGGTCTCTTGAGCACGTGGGCCAGGACAAAGACGTGGAACTCCTCCAGGCTCTCATAGACCGGCTCCTCCGAGCCCTCCACCCTGGGGACAAGGACAGGCCAAGTGTCACCCTCGGGGGGCTCAGCCTCTGCTCTGGGGCACCTGCAGGAGGTTCCAGAGGCAGCCACGCAGGGGGGACAGCACTGGCAGGGATAAAGGGTTGATCTCTGGGGTTTGAAGAGGGGGGTGCCCAAAATGTCCTGCTCCAAGGAAAGGGGAATGCCCAGGGAATGCCCAGGCACTGCCTGGCACTGCTGGGAGCCCCTTATCAAAGAGTGGGATAAGGGAGTGGGGCTGCCAGGCTGGTGGTGGTGAAGTGCCCTTGAGAGAGAGCCAGGTGGCAAAACTCCTCATTCCAGAGCAGGGAACACGAGTTAAAAACCCATCCCTGCTCAATCCACAGAACCCCTCCCTGTCTCCACACAATCCTGAGACCCCGAGGACCAGCCCTGGATGCCCCCCAGCCCTGCCCTGAGGGGGGACATGCTCTGGATCCCCCTGGATGTGTCCCACCCTCCAGGACCCCCTCACCCTCCGCAGCCGCCCCCGTTGGTGCCGAAGTGCACGCGGGGCTCGCTCGAGGCCAACTTGATCAGCTCATTCCACTCCTTCTGCCACTCCTCCTCCGTGTACACCAGCCCAGACTGAAAGAGGGCAAAGAGAACCCAAAAATCCTCCGAGGAAATCTTTTCCAGCTGCTTCAGGACAGGTTTATGCCCGTGCCAGGGCCTGCCCACCCTCCCAGCCCAGAATTCCCTCCCAATATTAACCCAAACTTCCCCTCTTTTAATTTAACCCCATTCCCCTGTCCTGCCACTCATTCCATGCCCCTCTCCAGGACAAAGCTGCCCAAAAGACCTCCCAAACCCAGGGATGTTTTCCCAGGCCCTTTCCCCAGGCAGAGGGGACCGAGCCCTGCCCACCTCCTTGTTCTGCTGGGTTTGCTGCCAGCGCCACCTCCTCCTCAGGGCCTCCCTCTCCGTGCCCTTGTCCATCAGGGTGTACAGGGATTTCCGCAGCATCAGATCCCGGTCGTGGAAGCCCCACATTCCTGTGGGAGGAAAGGATGGAGCAGAGGGTTGGGGAGGGCTGGGAAGGGCTGGTGTCACTGCCTGACCCACCAAGGTCCTGCAGACAGAGGGGACACGCCAGAGGAGGGAAAGGGCAGCTCCATTTTCTTTATCAGATGGATGGGAAGAGGGATTTGAAAGCAGCCTGTTCCCTTCAGCCCATCCAGCTTCCCATGGAAGGGACGGGTCCTGCTCCCTCCTGGGATGTCCCCCAGGCCCTGCTGGTGGTTCCCCCATGGATTTAGCCAAGCCTTACCCAGGGAGGCAGCGTGGAGGAGGCAGTTCCCATCCCCGGTGGTGGCCAAGGGCAGCAGGCGCTGGCAACTGGGATCCACTGTCACCCACCAGTTCAGGCGCCCTGGGGAACAGGGGAGGGGTGAGACCAGGGCACAGCACGGCTCTGGGGGCACTGGGGGGCACTGGGGGGCACTGGGGGGGCTCAACCCTGCTAAAACCAACAGGGACGACCAAAACCAAGCAGGGGAGCACCTGGATAGGGGAGCAGGGACAGAGCCAGCCCAGGGAATGGAGCAGGGACAGTCCCATTCCAGGGCTGGGAACAGGGACAGAACCATTCCAGGGAAGGGAGGAAGAGTCAGGACACGGATAAAGCACCAAAAAGGGGAGATTGGAGCTGTAAAACTCCCCAGGGACACCAGGAAAGGGCTGGGCTGAACAGGGTCACCCAAATCACAACCAAACAAGAACAGGAGCCAGGACTTCCCCCCCAGACCAGTTCTCCTCTCTCCATTTCTCCCCCATTCCCACCATTTCCCTCCCCAAAGCCCATCAGGCTGAAAATGCCTCCTGGAGCTTCCCCAGGGAAAAAACAGCTTTTTGCTGCCTCTTGAGCCCAAATCCCTCCCGTTTCAACCCTCTCAGGGCCTGCTTTCCCTGCCCACTGGGTTTCCAGACACAACACTCGGGGGTTTCTGCTGATCCCGGCAGATTTCCTGCCACAAACACAAACTGACGGGTGCAAAACGGGGGATTTTGGGTCACTGTGGTGATTCCAGTGCAGAGCAGCTAAAAATAGAAGGCAGGAGAGAATGCCCAGTGAGCCCAGCAAGGCTGGAGGTTCAGCCTGGAGGTTCAGCCTGGAGGCTCAGCCCTTCCCAAGGGGCTGGATCCTGATCCTGAACCCCCCCGGGCTGTGTCCTGCCCTGCCCTGCCCTCAACCCCCATCCTTGGCTGCCACGTTTCCCAGTAGTTTTTGGATCCTGTGCAACAGGCAGGTTTTTGGCTGCAAGAGCCCCTTCAGGCTTCCAGCAGAGTCGTATTTAAATTGCTCCAGCAGGAAACCAGCCCTTTCCCAGCGTTTCCAGGGAGCCTCTCCCTCCTGCCGAGCCCCAGCCCTGCCAGGGATCCCGGAGTGCAGGCACTGGGGTGGCTGGGGAGGGTTTGCACAGCCTCGGGGAGGAGATAAATGCAGCAAACTGGGGTTTCAGCACCCCCAGACCCAGGAAAACACAGCCCAGCGAGCTCAGCGTGACGGGAAAGGGACCTGCCCGAGCTGGGAGTGTTCCAGAGCCAGCCTGGGGACAATGACTCTGCAAGGCAAAGCCAACAGCTCCCTCCACACAGCTCCTGGCACGGCCCAGCCGGGAGCCTGGCCAAGTGGCCCCGGGCCAGGGGAGCCTCCCAGGAGCTGCCCCCACCACGGAACGCTGCCCCGGCGCCCTGGGCATCCATTTCCCCTCGTCCCTGCGGGATTTGATGCTGTTTCCCAGGGAAATTTGTGTGTCCAGCTGGCGCTGTGGAGGTTGTGCAAGCCCTGGCTGGGTGTGAGCCCAGGGGACACACCTCGGGGAGGTATTTTGGGAGGTATTTTGTGCCCCGGTGTTTGTGCCCGCTCGGGTTACGCAAGAGAAGTGTCTGCAGAGGAGCCCCAGCCCAGCCCAGCCCTGCTCCAGAGTGTTTGGGGAGCCCAGGAGGATTGAAAACAACTTTTCCCTGCGAGGAGCCGGCCCTGGGAGCTCTGCAGGGACATCCAGAGGGTCCCTGTGCAGCCAGGGCCACTCCCCAGGACACCTGCAGCCAAAGGGGTGTTTGGGGAGATCCCACCTTTCGTTCCACCTGAGCAGGAAGGAATTGATGGCTCTGCCCAGCCCGAAATGAGAACTGCCCCTTCCAAACCCCAAATGGCCCCCCTAAGGGTACCAGGAACCCACTCTCAGGGATCACTGCGATGCAGGGAGATGAGCAAACCCACCCTGCAGGTTCCCAGCACAGGGCAAGGCCTGCCCTCTGACCCAGGGGGGTTTGTGCCAAAGGGTGCCACGGCTGGGGCTCCACCAACACCTTCCCACCCCACTCTGAGCACGGTTGGGGCATTCCCAGAGGATCCCATTGCAATTCAGGGCCACTCTGAAGGCACTTCCCCTGCCCCAGGGGTGTAACGGGATCTCTGGGTTCACAGGGAGAGGATCTCAACGTTTATTGGGCTGTAAAATATTCCCTTAATCCCTTAAGGACACCCTGTGCTGAATGGATAACGGGAGTCTCCCTAAATCCCAGCACCAGCTCAAACCCTACTTGGAATCCAGGCTGGGATATTTCACAGCCCTTTGTTACAGACAAACACTCCTTTATGACAAACCCACAGAGTCTCCACGAGGCATTTGCTAAGAAACCCTGAATTCCTTCCTGTCCAGCGCTCCTGGAAGTGCCCCCAGCCCAGGGATGGAGCAATCCCCTCATCCCAGCCCTGCAGGGCCACAGGACCCAACCCCCTGAGCCTGCTGGGATGGGATCCAGGCTGGATCTGCCCCAGCCCCGTGTAACAGGATCCCTGGGCTCAGGTGCTCATTGCCCAAACATGAGAGGATTGGTTACAGCAGCCCCTGAGTGGCACAGGGGCAGGGTGGGCACTCCAGGTGGCTGCTGGCCCTGAGGGTAACACACCTTCCAGCCACAGCAACAACAGGGGGGTGTAAATCCCCCCCAGCCTCCCCCTGTGTCCTGCCCCTGCCCCATCCCAGTGCCAGGGCTGGGCATTTTCCCTGCCACCCATTCCCTGGCTCCACAGATCCCCTCAGACCACTCAGGAGGCCGAGGGGAGGCAGATCCTGCCCTGGCACACAGTGAGGCACCAGCCCCGACCTTGTGCCCAAAACCAACCCAGATTTGGGAGCAGGATGAGCTGCTGCCTCTGTGACACAGGAATTCCCTCTTCTCTGTCTCCCCGTGGGGCTGGCAGGGCACTGGGATGCTCCAGGGGTGAGGCAATGCCAGTTTTTGGGTGTCCCCACGCAGCTGCACGTGGTGACAACAGCCCTGGGCTATTCACACTCAGAAAGAGCCAGCCCTCACCAGTCTGCTCCAGTGCCACCAGCACAGAGCCAGCCCTCACCAGTCTGCTCCAGTGCCACCAGCACAGAGCCAGCCCTCACCAGTCTGCTCCAGTGCCCCCAGTCCTCCCCAGTGCCCCCAGCCCTCACCAGCCCTCCCCAGTGCCCCCAGCCCTGCCCAGTGCCCCCAGCACCCACCAGCCTGCTCCAGTGCCACCAGCATGGACTGCTCGATGAGGTCCCTCTCGATGAAGGTGCGGAACTCCTCGGAGTAGCCGGTGAGGTCTGGCAGCTGGAAGGTGCAGACTGGCATCTCCAGGAGGTGCTCGCTGCCCCCGCTGCCATTGCTGGAGACGTGGGACCGGGCCAGGGACACGATGGTGGAGCTGGCGTGGGAGATGCCCCGGGACAGGCGCTTCTCTGGGGGCAGGAGGAGCAAACACACCCCAGTGAGGTGGGGCAGATCCCACAGAGCCCCCCGGG
>WBMV01000157.1:21804-39640 GCA_013396655.1 Campylorhamphus procurvoides | reverse complement strand
CCCCGGCACCGCGACAGTGGCACCGGGACACGGGCACCGGGACACGGGCACTGGGACATGGGCACTGCCACACGGGCACCGGGACACGGCCCAGCACCCCGGGGCACTGCGACAGTGGCACTGCCACACGGGCACCGGGACACGGCCCAGCACCCCGGGGCACTGCGACAGTGGCACTGCCACACGGGCACCGGGACACGGGCACCGCGACAGTGGCACCGCCACATGGGCACTGCCACCCCGGCACTGCCACACGGGCACCGCGACAGTGGCACTGCCACACGGGCACTGCCACACGGGCACTGTCACACGGGCACTGCCACCCCGGCACCGGGACAGTGGCACTGTCACACGGGCACCGNGGTCACGTCCCCGCGGGGGCTGCGCCCCCACGGCCCTCCCTGGGAGCCCCACGGGCGGGCCGGGCCCGGCACGAAGTAGGACGGCACATCCATCCCGGCGACCACCCACGGCGGCCCCGCCACCCCCGGCCCCGCATTCCCAGCAATTAAACAGCAGCGGCCGCTTGGCCGAGCTCCACCCGCGCGGCCAGAGCTGGGCACGGGCCAGCACCGCGGGGCACCGCGACAGTGGCACTGCCACACGGGCACCGGCACTGCCAGCGAGCTGGGCAGGGGCCAGCACCTCGGGGAAGCGCTGGCACTGTGACAGTGGCACTATGACAGTGGCACT
Organism: Campylorhamphus procurvoides; assembly: GCA_013396655.1. Classification (NCBI taxonomy): domain Eukaryota; kingdom Metazoa; phylum Chordata; class Aves; order Passeriformes; family Dendrocolaptidae; genus Campylorhamphus; species Campylorhamphus procurvoides. Next base: position 38,947 of record WBMV01000157.1, on the reverse strand, counting down.
GCCACACCAGCACCGTGACACTGGGACCACCACCCTGGCACTGGCAGGGAGCTGGGCACGGGCCAGGACCCCCGAGTGGCACTGGGGGAGCACTGGGGGCAGCGCTGGCACTGTGACAACGGCACTGCCACACCAAGACTGACACCGTGACACCAACACTGGCACCACCATGGGGCTGTTGTGGGCACGGGGCTCGCTGGGGGCCAGGAGGGTCAGTCCCCATCCTATGGTAGCAATGGGGTTTGGTGCCATCCTAAAGACCCCCAAACCATCCCGGGATCCAGTAAGTCCCCATCCTATAGCAGGTATGGGGTTTGGTGCTATCCTAAAGATCCCTGAACGGCGCTAGGATCTGGGATGAGGCTGGTGGGAGATGAGGATGGGGAGGGGAGCACACACTGAGGGGTCGGGAGTCTGGGAATGGGATTGGGGATGTTGGCATGGGATGGGCACTGACAGGGCACAGACAGTGCCACTGCAACCCCTTCCCTGCACTACAAACCCTTCTGGACCAACAACCAGCGGGAAACCAGGAGGCAAAGAGCAAACGTGGCATGAAAATCCCAACCATGGAGCCAAACACCAGGATAACAGAGCCAAAAACCAAAGGAAGGTTTGGGAAGGGAAGGTGAGGGGAAGGGGAGAGAAGGTTTGGGAAGGGAAGGGATTTCCTTGAACAGAAGCATCTGGAAGACTTTCCACGTTACAAAAAGTAGAACTGTTGCTTGTTTTTTTGGGTGGGGGGGCCCCTGGAATTCTCAGGGTGGGATGTTCCCGCTGCTCCAATGGCTTTCCCAGTGCTCCGGGACGAGGATCCCGCCGGGAGTAACAATCCTGGGACATCAGGGTTCTCCGGGGGAAGGGTTCAGGCAATGCCCACCTGGAATCCCAGCAGACATTCCTGCTCTGGGAAGGAGGAGGAAAAGGGGGGCAGAGCAGCCCCTGGAGATCCCGCGGGATTGGGAATCCTGCTCTTTCCCCCTGGTGTTGCTCCCTCAACCCCCCAAACCCGAAGGTGCCAAAAGGAGCCAGAANACCCCGGCACCGCGACAGTGGCACCGGGACACGGGCACCGGGACACGGGCACTGGGACATGGGCACTGCCACACGGGCACCGGGACACGGCCCAGCACCCCGGGGCACTGCGACAGTGGCACCGCCACCCCGGCACCGCGACAGTGGCACCGGGACACGGGCACCGGGACACGGGCACTGGGACATGGGCACTGCCACACGGGCACCGGGACACGGCCCAGCACCCCGGGGCACTGCGACAGTGGCACCGCCACCCCGGCACCGCGACAGTGGCACCGGGACACGGGCACCGGGACACGGGCACTGGGACATGGGCACTGCCACACGGGCACCGGGACACGGCCCAGCACCCCGGGGCACTGCGACAGTGGCACCGCCACCCCGGCACCGCGACAGTGGCACCGGGACACGGGCACCGGGACACGGGCACTGGGACATGGGCACTGCCACACGGGCACCGGGACACGGCCCAGCACCCCGGGGCACTGCGACAGTGGCACCGCCACCCCGGCACCGCGACAGTGGCACCGGGACACGGGCACCGGGACACGGGCACTGGGACATGGGCACTGCCACACGGGCACCGGGACACGGCCCAGCACCCCGGGGCACTGCGACAGTGGCACCGCCACCCCGGCACCGCGACAGTGGCACCGGGACACGGGCACCGCGACAGTGGCACTGCCACACGGGCACTGCCACACAGGCACCGCGACAGTGGCACTGCCACACGGGCACCGGCACTGCCAGCGAGCTGGGCAGGGGCCAGCACCTCGGGGAAGCGCTGGCACTGTGACAGTGGCACTATGACAGTGGCACTGCCACACCAGCACCGTGACACTGGGACCACCACCCTGGCACTGGCAGGGAGCTGGGCACGGGCCAGGACCCCCGAGTGGCACTGGGGGAGCACTGGGGGCAGCGCTGGCACTGTGACAACGGCACTGCCACACCAAGACTGACACCGTGACACCAACACTGGCACCACCATGGGGCTGTTGTGGGCACGGGGCTCGCTGGGGGCCAGGAGGGTCAGTCCCCATCCTATGGTAGCAATGGGGTTTGGTGCCATCCTAAAGACCCCCAAACCATCCCGGGATCCAGTAAGTCCCCATCCTATAGCAGGTATGGGGTTTGGTGCTATCCTAAAGATCCCTGAACGGCGCTAGGATCTGGGATGAGGCTGGTGGGAGATGAGGATGGGGAGGGGAGCACACACTGAGGGGTCGGGAGTCTGGGAATGGGATTGGGGATGTTGGCATGGGATGGGCACTGACAGGGCACAGACAGTGCCACTGCAACCCCTTCCCTGCACTACAAACCCTTCTGGACCAACAACCAGCGGGAAACCAGGAGGCAAAGAGCAAACGTGGCATGAAAATCCCAACCATGGAGCCAAACACCAGGATAACAGAGCCAAAAACCAAAGGAAGGTTTGGGAAGGGAAGGTGAGGGGAAGGGGAGAGAAGGTTTGGGAAGGGAAGGGATTTCCTTGAACAGAAGCATCTGGAAGACTTTCCACGTTACAAAAAGTAGAACTGTTGCTTGTTTTTTTGGGTGGGGGGGCCCCTGGAATTCTCAGGGTGGGATGTTCCCGCTGCTCCAATGGCTTTCCCAGTGCTCCGGGACGAGGATCCCGCCGGGAGTAACAATCCTGGGACATCAGGGTTCTCCGGGGGAAGGGTTCAGGCAATGCCCACCTGGAATCCCAGCAGACATTCCTGCTCTGGGAAGGAGGAGGAAAAGGGGGGCAGAGCAGCCCCTGGAGATCCCGCGGGATTGGGAATCCTGCTCTTTCCCCCTGGTGTTGCTCCCTCAACCCCCCAAACCCGAAGGTGCCAAAAGGAGCCAGAAAAGCTTCCCCAGCAGCAGCTCTGGTCGTGGATTTTTCCATGCATTCAGCAAGACCGGGATGTTTGGCAGCAGGAGGAGCCCCATTCCTGTGGAGCCCTCAGGATCACACCTGGATCCAACACAGAGATCCCAGGAAAACACCTGACCTGGGGTTAATGGGCTATTGTGGCTCTGGCAGCTCCTGCAGGGAAGGTGTGACAATGGATCCTTCATTTTGGGAAGGATGTGATGATGGATTTGGGAAAATCCCTCCCTGACATTCGTCCTCAGAGCAGGACTCGTGTTATCCATGAGGACAATCCCTGTCCCAGCTGCCACAGCTCCCTGGAGCACTGGGAAGGATCCCAAAACATTGGGAAAAGCCCTGGAATGTGGGGCTGGGGCTGCACCAGAACCGTTTTGCTCTGTTTTCCCCTCATTTCTAAACTTGGTCATTTCGGACAAAAAAAAAATCCAAAGATAAGTAGCATAAGAATTCCCAGTGTACTCTGGAAAGTGTGGGAGTGGGAAGTGGGAAGGGAGAGGAGGAGGAACCCACGGCAGGAGCTCTGGGACAGCCTCAAACGATCCCAAACCGTTCTGCTCTTTTCCTCTTCTTTGCCTGGAAAAGGGAATGACAAAGGCAATTAATAAACCCAATAAATGAGGGATGAAAAATGTCCTAAACGGGGGGAACTGGTTCAAAGTTTGGCCTGGGGAACGTGGTTGGGAACAATACCCAAACAACAAAAAGACCCCCAAATCAGAGAGACCCAAACCCATAAAATCAGCCCCAAAACTGAGCCCCGAACCACAAAGGGAATCCCAAACCAGAGAGCCCCAGAACACAAACCCAGTCCCAAAACGGAGGGAACTAAACCCTAAAAAGAGCCCCCAAACCAGAGTCCCAAAACACAGAGCCCCAAAACTGAGACTCAAACCCCAAAAAGAGCCCCAAAAACCAAAACCAATCCCCAAACTGAGCCCCAAATAAAACCAGCCCCAAACTGAACCCCAACCACAAAGAGCCCCCAAACAGAGACACAACCCCCCAAAAGAGCCCCAAACTGAGCCCCAAATCACAGAGACCCCCAAACCAGAGAGCCCCAACCCAGCAAGACCCCAAACCCCTGAGAGCCCCCCCAGAGGCCCCGATGGGGAACCTCCCATGGGCAGGAGCCGGGGAAGGGGCTGAACTGGGAACAATGGGGAGCTGAGGGGCCCCCAAGGGCTGGCGGGGTTTGGGGACGGCAGAGGGCAAAGGGTGACCTCAGGGGCACCAAATGCCCCCCGAGCCCCCCAATGCCCTATAAATCCTGGGCTTTAGCAGCACAAAGAGCCTGGGGGGCAGCGGGGAAGGCCCAGCCCGGGCTCTCCAGGGAAAGGGGCTCTGCAGTGAACACAATGGCCCTGAAAAGCCCTTTTTGTTCCGGCACAGCCGGACGGGAAAGACTCCGCTGGGATTGGAGCTCCTGAGCCCGCCCCGCGTCCCACCTGGAAGGGCACAGCTCCCTGGCCGAAGGGGACACGAGCTGCCCTGCCTGGCTGTTCCCAAATCCTGGGGCTTGCTCAGCCCCACCCCACTTGCCCATTGTCCCTACGGGGGTCTCTTTGCCCCCAGGAGAGTCCCTCTGTCCCCAGGAGGGCCCCTTTGTCCCCACTGGGGTGCCTTTTGTCCTCAGGAGGGTCCTCTTATCCCTAATCCATTGTCCTCAGGATGTCCCTTTGTCCCCAGGAAGGTCCCTTTGTCCCCACCCCATTGTCCCCATGGGGGTGGGCGGTTGAGGGGGTGTCCCTTTGTCCCCAGTGTCCCTTTGTCCCCACCCCTTTGTCCCCAGGGTGTCCCTTTGTCCCCAGGAAGGTCCCTTTGTCCCCACCCTTTTGTCCCCAGGGTGTCCCTTTGTCCCCAGGAGCGTCCCCAATCCCATGTTTTGGTGGGATTTGGCGTGTAGGGCACTGCCCACCTTCAAACCATTCCAGGCTGGAGTGAAGGGTCAGAATTATCCGAAGGGAAAAGAGTCACAGTCCAATAAAAAGGGGCCAGAATTGTCCCCAGGAGGTGACAAATGGACAAGATGGGCCCAACCAAAGCACTGGAAACAGAGACAGCTCCCAATCCTCATTATGTTCTGGGATTTATGGAGGAAGGGCAACAACAGCAGGTCTGGGAGCTCCTGGGGTGCAGGGAATGAGGAGGACGGAGGGGAATCGGCTCCAGGGAGGGAGGGGGCCCCTCTGAAAGCACCTGGAATGTCCCGCCAGGGGCATCCAGGAAAACCCCATCCCATGGGATGGGCAGGGGCTGCCTGTGTCCCCTTCTCTTGCTGCTTCCTGGGGCTGCTCCCGGCAGGAACGTGGCTGTGAGCAGGAACTGCCCTTCTCCTGGGATCTGAGGTGGGCAAGGACTGAAATCCTTCCCTTGGAATACCCTTTTTCTTGGGAAAGCCCCCATGGGTGGGGACGAGGGAAGGACCCGCTCCCTGTTGGGCTCATCCCACGGGAGTCCTGAGGGGTATCAGGAATTCCCAGATCCCTTCCCTGCTCCAGATCCCTCAGGAAAAGGGATGTCACCTCTGTGTCCTCTGTGGCTCCAGCCCCAGCCGAGTTCGTGACGATCCCAAACCGCTCCTTCCTCTTCTTCAACTTCTCGTCTTCCTCACTCTGCCACAACGAAGGACCAGATGGGATGGCTGGGAATCCTCCGGGAATCCATCCCAGCCCCTCTCACCATCACAGGGAGGAATTCCTTCCAAAAATCTCACTTAATTCTCCCCTTTTCCAATGGGAAGCCCCTCACCCTTATCCAATCCTTGTCCTTGTCCCTCTCCAGGTCTTGAAGCCCCCAGGGAAGGAAAATGAGCTTTGAAGTTCCTCCCAACCCAAACTTTCAGTGGGAAGAAACCGCTGGGAACACAGGAAAAGCTGCTCCAGCCTGGGATAACTGAGGGAAAACCATAAAATCCTGGAATGGTTTGAGAAAGGAGTGATCTTAAAGCTTATTCCATTCCAAGCCCCTGAAGGCTTCTTTGGGCACCCTCAGGGCCTCCCACTTTCCCAGGGATGGAGAATTCCTTCCCCAAATCCCATCTCCATCCCCCCTTTTCCAGTGGGAAACCATTCCGTGTCCTGCCTTGTCCCAGGTCCCTCTCCAGCTCTCCTGGAGGCCTGGAAGGAGCTCCCTGGATCCTTCCCTTCTCCATGACCCTGCCCCCATTCCCAGCAGTGCCACTCCAAACCTTCACTCCTTCCTCCATGGATCGAAACTTCATCCCCCCCAAAATCCATGGACACACCAGAATCCCCCTCTTGGGCTCTGGCAACATCCAAGAAAATCCCAAATCCCAGCCCTGATGTCAGGGGGGCTCCCAAACCCCACATTCCGTGTGTTTCCTGGAGCAGGCCCAGGACCCAGTGATTTATTTCCAGGGAGGCCCCCTCCCTAAATCAATCCCGGGATAACGATCCCGCTCCCTGACCCCCCTCCACGTGCCCAATAAATTCCCTCCATCCCGAGCTGTTTTCCTGCCAGAATTTGATTCATAGAGTGCTGAAATCCAGCTGAGGAAAACGACCCCAATCCCGCCCCCTGCTCCGGCCACATCCATCAATCCGGGCCCTGCCAAATCCCGGGAAAAGCCGACCCCGCTGGCAGCCACTTCCCAAGCTCCCTGTCCCAGTTCCTGCTCCCTCTGCTCCCCCACTTTTTGAAAAGAATGGGAAGAGGGGGGGGAAAAAAGGGTTTACTGAGGAATTCCAAGCCCTAGAGAAAAAGCCTTCCCTGTGATGTGGGAATGGGATCGCCAGGATTGGGAATCCTGATGATTCATTCCAGGCTATCCAGGGATTTGTGCTGGATTTGATCCCAAAGTGTTCATTTGAGCCCTGATGCCAGGGAAGGGGGAGAATCCCAGGACCACAGGAATCTGCCTCGGGATCTGCTCCCTCTCCAAGGGCTCCTTCCCAGCCAACATTCCAACATTCCCGGGTCCCACATTCCAGGCACCAGGACGACCCTCCTGTCCCTTTCCAGGCTATGAACTCACTGCTTCTATTATAAAAGCCAGGATTTTATTCCCAAAACAGGGAACAAAATCCATCCTGGGAGAAAGAAAATCTGGTGCTGGAAAAGCTGGAGCCAAAAGGTGTTCCCTCTGTGGCTTCCCTGGATTTGGCACTCACGGAGACCTGCCAAGGATCCCAACTCCATTTCCGCGTTGGGAACAGCTCAGGTGCCACATTCCAGTCAAATTCCAGGGATTTGGGGATGAACCATGAAGTTCATCCCATGCCAACCCCATTCCATGGGCAGGGACAATTCCTGCTGTCCCAGGTGGATCCAACCTGGCCTGGGACACTCCAGAGGTTTGGGAAAGGAGGGATTCCCCCAAATTCCAGGAATTTGGAAACAAGGGGATCCCCCACAGAATCCTGAGAGTCTGGAAAGGGGAGACAGTCCCAAACTCCAGGAGTTTGGGACAGGAGGGATAACCCCAAATATCAGAAGTTTGGGAAAGAAGAGATTCCCCCAAACCCTCAGGGGGAATTTCTGGCATGTTTTCCCTTTTTCCCTGCCCAGAAAAGTTGGGGAGCTGAGTTTGTTCCTCCAGGCCCTGCCATTCCCCTCAGAATTCCTGCAGGCCCTGACTGGGATGGAATGGGAATGACATCATCCTTGGGATCATAATGGAAGGGGGGGAGGGACCTGTTTGTGCTCCAAACAAAAGCCAAGCCCCGTTTCCCAGGAAAAGCAGCTGAGCGGGAGAGGGAGGTCAGAGAGCCTGGGAAGGAGGAGCCTCCGGACCTTCGGGAAGGGCTGGAATGGCCCGGAAGAGGCTGGATGGGTGATCCATGGGATGGACAATGAGCAGGGAACAGTGGGATGTGGAATGGCAGCTTTGGGATGGGCTGGAAAAGGAGAGTCCGGCCATTCCAGGGGGTGGAGAATTCCCAGAGATCCCAAGATTTCCCAGAGATCCCACAGAGATCCTGGAATTTCCCACAGACCCCAGAAGACCCTTCAGCCCTTCCAGAGGGTGGAGAATTCCCAGATTCCACACAGATCCCAAAAATCCCTCCCCCGAAGCCGATCTTCCCTCTCTGATCCACTGGAATCCCCCAAGGACCCTCTTCCCTTTCCCCTCCCAACATTCCTCCTGATCCAGGCTGGTACAGGGGGTTGGGAAAAGGGATTATCTGGGAGAAGGCTATTCTCAGCCAGGCCGGAGCTCCTGGAAGCCAAACAATTCCTGGAATTGTTTTCCTGCCTCATTTGCTGGTCAAACACCCCAGGACTTTGTGCTGCTCCCAGCCCTGGCTCATCCACACTGGGATCTGCTCCATGAAAAACGTGGAATTCCAGTAAAACCTCTGCTGGAGCCACGGAGGGGAAAAGGAACCTGTCCCAGCAAGGAAAGTTGGGATTTTCCATGGAAGGGACAGGCCGAGGGTCATTCCCGAGGCTGCCGGTGCTTCCCATGGCAACAGCACGGGGATGGGACATGGAAAAGTTGCAGGCAGGGAAAGGAAAATCATGGAATGGGCTGGGAAGGGTTTAAAGATCATCCCATCCCATTCCATGGGCAGGGACAATTCCCGCTATCCCAGGTGGGTCCAGCCTGGCCTGGGACACTCCCAGGGACGGGGAATCCCCTGGGAATCCATCCCAGGGCCTTCCAGGCAGGAATTTCTTTCCAAAATCCCAGACAGATCCCAGTTCCTGAGTTGGACACTCATCCCAATCCCTGATTCCCGCTATCCCAGGTGGGTCCAGCCTGACTGGACACACATCCCAGTTCCATCCCCTACTTCCAGCCTCTGTTCCTCCAGCAGATTCCACAAGTTCTGGGATGAGGAGCTTGGAATTTTGTGCCCAATCCTCCCTGGAAAACTCCCCAGCTCCAGGGCCAAATCCAGCTGTAATTCCAAGAGTTAATTCCCAGTGGAACCTTCTCCCCAGAGCTCCAGGTTGGAGTCGGACCCTACCCTGGAACACGGGGTCTCTTCCCATGGATGAACACCCTGAGAATTCCAGATCCTAGGGAATTATAACTTGGAAAAACGCAGAGAGAGGGGGGAAGGGGAAGGAAACGGTGCCAGCAGGCCTTGGGAATGGGATGTAAATCCTTGGATAGGGATGGTGGGATTGGAGCTGGAGCACTGGGATAATCCAGAGGTGGGAAAAATGTCTGGGAATGTCCTTACCTTTTTGGAGAGGGAGGAGACATTCAGCCCAAACCTCTGGGCCCTTTCCTTTAGTTTATCCATGTTTATCTGAAAAACCAGGAAAAATTCCAAGTGCTTTGCTTTTCCCACCCCTTGAATTTCAGGGATAGGGATCTTCCTCATCCTCAACCCTCTGGGAAAACTTCCAAGATTCCCAAAAACCCAGCCCTGCTCCTGGGCTGCCACAGGGTTGGGAAGCTGCTCCAAGCCCTTCCCGAGGTTTTCCAAGGCTTCCCAGCTGCACTGGGCACTGTTACCCCTACAGGAATTATCCCCGAAGAGCTCACATATTTGGGATAAGTCTTCCATGGCTGTCCCACCCCTGGCACAGAAGGATCCCACAGTTCCACCCCCCCTTTCCTCCAGGAACCACTTGGATCCCACCCAGAATTCCTGGGATAGTGGGAGCTGTCCCAGTGGAGGTGGAACTGGATGAGCTTTATTCTCCCTTCCCACCCAAACCATTCCATGAGATTCCATGACAATCCCTTCAGGATTTCTCCCAAATCCCACCTCTCAGGAGATGCGGAATGGTGGGGATGTTTCCAGCAGGACACAGGACAAATCTTATGGAAAAGCCCCAAATTCCAGAGGCACCTGAGATTCCTTACCGTGGGTTTTCCGTCTGCAGAGAGGCCTGGAGGGAGCCGGGATGGAAGAGAATTCCCAGTTAGGGAATGGCACCAGAGCAGGATTTCATCTCCCAGGAGGCTCCTCCCACCAGGATAAGAATTCCCACCCCATTCCTCCCATTTCCACATCCCTGCCAAGTCCCAGTTCCATCCCCTCCCCCACCCTCTGCCCCATCCTGCCTTTGCAGATGCTCCTGGAATGGGATGTTTGGAAGGACCAAGGAATGCCGAGACCCCCAGGAAAACCCAGGGAAGTTAAAGGGAATTTCCCAGCCTTGGGTATTTCCCTTCCAAGGAATGTTATTCCAGGGGTTGGTTCTGCTTCATCTCCTCACCTTTTGTGGGAATTGTGGCCAAACCAAACCTGTGGAACCAAACAAAGAGGAGTCAGGGAACGTCCAGCCTGGGAAAACTCCCCTTCCAAGGGTTTTTCCTGGTTTGGGGAAGGGGGATGAGCTGGAAACACAACATTCCCAGCTGCTGGAATCCCTGCAGCAGCTCCCACTTGCTCCATAAAGCCACTCAAATCCCCAATTTTCCAGGAAAACCTCTTCCCCACCCGGATTTCCAGACCCCTCTAGTGGTGTTGTCCCATCACTTCCCACAGAAGCCCCTGGAGAGTCCATGGAAAATCATGGAATGGGTTGGGCTGGGAGCTCAAGGCTCATCCAGTTCCACGGGCAGGGACAATTCCCACTGTCCCAGGTGGATCCAGCCTGGCCTGGGACATTCCCAGGGATGGGGAATCCTCTGGGAATCCATCCCAGCCCCTCCCCACCCTCCCAGGGAAGAATTTATTCCCTAAATCCCACCTAAATCCCACCCCTTTCCCAGTGGGAAGCCATTCCCCCTTGTCCTGCCACTCCAGCCCTTCTCCAAAGTCTCTCTCCCGTCTTTCCCGTGGGATCCCCTCAGGGACTGGAAGGATCCAGTGGAAATCCAAGGATTAAACCCAAGGCATCCAAACCCAGGGATCACACCCATCCCAAATCCTGGGAATCCCCTCCCAAATCCCATGAATCCCATCCCAAACCTCAGGAATCTCCTCCCAAACCCTGAAAATCCTCTCCCAGACCCTGAGAATCCCCTCCCAAATCCTGGGAATCCTCTCCCAAATCCTGGGAATCCTCTCCCAAATCCCGGGAATGCCCCCCCAAATCCCGGGAATGCCCCCCTAAATCCCGGGAATGCCCTCCCAAATCCCGGGAATGCCCTCTCAAATCCCGGGAATGCCCTCCCAAATCCCGGGAATGCCCTCACCTCGCTGCCCTCGCTGCCTTCTTGCTCTCGAGGCTCACAGGGACATTGAACCTCTCAGCCCTTTTCTGCATCCTCTGGGAAAAGGACACCAAGAATTTGGGAGGGAACAGGGACAGCTTCCCAGCGGGAAGAGATCCCAGTGGGAAGGGAATAACCCCCACCCTGGATGTGAAGGAGAAAGAGCCACTCGCACCTCATGGGGTGTGGGCACTTCCTGAGCCCCTGAATTCCAGGGATTTGATGGAAAAGGCCCATGGACACTCAGGGAGGAGATATCCTGGGATGGCTCAGGTCATTCCAAGGAATTCCAGAGACAGAGGAAGGGATCCCAGCAGGAATGTCCCTTCCAGAGGCACCACTGGGGGTCAAACCCTCCCTCCCCTTTTCCCCCCGAAGCAAAAATCCAAGGAAATGTGCCCTAAAAAAGGGTTTTTAGGGAATCTCTTCCTCTGGAAAGAGCCTTTTCCCGGGAGCCCGACCCCCCATGTGCTATTTGCCACCAGCAGAGCAATTCCAGGAGAATTCCAGCACCAACTTGCTGTTCTGGAGCATAGGGAAAGCCTTGGGATGGTGAGGAATGTGGGGGTGGCACTTCAAGGGCTCCAGTGCCCTGAAATGCCCAGGGAAAGGAGGAATGTTTGATCCCTGCGCTCCACGGGCCGTGGGGGAGGTTAGAAAAACAGGGAATGTTTAATGGAAACATCGAGTGGAGCCAAAGGCACAGCGAGGAGCAGCAGAAACATCTCCAGCAAAACAGAAATGTTTGGAAAAGCTGGATTGGGAACAGCTCTCAGGGCCCTCCCAGGACTGGGGAGATTCAGTTTAGCACAGGAGGGGGAAGGAAAGGTGGGAAAGGGGAATGGAAAGGTGGGAAAGGGGGAAGGAAAGGTGGGAAACCCCCCCATTAATTCCCAGGGGTTCCTCCTTGTGTTTTGACCTTTCCTATGGAATCCACTCCCACAAACATTCCCATCTCCAAAGAATTCCTTTCTCCTCCAAACCCCCCCAACCTCCCACTCAATAATACCAAAAAAACCGTATTTCCTGGGAAAAATCTCAGAGAAAAACAAGGAGCAGGAGGGAAAACTCCCCCAGCTCCCCCCAGGACCCCAATTTTCCCTCTCCAAGGTCACAATCCCAGCGCTCCGGTTGCTGTGGAAATCTGCGTGTCCCAAACAGCGGATTAAGAGCTCGGAGTCATTGGGAACAGCAGGAATCGTGTTTTCTGAGGGATTTCTGCCCTCGGGAGCCAAGGAAAATAAGGAGAGATTAGAGGAGCACCAGCAGATTCCTCAAACTCGGAGGTTTCATGGAGTTTTCCCAGAGGAATCGGTGGCTCCAGAGGGTTTTTAGGGAGAAAACTCATCCCATTCCAAGTCCATTCCAGGGGCAGGGACAACTCCTGCTGGCCCAGGGGGATCAAACCCGGATGCTCCCAGGGATGAGGAATTCTCTGGGAATCTATTCTAGGGCCTCCTCACAGTCACAGGGAGGAATTTTGGCACAAAATCCCACCTAAATCCCATCCCCTTTTCCAGTTGTTCCCCCTCATCCCATCAATCCTTGTCCCTCTCCAGCCCTTGGAGCCCCCAAGGAAGAAAAAGGAGCTTTGAAGTCCCTCCCAACCCAAACTGTTCCCTGATCCCGTGGGAATAAACAGCTGGGAATGCAGGAAAAGCTGCTCCAGCCCGAGATAATCCAGGAAAAACCCCCAAATCCTGGATTCATGGAATGGTTTGGGTTGGGAAGGGCATCGAAGCCCACCCAGTCCCACTAGAAACAGCTCCCACTATCCCAGGTGGACCCAACCCGGCCTTGGACACTCCCAGGGATGGGAAATCCCAAATCAGTCCACAAAAACAAACCAGTTTTCCCATGGGATTGCCCCCAGGAGAACGGGAAAGTGGGAATTCCCTGCTGGGAGGAAAAGGGGAAAGTGGGAATCTCACCTCCATCTGGGATATCTCCGACGTTATTTTCACCACCTTCTTCTCTGTGGTCCTGGAGTTGGGAGAGAGAGAAGCCAGTCAGAAGAGCTCCTGCGGATTCCAGAGGCACATCCTGGTGGGAAAGGGCTTGGGAATGTCCTCCTGGCCGCTCCTTCCCAACACAATGCAGGAAAAATGTGGAAAACGGGAGCGGCCACGAGGCACCTTTGTGGATTTTCCTCAGACTTGGAGGCCAAAGAGAGGGATGAGGCCTGGGAAACTTCCTCCTAAAATTTTGGGAATATTTGGGGCAGGAAACATCCCCCGCCAGCCCTTCCAGCACCCCTGAATTCCCTTGGGAAGCGAGGTGGAATCACACCTGGAGCAGCCAAACCCTCCAGGATTGGAGGCATCAGGACCTGCTTAAGGCAGGAAAAAGGACCCCAAAAAAGGATGGACTGGGCACTGGAAATCTGGGAATAACCCCCTGCCCAGCTCCAGGCTCCTGGGGGCAACTTCCAAATCCCAAAGCCGGGGATCCCTGCGGAGTTTTATTCCTTTATGGCCCTGGCACACAAAGGGTCGTTGTGTTTGAGTTCATGGGGCATTCCCAGGCAGCATTCCCTGCTCCCTGGGCCAAAGCCGGGAAAACCACCCTTTCCCAGCCTGGAAACCAGAAGGGAGGGGGAGGATTCCTGAAGGAGCCGCAGGGCAGAAAACAAAGCAGGAAGAGGCCAAGTCGGGAAGCTGGCCCAGGCTCCAGGAGCTCCCATAAAACAGTGGGAATGCTGGGATGTTCAGGAAAACGAGCGGCTTTTGTTCCCCCCATGGGGAAGGGCCCGAGGGTTTCACGGCACTTCCAGAGGCAGCGATGGGGGCCGGGATGAGGCGGGAACGGCCGTGGGACGCCCCCTCCTGCCCGCCCTGCTCAGCCCAGGCAGCCGGGAATCCATGCCAGGACCTCCCCACCCGCACAGCGGGGAATTTATTCCCTAAATCCCATCCCCTTTTCCAGTTGTTCCCCCTCATCCCATCAATCCCTGTACCTCGCCAGCCTTTGGAGCCCTCAGGGAAGGAAAAGGAGCTTGAAAGTCCCTCTGAACCCAAACTGTTCCCTGATCCCGTGGTAATGAACAGTTGGGAATGCAGGAAAAGCTGCTCCAGCTTGGGATAATCCAGGGAAACCCATAAAATCCTGGATTTAGGGAATGGCTTGGGCTGGGAGGGACTTTAAGGCTCATCCATTCCCACCCCCCACCATGGGATCTCTCACTGTCCCAGGTGGATCCAGCCTGGCCTGGGACATTCCCAGGGATGGGGAATCCTCTGGGAATCCATCCCAGCCCCTCCCCACCCTCCCAGGGAAGAATTTATTCCCTAAATCCCACCTAAATCCCATCCCTTTCCCAGTGGGAAGCCATTCCCCCTTGTCCTGCCACTCCAGCCCTTCTCCAAAGTCTCTCTCCCGTCTTTCCCGTGGGATCCCCTCAGGGACTGGAAGGATCCAGTGGAAATCCAAGGATTAAACCCAAGGCATCCAAATCCAGGGATCCAAACGAGGGATTAAATCAAAGGGATCTTAAATCTCAGGATTGAAACCTGAGGAATCTCAATTCCATGGAATCTCCGCCTGCGGAATCCTGGGAATCCTCTGCACCCCCCAAGGAACCTCCACACCAGGTATTCAAACTCCAAAACAACCCCCCACCCCAGGAATCTCAACCTCGGGAATTCCAATTCCAAAAAACTTCAACCCGAGGAACCTCCATCCCAGGAATTTCAACCCAGAGAATGCCAATCCAAGGAATCTTCACTCCAAGGAATCTCAACCTCAAAAAATTTCAACCCCAAGGAAACTCAATTCCAAGGAATCTCCACCCCAGGAAACCTCAACTCCAAGGAATCTCCATCCCAGGAATCCCAATCCAGGGAATCTCCACCCCAAAGAAATCTCCACATAAAATCCTGGATTTAGGCCCCTCCCTGCCCATTTCCACCCCCTGGCTGAACCCCCAGCATTCCCAATCCCTCTCCAACCCCTGGGATCTGCTCCCTCCTCCCACCCTGACCTCCCCCTAGGCTTAGAGGAATCCCGTGGCTCCTGGTTTTCCAGGAGGATCCAAACCAGGATATTTACACATCGGGGGATTTCACTGGAGCCTCTTCCACCTTCACGGGCGGCTCCGGCGGCTTCGGCTCTTCCTCCTGGGATAAGAGGGGATAATCCATAACAAACATTCCAGCCACGTTTTTGGGGGGTTGCCCAAAGATTCCCAAGAATTCCCTTGCTCTGGGTGGGGTTGGGAGCTCTCCCTGTGCTTTTCCAAAGGGCAATAATCTCTTCCCAAAAGATTTGGGATGCACAAAGACTTGGGAATGAGTGAGGGTGACATTCCCAGCACGGAGTGGCAATGACATGGGACAGTGGGAATGATGTGGGAGAGTGGGAATGATGTGGGAGAGCGGGAATGCCCAGCTGTCTTAAACCCAAACCCAGCAGATTTAGACCCAAAACCAACGGACTTAGATCCAAACCCAGCCAATTTAGACCCAAGACCATCTGATTTAGACCCAAACCCAGCCAATTTAGACCCAAACTGGCCACCCGAAGTGCTTTAATCTCCCCGTGGCCCCGGCGCCCCATTCCCGGCCGGATCATCCCAGCAAAGAACCCACCTCTATCTCCTCTCCCAGCACATCCTCCTCGTTGGCCTCTTCCTCAGCTGGGGGACAAAACAAGGGAGCCGTTGGAGCAGCAGAGCTTCCCGGGAAGCGCCTGCATTCCCAGGGAAGGGCAGAGGGGAGAGGCACCCACCGTGCTCCTCCAGGTAGGCCTGGAGCCGGTTGATGAGGTCCTGCTTGTTGCCTTTGGCTTCCAAACCCCTGGCCAGGCATTCCTGCTTCAGCTCTGCCAGCTGCGGGGGAAAGATTCCAGGGGTTGGGAATATGGGGATTACCGGGGGGGGTTGGGAGGTGAGGAAAGGCATGGAGGGGATTGGATCCCGAGGTGTTCCTGGGGGGAAATCCCAGGGAATTTCCATGAAAACCTTCCAGAGGACCCTCATGAGGGGACATCCCAAAGACCCTCCCCAGGACCCTCGCGGGGGTTCCTCCCTGGAGCCCCTCCCTTGGGACCCTCGCAGAGGTCGCTCCCGGGCCGCTGCTCCCGCACGTGGCCGCGCTGCGGCGGGCGGTGTCGTGCCGGGGGCGCTGCTGTTGCCGGGGGTCCCCGTGCCCTGCCCTGCCCCGTTCCCGGCCCGGCCCGCGGCACCTTCAGCTTGTGCAGCTCCACCGGCTCCGCCGCCATCTTGGCACCCCCTCCCGCCGGGCCCGCCCCCCGCGCCCCGCCCGCCAATCAGCGCCGAGCGCGCCGGGCGCCGCGCCAAACCGCCGCTCGCCATTGGACGGGCGCCACCAGCGCTGCCCGCGTGTGATTGGCTGGCCGGCGGGAAAGGGGGCGGGGGAATTCTGAGTGACGGCGGTAGAAACCAATGGGAGTGGCCGAGAGAGACTGCATTAGCATAATGAGGTGAGTGAATGAATTAATCAGCGATAATTATAGTAACGATAGTGATGGTGAGATAACGATGATGAGATGACGAGATGATAGTGATGACGGTGGCGACGAGATGATGATGTTGATAATAATAAAAATAATAGTAATAATAATAATAATGCAGCCCCATGCTCACTTAGGGCCCATGTGAGCCCCCAGAGCAGCCCCCGGCTCCGACACAAAGGCCCGTGAATTTCCCCGCGGCCAAACCGAACAGGTTGATTAATTCGATCGAATAAATTAAATCGGATGGAACCGGAGCTTCCGGGGCGCCATGATGGGTGCGGGTAGCCGCCATAATGGGTAAGGGCAGCCGCCATGATGGGTGAGGGCACTCACCATTCTAAGTCGGGTGTGGGCGCCAATGAGGGCATAACGGCCGCCGCCATGATGGTTGTGGGCACGCACCATGATGGCTGCGTGCTTTCCCCATGATGGGTGAGGGCACTCGCCATGGTCAGTGTGGCGGCGCGTCTCACAGTGAGGGGAGCGGCCGGCTCGCCCTGCGCTGCTGGAACAAGCCGCGCCTGTCGGGATAATGCAGCCCATTCCCCCACACCGCGGGTTGGGCCCGGCTGTCCCTCGTCCTCAACCCCGGCGCCGCCCTGCCCTTAGTCAAGATGGCATGGCGCCCCCACGGGCTGCGTTGGCGCCCTTTAACGTGGCGGCGGCCTGCG
>WBMV01000154.1:0-30691 GCA_013396655.1 Campylorhamphus procurvoides | reverse complement strand
AAACCCATTGTGTATATGAAAGCATTTCTGTGTATTCTCTTCCTCAGAGGTTGAGTAGGACTGTGGAAGACAACTGCTTGGTCCTCAAGGGAATACTCCATAACTTGCAAGTCTGAGCCATCCATGTACTGCTGAAGTCCACAGAACCATTTGTGATTCTGTGGCATTCTGGTGCTGATTTGTTTTAGGATTTATCCTGGAAACCAACTCCAAGTCACATCCCTTGTCAGCAGCTCTGCTCAAAATGCAAAGCTGCTTGGTGTAGAAATGGATCTTCCTGGAAATTGCCTCCAGGGCATGGCTTTCTCTCTTGATTCTTTGGTGTCTAGTAAGATGCTGGCTCTCATCAGTTTTTTCTGGTGGGATGCTTTATTACACCTTGCCCCCTAATATTTTCTTGTATGATGCAGAGAAATCACCCTGCAACCTTGATGGGAAAGGCTTGGTAATACAGCATCGCTTCCACCTGGCTTCTGCTTATTGTTTTGGTAGAAATCTAATATAGAAACTGCTCAAAAATGGCTTAATCCAATCAGCTGGCTTGAAAGATGTGTAGAATAGATACCTGGATATTATTCATCCTTGTTTCTCTCAGAAATGAGGCAAAAGAAAGGTGTAGTTTGGGAGGAGAACCATTCCTGAGTACAGTTATGCACTACAGTGTGTTGCATCACATCCTGGATCCTGGGTTTTGTCCTCGTAATGTAAACCACTAATAAGGTACCAAAAAGGCTAGGAATCCAAATTTGAGCTTTTTTTCCCCCTGCTTTTTTTCATTTACCCCAAAGTTTATATTTATAACTTGAGATGCACAGGCTGCACTAGCTGAAGCCATGATGTGTTGCCCTGGCTAAATTTGGATGACATACTATGGGGTAACATGTTTTGAGAGTCTCGTGTAGGCTTCAGCATGAACTAAGCTGGTGAGTTAAAGCATAAGGAAAAGTTAACATTCAAAGTGTTTTCCAGGCATCTACTTGCATGTTTTGCACTGCCTTTTTTGCAGGAGGTTGCTCAACTGAGTGTGTTCACTACCTTTTTTAGTGTCCTTTTCTTTGATGAGAGAATTTGGAGCTCTGTTGGGATATGCAGACCCATAAGAGTGGTATATATGATGATAGATGGGATGCAGGAGGATTGGGGGGTATAGGTGAGATGATATGCAAGTTTATTATTGGCATCTGTTTACATAATTTCTTTATGCACGTGTGTATTCTTTTTTTTTTTCAGTTGAATTGAGATATACAGTAATTTTTCCGTAAACCAAAGGGCAAGGATGTTATAAAGGCCATGATTTGTTTCAATGCGAAGAAATTGCTCTGCACAGAGATGTTAAAATTTTTAAAATTTGTTGAAGGAAAAGGAAGAAATAGAAAGCTTCTTGAGTTCAGAAAAGTGGTCAGATAAATGGTGAAGATGCCAAGAAGTGAATTTGGATTCCTGCTGCTTTCTTGATTGGCAGGTAGTTGTAAAAATATACAGGGATTCTGTGCTTTGAAAAAGCAAATGCAGGCCATGGCAGAGATCTCAGCTGAGCTGTTTCTGAAATTACATAGACACCCCTGATTTGTGCCAGTTAGATTGCTGGTTCGAGGCTTTGGTTAATATCAAAAGTAGTGCGTGTACTTTGATGTTAACACTCTTTAATGTCCAAGTTTACATCTTTGTTTCCGTGATTTTTGAAGATAAGACCCGCAAGAGAGGGAAGTACGTAGTTCAGTGAAGCTGACAGTGGTAACCTTACTGCTCTGGAAAAGATTCTTTTCTAGTCTTTAGAAAGGAGATGCAACAAGCAAGCCCAATATGTATTCTGCAGCGAGATGGCTGTGGACTGTCAGTCTTTTTGCCATGAAAAAACAACATTTTCCAACGGGAATTTCTTCTTTACAGCGAGCTGGTTTTGATGTTACAACTCTTGTGCATCTAAAGAGGCTAATTGAATTTTATAGGACAAATGTGTTAAATCTCATCTCCTCTGCAAGGAGGGTGTGTTAATAAAACAAATGGTTGACAACATTGTCAGGAATAACTGTAGAAGTATCTAAAGGTATTTAGAATACAGATTGTCTTCTGGTATCCATGTTTAAAAGACTTGTGGTAAAACTGGTATGAACAATGAGATTAGCATAAAGGTATTGTTCCTAACATGATGAAGTTGGGACTATTATGTGAGGGGTATCTGTATTATAGTTCCAAAAGGTTATGGTTTCTCAATAAAGGAAAAAAATGAATTCTTCTTGGTGCCAGCAAGATGGACCTTCTGTCCTGTACTGGGGAAGAAAGAATGTGGCTGCTACTTGGAAAAAAGCTGCTTCTGCTATTTAGCAACCTGTAGGGATGCTGGGAAATCAAGACAACTGCTATTATTAATTTTTTTTGATGAAGCTTGTTAAAAGCCATCATTCAGCAGTTAAGATAGTTACGTTATGAAGAGGGAGAAGCAGTGTGTTTTGGATGAAATTTGTCTGCTGCTGCTAGAATAGCAGGGGGGCTGGTTGGGGTAGGCATTGTGAATTCCGGGCAATAACGCCTTAAAGGTTGATTTGTTTGTTTTCTTCTGATTTCATGTGTTTTTTTGTTTGTTAGGGTTTTTTTCCCCTTCCCTTCAGAGGGACATGGTAAATAGTTCTTAATCAGCAGTTATGTATTTGTGGACAAGTTGTGCAAGTTGTGGACAACCATTTTACGTAATAGAAATGGGAGACACACTCTGTTTTCCAGAATTGGAGCATTTAACATACAGGGTGATTTGTAGGGCAGCTTTGGGCTGACTGTTCAACATATTCTGCCTTCAAATCTGAGTGGATGTTTCTGTACAAAAATAAAATGGCCCTTGAATCCTTCAATCATACCGTGCTTATTTGCTATATAAAAATCCTTTTTCTCTCAGGAAACCATTTATCAGGGGTTTATGCATTAGGTGAGTGAGGAAGACAAAGCTGTGAGAAGTGAAGTGGCTTATGGAACACCAGGATGAGATCTGAGGAGCAGGAAGATCTTCAAGTCCAGAGGTCTTTATGAGTTCTTCCTCTCCCACAACAGTTCTACCTGGACAGGAACTTGGAAGTTCAGTCCCTCATGACAGTCATATTTGAAGTGCTTGTGGAAATTCTGTTTTCCTTTAAAAACAGTGTTCTGGTTCTTTTTTCAAGAGGAAGCACCCTTTCTGAAATTGCTTTTGTTTCTTTTTGCCTCACTTTTGTTCAATGCAAGGGCTGGACCTTTTTCTCCCACAAAATGTATTAGCAGAAGTGGAGGACGATGTTTTCCAGTTTTGGTTCTGTCATGCCTGCTATGCTTAGAAATAGTTAGAATTCTTAGTGATACGTTTGAGAAGCAGTCCTACTTTGATTTTTAAAAATAATAAACTCCCCCCTAAACAACAGTAAAACTTGGTAATTCTCTTGTTGGAATGCTTTCTGGATTGGAACGGATCCTTCTTCACTGACTACAGTTTTGCATTCCTCTGCATCTCACAGAAGTGACTATACTCCTGGGCATTATGCAGAGACTTTTTTTTTTTTAGTCTATTTTGCTTTGTATATAGCCAAGTGAACTTTGCAGGTGATTCCTTTTCCCACCTCCTTTCCATACAAATCATGTTTATTTAATGGGTTTTTTTGGGAATGAAATTCAGTTTATTTTTCCCTGAAATGAATGTTGCCTGAAAATCTAGGTAGCCAAGAAGAAGAAGGAAAAAGTAATAAGTAAACATTGAAATCTCCTTTTGCCAGATTGTGCATAGATGAAGCCAGCAGAACATGATTAACAATTTAAGAATGCTCTTTTTGAGCTGCCATGGCTAGTGTAGCAGGAAGAGTGCTGTTTTAAATTGTTCTGATGTTTTCTTTCTGAACAGAGGAGTGTTTTCCTAACTTGGCTATCTTTATGATCTCAGGTGTCCATTGCTTAATGATAGATGGAAATATATAACAGTGCTTAAGATAGTTACAAGCACTTAAGTACCTGTATGTGGCTGATAGGTAAAAGCTTGCCAAGAGTATTCCACTGTCTTTTAAAATCTGTTATCCAGCATTAAGGTTAGCGAGACAAATGCAGAAATAATCAAAAAAGTGAAGTCTGAAAATCAGGTTTGGTCATCCCCAGAACTCAAAAGAAAAGCGATCTGGTTGGCAAGCAGTTCCTCCTCCTGTGGGTTGTGTTGAGAAGCCTGCAAAAACCTGACGTGTCTCAGGCTTTCTTGCCCCTTCCCAAATGCAGCAGGCAAGGCTGGAGGATCCTACCAGAGCTTGGAAACCCTGACCAGGGCAGGGGAAGTGAAAAAGGGAGGAGAGGCACTGGCAAGGAAGCCAGTGAGCAGTAGTCAATTGTCATAATTCTCCAACTCCATGTACCACAAGCCTTCTCTCCAAAACTTTGAAGAGGATTCTTTCCCCTGGGTGAGGGGAATAGAGATCATGGCATGAAGAATTTGTTCTGTCCATTCCTTCCAGGCTTTCCAATCCCCATCCCTCCTTGCCCACCATGGCTGGTGGTAGTACTTTTGATGGCTGGGATGTGGGGTCAGTAACTATGGGATGTAGTATGGCAGGGTGCACCTCTGCCAGGGCTTGTGCATCCTCTTCGGTGCAGGAAACTGAGAAGACTGAGCAAAGAGGGGGGGAAAAAACCAGATTGGTCTTTGTGAAGGTCAAGAACTTCTCAGGGGTTAAGGAGAGGTTTTTGTTGTGTAAGGAGTGTCTCCAGGCAGGGAAGGCAGCCTCTGAACTTTAACACTTAGAGGTTATGTCAGGTTTGAGGTTCTCAGAATACCATGTTCCTGGTGAAGAAGTAGTGCTGATAAAAGGAATATTTCACAGTATCTGTGGATTAGTAGTTCTGCTGTTTTAAACTAATGCACTGATGTCCAAAAGATCATTCAAAGCATCAAATCGTTTGGTGTACAGGGGTAGAGAGTTTTCTGGGCCATTTTTTTAATTTTGTTTGAAAACATCCTTTGCTGTAAACCTGAGGTTTATTTTGCAGGATTCTTCTGAATTACTTAGTCTACTGGTGAGGAATGTGAAAAGTCCCATTTCTGTGTTCAGGTATCTAAGCTGCCCATGTGCAGAGCCCCCTATGCAGTTAGTTGGATTTTATGGAACGTAAGGTGGAGCTGACTTTGGGATGACTTGTGCATATGGAAATACACATCTGCATGGAGGGATGAATACGGATTCAGATTTTGCCCTGAGACCCTGATGAAATCCTTGTCCACAGCTGAGTTTGCAGCCACTGTAAACCAGGGCAGAGTAACCCATAACATATTTGTAAACAGCTGGTGTGCTTCTGAGGTCAGAGGTACAGGGATGTGGTGGAAACACTGCCTCTTACTGCAACTGTGCAAAAGGATGCAGCAATAAGTAAATTTTGCAACTAAATAGGTGATATCTGCCATCTGAACTGGAGGGTTGCCTGGGCTCTTGCAAACAGCTTAGCCATTTGCTAATGATTTCATTTTAGGAGTTTGAACCCACCCAAGGAAAAAGGGAAGAAATATCGATTCTGTTCATATGCAACACTACAAGGAAGTTCTTTTAAATTCTGTCAAGGTCAAGGTGTCTGCGCTGAAGATGTTGCGAAGGAATATTTTGCACCAAAGGGTTTATAGCTCCTCTTTCACTCTTTTGTGGCTTTTAAGCATGGCTAATCAAATTTATACGAGGTTGGAAACAGCTTTAAGGCCTGATGTTGCTGCTGGCTTGGTAGAAAGTGACAGCACAGAATATGTCCCCCAGTGTCTGAGTGAAACGAGGCAGTTACCCTCAGATAGGCATAAATGTGCTATTAGATGGTTGAGAAATATATCCCCCCACAAAACCCTCCTGGGAATTTATTGTAGTGCCTTTGATGTAACTAATTAGCCTGCTCAAAGTAAGCAGTGACTAACAGTCTCATAACTGGCTAATGGAAGGAACTTCATAATGTTTTCAAATCAGGATTCTTTTGAGAGTTTTGCAATAGGCTGAAGAGATTTTTCCTTCTGAGAAATGGTGGCCAATAGTCAGATCCTCATGTCTGTCATTTTCTTCAAGTTATTTTTGAGTCTCTTGGCTCTTTGAAGAGCTTAGATGTTTGAGAAGGGCAATGATCCTGGAGAGATTCTGGAAGCACAAAGCTGGAGTTTTAGCCCTGATCAGCAGCCTTTGAGTAAATGTTGTAGTTTGCTTGGACTGTCACACAGCAATTTGCCATCTCTGCTGAATTTTGTAAGGTAGAACATTTTTTTCAAAGGAGAAATGATAAAGTAAGGGTTTTTTTTCTAGAGATTTCTTCTTCTCATGTGAATTTTCCCAATGCTCAAGTAGCAAAATCAAAACATAAAATTTACTATACCAGGAAAAGGAAATGCTTTTGCCTGCCTTCTAGTTCTTCAAATTTAAAAGGAGAAATCACACACTGCATGTTAATTTTGCCAGTTAATTGCATCTTCAAATGTCTTCTACTTCTGCATTATGGCTTTCTTTTTTCATTGTCCACTGGAACTGCAAAGCACTTGTACTACTAAGAGCCCCTTTCTCATCCAGCTAATGACACAGCCTTTCCATGTGCTAGCAAACACACCTCCAACACCTTTTCCAGGCACAGACTATTTGTGCCCAATGGCTGGAGCATTTCTGATGCTGGACATGGCTCTACTTGCACGAGTAGTTCTGCCGAATCCCTGGGATTACAGTGTGAGCAAAGCCAGCAGAATTTGGGCCTCGTAGGCCCCCGTGAAGGTAAACTTAAAAGCCCAGCACCTGCTCTTTACCTAGGCACAGGGTTTAATGTTTCTGCTGCCGCCACCGATGTCGTCACTAACACCTAGAGCGGAGTGCTGGGGGCTGCGCTCGCCAGCGGTGTTAAGTGTCACTGCAATAATCCACTGTCTGCCATGGGAGGAACACATAGCCCTGAACTTGGGAAGGGAGAAAATGGCTTTCAGCTGTTTTGATTTAAATTGTTTGTTTTTGTTATTTTAAAGCCTGAGTGGAAACGGGCTTTGGGAGAGGGCTTGTTTGGGAGTGAGGCTCCCACTTCTTTGGGGGCTGACCTTGCGAGTGGCTGGGAATTAGCCCCTCCATTAGCTTCCCAGAGACTCTCAGCCCTGCAGGCTGGGGCTGTGGTTGGGCATTGCGGGGGTTCAAGCTCCACATCTCAGCTAGCTGGTGGTTCAGCTGGGCAGCTCGAGGCAAACTTGGCCAACAGGACGCTGCGGGAATCTGGTTCACAGCAAGCGACTTCAGCAGCTTGTTCTAAAGTCATTGAAGACGGTGGGATGGCTCAAGTGTCAGGTCAGTAACTTCAGGCATATACCCAAATGTTACTCCCTTTTTTTTCTCCCTCCTGTCCTGCATGATCAGCAAGATGTAAGTTGGTGGGTAAGGTAGCTCAGCTTTGCCTGCTGCCCTCCTCGTCTGCTTTCTGAGGTTGAGGGTCCTGGGACTGGCAAGGAGGTTTCCACAGCACCTTGTGCCTTTGTGTATAATTAGCTGTGTGTGCAGCTGCCTCTTGTGTTCCCTAAGGAGGATTTTTTTCAGCTCATTAGAGATTTTTAGCATTGCCCTATAGATCTGATGCTGGGGTTTGTAGATGTAGAATCTCACTTAAATCCGGTGGGTCTGTTTAACTTCAGCCAGTTGGTTTTAGTTGGGAGCAGCTGGGAAGGCAGCAAGCAGTGTAAACTCATCTGGATAATAAAAAAATGGAGATTAAGACATTGCTACTAACAAGGCTCTCTCTGATTTAGGGAAAAAGTTTACCTGGGTTTTTTAAGCTGCTTCATACCATTCTTGGGTTCCCCATCAGTTTTGGGCACGCAGGTGGAAAGGGCTGCAAGCGATATTTGACTGATTGCAATGCATTGCTGGTTTAGTGTCGGGCTCTGCACAGGCCCAGTCTTGTCTCCTGCAGGTCAGTGGGAACTCTGTCACTGACCCAGAGGAGTGCATGATCAGGCTCTGTTTCCAAAGTCAGAGGCACTTTATCCATGCACTGCCTCCTGCCTTCCTCTGTACTTTCAGAAAAGAGGCTGAACTGAGTAGTGCAGTAGATGCAGCAAAAGTGAGCATGTGTCTCCTTGGAGGAAAAGAAGGGAGTGTGTGTGGAGTGTTATGTAGGTATTGTAGGGTCCTTTCTCTGCTTCGCTGAGAGCTCCATTTGCTTCCAGTGAAAGTTAAAGATGACGACAAAAGAATATAACAAGTTTTTCCAAACAAACACACAAAAACTCCCAACAAAACAAAAAAGAGCTGTGTTCTTATTCCAACAGCCACAAAACAGTTATTGGAAAATACTATACATACGATAATGCAAAAATAGCTAAGCTGAAAGCCCATTTCAAGTGGTAATATGAAACTGTGCATTCTCAGTGGTGAGCTCAGATAATGTATGTTGTTTAAAAGCACAAAAGTCTTGTATAAGGTGTGCTTAAGCACTGCAAATAAAGTGAGTACAGTGCTTGTTATCTAACAGATTTTGTAGCCTCTCGTGTGATTGGAGTCTATTTTTAAAACCAGTTATGAGCATTGTGCTTCGTATCTGTGTTAGTGTTTCCAGAGTGCATACTTCTTGTGCAGTTGCTCCAAATGCAGGAAAATAACAAACCTGGGACCAAGAGTGCCCAATTCAAACTACTGTACCCACCCAAAACAAAATTTCGGTCACAACATGCACTGTTGCTAAAAGCAGGCACAATCCTCCTGGTCTGTTTCCTCCTGCTTTGCTCTTTAGGTGGCCAGAGAGCAGCGATCAGCGTGTGTATGCAAAGAGGTGCAGACACAGGTGTCCTAATGAGCCTGACAATTGCTCTGTTGCACCATTTTGAGGAAGCAAATAGCAAGTGCCAAAAATTTAGACTTTCCTAAACATGAAGGAAATCGCTTTCTTACTTAGGTATCCATTCTATTAAGAAATCTAAATAGTCAATCTTTTTTACATTCCACCTTACCCCTTCCTTCTGGCTCACAGCCACCTAAAATGCTACTTTTCTGGGAAAGACTGATATTCTGACTTCAGTTTTGTAATTTAATGATGGAGAGTTTCCTTAGTAAACCAAATTTAGAGTACTAGAATGCTTATCTTATATCCAGACCTTGAACATAAAAGGCATTTTATACCAGCAATTGTTCATTTAATGAGCAATTGCAGAGTGCAGGACGGTTAAGGGATTGAGCTATATGCGCCATTATTGCAAGAAGTATTCTGAAATACCAGAAATAGGACGTAAGCTCTGATCAGGGGGACTGTGAGCACAATTACCTTCTTTTCAAATCCTTCTGTGACACTGCGGGAGGAAAAAGGACTTTGAAACTTGAAAGGAAAGAGCTTGCTTTCAACCTCAAAAGCTAGGAGGAAAGGGCTCTGAAATTTGCTCAGTATTCCCAATTCACCATTAGCCTGTTTCTTCCTTTAGCCTCAAGGCATTCTCCGCTTTTTGAAAAGATGTTAAGAAATTCAGTCACAATAGAGAGCCTAGTTTTGAACATGTTTCACTCGGTCCATTGAGGTCTGGTCTTCAGCCTTTGTGTGGGGTGAATTGAGCTGAGCAGCAATCTGGTTGGGGAGAGGTGAATGAGCAGTCTCTGTGCAGTCACAAATTCTGGCAAAGAAAAGATTACCCTTTCCTTTATTTTACAATATGCATTCCTGTACAATCCTGCTAGTGGCAATATGCAGAGCCGAGCTTGTGCTTAGGTCAATATGGAGCACTTGGTTTATAGCAACTCTTGTTAAGTTTGTCTTGTAATTGAAGCTGCTGTTGACCTTGCTTGGAGACCATTTGTAAAACCGTTTATTTAGCATAAACTGAAATAATAAACCCTCCTTCTCTTAGGCCGATTGTGATAGGGTGACATTAGTTTGATTTAATGATTAGCCGCCTGACCCCTCAGCTAGAGAGAGCTGCTTGAATAGGGAGAGTTCACTAGGAAGCACACAGGAAGAATACTAATGAGCTTGTTAAATTTAGCATGGCACCAACCACTTTTAATTCCTCTAATGGGAGAAGCACTGCCTCTGAGAGAGAGGGAGGGAGATGGGGAGAGGGGGGGAAAGGGAGAGAGAGGAAAAGAGGGAGGAATGCCCATGTCCTGGTAGCCAGAGAATTTTGGTCAAGAGAAGAGAAGAGCTTAGAGGGACCGTCAGCCAGGGTCTCTTGGACTGAGTTGTAAGTACCTTGCCCTTTCTCTTACCCAGCAGAAGTGCGTTGGCAGATCACTCAGGAGATAGTAATGCTCTCTGAAAGTTGCATGCAGAAATGTGGTGATGAAACTTAATACATAAACAGATTTAACTGGGCTGGTGTCGTCTTGTTTAAGCAGGGGTGTCTCTGAAGGGTGTTGGGACCGATCTTTTGTGCGGTGTATCAAAAGATTTCAACTTTTCTTTTAGTTGCTGACTTTAAGGGGTTTAAAGTAAAATAGCTTCTACTTTTTCTACTTTGTCTGAGCCCATGACAATAAAAAAAAAAGGCAAACAAATTCAACAGGGAAAGAAAGTTTAATGGATTTTCATTAGGTTTTGGTTTGTCCTCAATTTTTTAACTTTCTGGGTAAATTAACTGGGCATTAAAAATGTGTTTATCCAGGGATGCTGTCCAGTGTGTTTTTTGAAAAAGCTTTATCGATTCAGTGAGGTGCTCCATAGTGCCCAGCACTTCTAATAAAAACAGCTTCTGATCAGAATAGCAGAACTAAATAAGGTATTTTTCAGTGGATGGGAGAATCCTGGATTAATGTGATCATTCCAGACTGGGCACTTCTAACGCGTGTCTCTGGCTGCTGGCTTGTTAAGCCAGAGGAGGGGTGTACATGAAGGAAAAGAAGCTTATGCAGATTGCTCTTGGGGCATGATTATTTTTTCCCTTTTTCTTTTCTTGTTTAACTCTTCTCTCTTACACATGCAAAAGATGGGATGAATCATACTGGAGTTGGTGGGAAGCAGGTAGAGATGAACTTTGTAATTCGTTTTCCTGCTACATTTTAGTAAATCAGAGGTTTCTTTTGCCCCCAAAGCTGGCCACTTCTAAAACCTGAGCAGAGCGGTAACAGACCAGCTCTCGTGTGTTTGGCTGTAAATCCCCTTTGGCAGATGCTGCTGGAGAAGTGGGCTGTTTGCTTACATTTTTGCTATAGAATCCCACTTGTTGCCATGGTGGGCAGTGTGTTTCTGTCAATAATTTGGCCTGGCGCGCCTTGCCCCGGCGCTTACTCTCGAAACTTTTATTGAAGGGTTCAGTTGAACCAGAACAAGATCAGACAGCTCTCCCCTCTTGGCACGCTGGAGTGGCTCGCCTGCCGTGAGAGCCGCTCGGCTGCGTTGCTGCAACAGGAGTTTCCCGCTCTGCTCTGGGGATGCTCCTGCAAACCTCAGCGCTCTTCGTGTCCCCGAGCGTGGGTGCTGTCAGACTTCTCACCTGCCCCCCACCCAAAGCAGCTCAGTGGAAGAGAACGCTCAGCAAAGTGTTTGGCCAAGGAGTGTGCCTTGTTATTGCAAAAATATGTTTGGTTAAATACTTCTGAGGGGATTTTTGCATGGCAGGCAATGTACAGAAATGTTTGACTCTTAAGAGCACATGGTAATAACTTCATAACGAGGAAAAAGATGGGTGATGCAGAAGGAAAAGTACTGCTTTTATTTTTTACCTTCCCCCCCAACAAGTAACCAAAAAAGGGGAAAGCTTATTAAAACAAACCATATTTTCCCTTTAGTTTCTAAGTTACTGAAGGGAGGTTTTGAATTTCATTCAGCAATTTGCAAAATCAGCCTTTTCCATAACAGTCACTAGTACCTTGATTCAGGACACATGCATGTTTTGAGAAGGAAAGTATAAAAGTAGAGCCTGCAGACAGACATCAGCTTCTTGTTGTATCCCAGGATGGCAGTTTTAGCAAATATTATCTTTATATGGAAGAGTAAAAGGACTGAAATCCTATCTGATCATCTGAGTGATTATATAGCCCCACAAATCACCCAGCTTTCTTCCCTCTGAACTGTTTCAGCACAGGTTAGTTCGCTCTGCTTAAGGGTCTGTCAGAATTTCAAATGGAATGTAATCCCCTAGTTTTATAGGAGTTTACATCTCATCAGTGAAAGTTCACTCTAGGTTGAAATTTAACATAAAAGACTGGCTAAAGAGAAACCTGATGGAAAATATGACTTTTGGGTGATTTACATTTTATTTTTTAGTTATACAAGCAAGTTTCTGAAAACCTCCTATAAGTTTTACAGTTTTAGGCTCCTTTTTGCAGTTCCGTAACTAAAACCAGCTTCAGTGTAAAAAGTTGAAACCTTAAACCCTGCTAATCTAGAGCAGGGACCGGTGCCTGTGCATATTAATAAAAAGTAGAAAAGGGCAAAGGGTTTAAACTCTGTAATGTTGTTGTCTATTTCCATTAACTCTTTCTCCTCAGACTCAACCCTGGAAATGCTCTGCATGGAGAATTACTACTAGCTATAAAAAGAATTCTGCCCCTGGAAGATGCTGATAAGTCAGCAGACCCTGGGTGCTGTAATACTTGGAGATACAAAAATAATTAAGTGCTCAATAGGCTACTTTGCTGGGGTTTTGTGTTGTTGCTGCTGGAGGGGGGAAAGAGAGCAGGGAGAAAACTAGTGAGCAAAGCCTTGAAAGCACTGGTGTAGCTGGTTTATACATACAATGGCCAAAATTCAGCTCCAGGTATCTATATGGGCAGAGCCTGTGTCCAATCTGATTTGTGTAAAGGCACACAGGCTTGCTGAAAATAGTCACCTGGTGAACTGCTGGCTGGTGCTCTTGCTGGGTGAACAAGTACACCAGAGCAAGGTACAAGTGAAAACTTAACCCTGACTTCAAAACCTCTGACATCTGAAGTGCAATCTTGGCGCTGGTGCCAATCATCCTTCCTTGCTTGTGGGTTATAGAGAAAGAGCCCTTTAGCTTTATTTCCTAAGGTGTTTTCATTTCCTGTTCTAGTTCCCGTTTTCGTGCCCAGTGTTCAATAATTTGATTCCTCGTCACTTCTAGAACTGCAGGGTGGCTTGGAAACTCAGCCTCTTTATCAGCCCTCCTTCAAGATGTGTTGGTGTACGCTCACATGAGCAGCTTGGTTGATGGAGCAGGGCCGTACCTGGAGCACGGGCATCAGCCAAGGGATGCAGCCAGCAATCAGTCATCCTTGCTTAGAGGAACTTCCCTGGGTTTTAAACCAATAATGCAACTGAAGGAGAGCACTTGAGTTAGAGACCTGTGCACCTTGACAAAGCCCCCCTGCCACATGGCTCGGGTGAAGTGTACCTGGGAATCCACATCTGGCTTTTGAGGGGCAGGACCGTTTTACCTGGTTTTCCAAGGCTGCCTGTAATCCCTGGGTGTTCAAATTCACATGGGAGTAAGGAAGGCAGGTGGAGCCACACAGCACACTAGGAACACATCTGTCTGTTTGAATACACACATACATATATGANCTCTCTCTCTTTTTTTCTTCCCTCTTCTCCCTTTCTTCTCCCTCGTTTTTTTCCTTTTCTTTTTTTTCTTGCAGAGGATGAAAGTCCTGGGCAGACCTATCACAGAGAGAGAAGGAACGCGATCACAATGCAGCCACAGGGTGGGCAAGGCCTCGGCAAGATCAGTGAAGAGCCTTCCACGTCGAGCGAGGAAAGGGCCTCATTAATCAAGAAGGAGATCCATGGATCTATATCGCACCTTCCCGAACCTTCTGTACCGTACCGTGGGACGCTCTTTACCATGGACCCCCGAAATGGTTACATGGACCCTCATTACCGTGAGTATCGGCCGCAAAGTTGGAAAGCTCTCAAATTTCATGTAACTTCTTCATTTGTTGCTTTGCGTCGTATCCAGGGGGGAACTTGCCTTGTCTGGGGTGGTATATGTGGTAAATGCAATCCATTTTTTTCCCCTCCCTGAAGTTGGAAAGCAGGGGTGCAGTTGGATTGCAGCTGGAAATCACCGCAGCCCTCTGCAAAGCGACTTCCACGGGACGTCTCATCTGTTGCTAATCCTCCTCAGCCAGCCAGGGCTGTGTTTGCTCCACCTCCTCAATACGCCAAGGAAAGGGCCTCGTTAAAGAAGGCACAGGAGGAAAATGAAACAGGCCCTAAAAACCCCTCTTTTAAAACAACTTTGAAATATGGTATCGAGAGGAGGAAGGGCTGTGCCTCATACAGTGAGAATTTGGGGGATTGGAAGGCTTGTTGCTGTGCTTTAGGAGTTTTCTGTTTAGTTTTGGAGGGTTTTTTAGACACTCACGAGTGTGTTTGAGAAGGCAGGCTGATGGGGTGGTTTTGCAATTTTCTTTCCCAGCCACAGTTCCCTGAAGTTGCAAGGGGGAGGTAAAAAGGCAAATGGTTTCAACTTCTGAATTCCTGCTCAGGCATTAATAAAAAAAGTAAGAAATTAACTGACACTTGAACACAGATGTGGAATGGATTTCTCCACAGGCAAAATACGAGGGAGTTAAGCAATTTTTTTTCATCTGTTTCCAGTTTACAAAGAAAAGAGAAAAAAAATTAATTTAGTTGTATAGTAATGAAGTACATCTTGAGGTGTCAAGGCTTGTGCCTTTTGATTATAGATTTATCACCCAGTCAGGATACAGGTTTGCCATTTAACCTTGCAGTCTCCAATTCCAGATGATAGGCTTAAGGACCACAAAGAGAGAGAGGCCAGACTGCATTGGTTCTTTTTCTTTTTTTTTGAACATCATTCAGAAATTTTAGTGTTTTAAGGCAAAAGGTCGTTAGCCAGATGACTGATTAGTGAGGACAGCTGATTAGTGTGTGTTTTTTTGCTAAGAAAGTGCCAGGGATAAAAGCTAATTTTATCCCTTCATTAGTTGGGTTAGCAGCAAAGGGGAATGTTCACTCATCAGGGTGCAGATCAAAGTATGTCTTGCACAACCTTAAGTCTCACCAACCTCCTTTTTTTAAAAAAAAAAAGAGCCTGATTGTTAATAAGGATGGAGGCATTATGAGCAAATGAACACTTGTTGCCCTTGCAGTTTAGATCAGCGTTTAGGGGAAAAGTTTGCAGTTAAGCTTTTGAAAGCTCTTTTTCAGTGTAGGCACTTGGTTTTTTGCACACCTTCTGCCTCGTACAGACCTGCTCAAACCCTCTGGGGGAGTTACTCATGTCCCTGAAGAGGAGGATGTGCTGCAGCACACCAGCACACTAGCAGCAGACTCCTCTGCCCAGAGGGGTGTGAAAGTGAGGCATGCACTGCTGCTCATGAGTGCTTATGGCTAACAAGCCCCCAAATCTAGCTTAAAAACAAACAAACAAGCATTACTGAGGGAGCAAAATAGCTTTTCAGTGTGTAGGCAGTACAGCTGGGGAGAGGAGAAATGTGTGACAAAACCAACCCCCAGACAAACAACAAACCTTATGCTGAATTTAGTGTTGGTGATTTCCATTCTGACCATCTGAGCAGCTGCCAGCTCACCCCTTAAATCTTGTTCAAAGTGTTATTGGTACTACTGAGCGTTCAGACAGAAGAAAAGGAGCTGGTCGATCAGAATGCCTCTGAGCAGTTTGCATTTTGTTTTATTTTCTCAAATTCATCTTTTGACAAGAGTTGTCAGGATTTAATGGAGCTACCGTGTCTGTGTTGTGACCATTAATGCTAGCTAGTTAGCCTGTGTGGACCACTAGGAAAACATTGATGTCAGAATTTGAGAGAACACCACAAGTTAGCCAGCATACAACAGTAGAGAAACAGGAGATGAGTTAATTTTAAATGAGCAGCATGATCTCAAAGCAAAAATCTAAGTCAGAAAACATCAGGTGGACAGACCTGCTTTCCTGCTGCTGCAGTGGGTTGTGTTTGTATTCACTGAGTTATAAAGTCCCTCAAGCTATTAATGTCATACAAAGAGCCATCATGCTTTTATTTACCTTTAATAGCTATGATACAGAGAGACAACTAAAGAGACAAATGTCTGGTTAGGTTTATAGGAAAGCAGACAGTCTTACTGAAATTTTCATAGTGGCTGTATCATTTATATATGTACAACATGCTTTCATCAAAGTGGCAACTGTATTCAGACCGACACTTTTAGTTGTCCATATGAGGAAGGCTGAATAATGTAAACATACCCAAGTCCCACTGTAGCAACAGGTAAAGAACCAGCAAGGCTTTCTTAGTTTCTTGCCAGTTTTGCTGGGCATATGGATAGAAAATACTGTTTTAATGCAACATAGTCGGATACATAAACATTCATAGTTTAATTTCCCTGTGGCTGGAAAATATAGACTTTTCAAGATGCCTAATTTGTGCTTCTATTTATACCCACTTTGTATTTCAAAGTGTAGGCAGGCTTCCTGTAACACAGGACAAGGGAAAATAATTTTTTGGAAGAAGGACATCTGTATATTTTTAAGGCAAAAAAGAAAAGAAAAAGAGCATTTAAGTCATTGTGTGTGGAACGCGTGTCCCTTCCAGGAGCTGCACTTATTAGAAACAACTTGAGCGCTTTGCATTTCTGCATGTAAATATGTGTGTGTGTCTCTGTGCATTGCAGGATTTATTTGTTGATTTAATATTTTTTTTTGCTAATTAAAATGACTGATGCTGTAAATGTTGGTAATAATAGTTACCATAAATGTGGAATAAATGCCTCATTGAGGGGGAGTTCGCTCTCCTGCAGAGTGTGGGTGGGGATAATGGTTGTGTTTCAAGGGAACCAGCTTTTCAAGCAGCTGGGATGAAACATGTTATGAAGCTGGTGGCCCTTCTGCACTGCCAGAGAGCCCCTCGACCATTTAGCATCTGGGAATGTGAGTGCAGTCCCCTGCTCAGCTCACAGCCCTCTGTCCTCTGAGAGATAAAAGGGAAAACCAAAAGTTTTTCTTTACTGTCTTTCTTGTTATGGATTTCTTAACCACTGTTTAAGCGCTGCTTGCAAAGTAGAGGGAGGGGTGTTGTTCTAGTTTGTTTAATTTTTTTAAAAACTTTTGTTCTTTTAAAAAGATAGAGGAGCGATGACAGAAATGCTGGAGTTTCCCTTCATGGGTTGCACCTTTCCTTAGTGAGGAGGGCAGGGTTATTGACCTTAATAGCAGTGTTTCTTGAATGGTTTTAAACCCCTGTGTTTCTCCAACACTAATTCCAGAGGTAGCCGGAGCCCCTTGTTAATGTAAATTCTGTCTCTAGAGGTGGGGCTGAGGCAGGCGAGATGGGGATAACAACAGTCATTCTCTTCCACAATTTTAATTTTCATGTGGATTTATGGCAGTGCTAAGACTGCCTGTCTCACAAGTCATTCCTCATGGAAAAAATGAATCATTCCTGATGTAAACACTTTGATTTAAAACATACTGTTTCTATTCTTCCCTGGGTTTCACAGCTCGTATGAAAGAATTGTTAGTACCTAATTAGCAAAGCCTGAAGAATTATCTTAAGTAAAAAGCAATGACAGTTCACTTGGCTCCAATCTAGAAATTTATATATACAGGAATGTATGGCCCTGGCAGGAATCTCTTTCTGGCAAATGGCTTCATCTTAAAGAGGTTGCATAGGAACTCACTCCTTTCTTTTATTTATTTTTTTTTAATCTTTTTCTATTCTTTCCCCCCCTACCCTCTCCTTACCAGGGATTCATTTTGCTGGTTTTGAAGTTTCTGTATCTATCTGGGGAAGTGGGAACTGCTTATTGCACATTTCATAGGATTAGCCCTCCGAGGGTATTGATTGCCCTCCGTTCCCACTGACTGTGCCTGGACCTTGTAAGGATTGGGCCTTGCATAACTGCCTGGGTTACATTAGCCAGTGTTAATGTCATCTCAAAATCAATTTGCAACGTAACAAAAGACCCCAGCAAGGAAAATACAATGCTGGTTCGCAAGGTGCACGTGTTCCTTTACTGCATTTTAATTTCTGTTGTCAAGAATTCCCTTTCCTTCATCTCCCCATAGGAAAGGAAGAGGGAGGGTTGGGGGAGCAAAAAAAAAAAGAAGGGAATGGATTCTGTTTCTGCAGATGCAAACTGGTAACTGGAAACACTGTCCTAAAATGCAAAAATTAGAAAGCAATGACTTTCCATGGCAGTCACCATGAATGGCCAGCTATGTGTGGTCATGGGACAGGGAGAGAGGTCCAGGTCACCACCAGCAGGTGAGCTCATGGGAAGGGTCTCCCTACTTGTTTTACAGAGGGGGAACCAGTGGCCTCCCTTGTCTGGCACATTTTTTTGGATAGTCCTAAAGCAGGTACTCTTCTTAGCTCACCCCTAGTTTCCCAGCATCTCAGGGTGACAGAAACCCGAGACAGCTTTTTATAGAGAGTTTCTCCCCAGCCTGGTTGGACGGTGGTAGGAGACTGTGGGTGAAGAATCCTTGTAGAGATTTAGGGCCAGGGTCTTTAAGCACATGTAAGTGCTCTTCAATTTCAAACTGAGTTTGGCCTCTTAAATACCTCTGAAAAATCTGGGTCCTACTTCTGCAACTCTTTCTGCAGCATTTTGGAAGGGGGAGGCTTAAGCGCTCTAGTAACAAAACTCTCTACTGACAGTGATTTATGGGGTGGTTTCCAAATGTTGTCAAGTAAGGGTCATTGGAAAACGTAAAGTCCAAAGCTTTTAATAAAACTCACAGGAAAAAAAATCCTCTAGTACAAAAGTGAATGTCAGATTACTGATGTCAGATGAGCAACTGAAGTGTAGGCCTTTAAGAAAATTAACATATTTGAAAAAACATTTTTGGGATTAAAAGTCTGAAATGTAATAGTATCTTTCAATAGACTCCAACAAAAAAGCGTTACAGTTCTCAAATTCAAACTTATGGTCAGAGGCAACTTCAGTGTGAAATTTAGGAAGGTGCTGCAGACCTTGTAAGCTTAGCAGCTTATAAATTGAAATACCTTCTCCAGGATGCCTCCCACACCTCCTGGGCTGTGTTTGGGAACTTCTGCCCATTACAAGTACTCCTGCTGGTTTCTCTGGAGTCCTCCTGTGAAATAAGCAGTGTCCCTTGAGAGCCCTGGAGTTGGTGCCCCTGTGTGATGGTCTCACTTGGAAGTAATAATTGCACTCAGAGATTTACATGAAGAGATATCCTTCCTTCTGGATTTTTTTCTCTCCTCAGCATGAGACAGACTTCAGAACTGCCAATATCTGAAAAGCCTGAAATGTGGTGTGGTTGAGAAAGTGAAAGGTAATCTTTGCTTTGTCTTGTTTTCAAGTTTAGGTGAATACATATCTCTATCTGTGTTGACTCTTTTCCTGTCATTACAGTTGTATTAATTTCAGCTGTAAACTGTAGGCAATGATACCCAAACATGTGATCCTGTTTGTGTGGAGGGTAGAATAGAATATTTGAGATCTCTTATGGCCCTATAATTCTGTTAGACTTCAAAATCTTAAAAATTACTTGAGGATCACATTAAAGAAATTCTATTAATCTTTCCTTTTCTGACAGTGGGGTGAGGTTTTCTGTGTGGTCTGGTTTTTTGTTGGTTTTTTTTTTCAAGGAACAGAGAAGATAAAGACAGACAACAAATGTAAAAGCATCTCTTTAATGGATTCAATTTGTTTTTTGAGGTAGAGCTTTTCTAGGTGCTCTGCATTATGTATTTGTTGTATACTTTGTTCATGGAAGGAGACAGAATACATTGCTCAGAGCCACAGAATCATAGTTAAGAACTCTGGTGAAAAAGCCAAGAAATAATGTAATCCATCTCTTGAGCATCAAGGCAGATTGGCTGTCCCTAAATCAGGAGAGAATGAAAAGCGTCTTCAAAGTTGGTGTATCTCTTGATGCACAGACATTTGTCACAATGCTTTTAAATCTGAAGATCTGTAGTGGGTTTAGGCTGATCTTGTGTCCTTACAAGGTAGCTTCTATACCATCAACAGCTGGAAGGTGGGGAAAAGTACTGAGAAGCCAAAGTTTCCTCTTCCCTTGTAGAGATCTGCTAGCATGTGAGAGGTATGGTATTTCCCACTGCTGTGTTCTCTGAAAAAAACCCCCAACCACCAAACCTTTCCCCTTTACCCCCAAAAAATCAAACCAACAAACAAAATGCCAAACCACGTAACTGTTGTGCTCCTTACTGCCTGTCAACAGGCAAGATCATTAGTTAACATCCTTGTTAGTTATCAGAGTAATCTTTGTATGGTTGTTGAGCTGTGTAGTGTAAGGAGCTAGCCAAGTAAGAGAGGTATGTAGAGAACTAGTGGTCAAAAGAGAGTAAGCATTGATTGTTCCAAATTTTGAAGCATCCTGTAATGCTGGAGATTACTGTCAAAGCTTTCTATGAGTGCTTTGCCCTGTGTGCATGTTTTGGCCAAGGGAATGAGGTTTGAAAAGCAGCCCCTTTGGCTTTGCTGCTTAGAGCTTTGAAAAGGTTAGTCAGCACTCAGCCTCACCCATCTTGTGTTTGATGTATTCGTAAGGAGCTTTGGGGCTGCAACACCTTCAGTCTTTGTGGCAAAGCATGGGGAACGTGTGAACCTGCTGCTGGTTCAGTGGTCATGATTTTTGTCAAGAAGTGAAGCAGATTCTCCAGAGCTGGGGAGTACAGGTCATATACTTAACCATACTGTGCAGTGCTTCACATTGCCAGAGAGAGGGCTTTCTTGCATTTGTGTCCAATAGTTAATGTTACTGGAGGGAATTAGGTTGTCTAGGTAGAGACTGGCACTTGAGTGCCATTTTCATGCCTGTGAGGGTCCTAGTTGATCTGTCTGCCAGCTGGGACAGCATCCTGTGTCATATCTGTTAACTCTGTATGAACATCCTAAATACTCTGGGGATCTAAGATGGGCCTATGTTAGGCAGAAGAATCCTCAGTTGTTGTAGACAACAAACACAGAAGTTCAGGCTTCCTCTGCTCCATCTCTGCTCTCATTGTCCAACTTTTGTTAAGAGAAGTAGGAATAATGAGATTGCAGAGTAGCTCATGTCTGCAGAGTGCTCCTCTGTTATGGTCCCCTTGTGTTGGTTTCCTTGCATTCTGGATGCTTGAGGTCTGGATGTGCACCATTTTTCCTTGTTCTCCTCTCCTTGCCCTTGGGGCTGGGGTGGCACTAAAGGAGGGTGTTGTGTCACAGAGGATGCCTCAGGGTGGGCAGAGGGAGTAATGGCAGTGTGGGGGCACCATGGGCCTCCTCTCTGCATGGCACGGAGCATGGAGGTGTCAAGGGAAGCTTTGAAAGGCAGCATGGCCCCTGTTATCAAGGTGCAGTTTAAGCTTGTCCCATGGAAGTCTCTCAGTACTATGCTCTTGTTGGAGTCCAGGCCTTTACTTTTAAGACAGTTTAAATGCTTTGATTGCTGAACCATTCTCAGGATCACTAGCAGGTACAGCTCAATCCTATTGATTGAGCTCAGTACTTAGGAGGAGAGCCACTTAGCCATAGCCTCTGCTTCCTTTTATTCACACCTAGGAACTCAATTAGCTTCCTCTCAGTCTGGCTCTTTACCTCTTGGCCTGAATAGTTTACACAGTACTCTCTAAACTCTTATTAGAACACTGCTCAAATTACTTACAATTAGGGCTCTTGAGCTTGCTTGGTGGGTCACATCTGAGTCTGGAGATCATGTCAGGAATTCTTCTCACTTCAGTCAGAGTTATACGGGCTACCTTTATTCATTTTTGATAATATGGCTTACAGCAACCACCACTGTGGGGAAACAGTACTGTCCTAAAAATTGGTGTCCTCATAGCTGTGTTTCAAAGAGTACAGCTGCTGTATTGCAATGTGGCCATTGACTTGTGTGATGGTGGCTGGGACACAGCAGCAGGAAAGGCAATACGTGCATGGGAATGTTTGTATGTAGAGGTTTGTACACCATCCTCATAGTTCCTTTCAAAGATAAGAGTCATCACTTATGAAATATTCTTTAGATTTTTGGGTTTTATAACTGTCTTTTAGTTTTTGGAGTTCAGCACAGATAGCTCCCCAGATAGCAGAGTTGCTTTCTAATTTCAGTTTTACTTGTTTCTTGTATCACACTGAACAAGGTAGTAGAGAGGGTGCCCCGTTTTTTATTTTCCTTTTCACATTTTAGTGCTTCCCTGAGCCATCATTTTTCCCAAAGAGTTGAATGATGCTGATCCAGAACCCAATGAATTCAATGAATTGACAGCTGCTGGCTTCAATGAACTTTAGAATAATCCCTGGCTGCCTTATATTCTACCCTTTTCTCATGCCTGTTCTCTGTGCCTGTTGCAATTTAAAATCATAATTCCCAAGGATCCATGTTACCATTTTGCAAATGAGGAGCTGAACGTTGTTATTCCTCTATCTACAGTCCCTGTTGAAGCAGCCTGTGGTAACAAGCCAAAAGCAATGGCATATGAAATACTTTCAAATAAGTGGCTGATTATGGTAACAGCTGAGTGTAACACCATACCAAGTGTTGAAGCAAATAACTAATGAGCTAGAATGTGTTGAAACAAATTTCATTCCAGCATGTCAGACTCCTTAGTGTGAAAAAGTGCTGAATTTGATTTGTATATTTCTTTTTCTCCAACCTACCTACAGATACAACTGATGAAAGCTTCCAGCTTTCACCTTGACTTCTGTTAGACATTTTTCTTGAAAAGAGATCGGGTTACTTGGGTGAATAAAAGTTGGATCACGGCCTGTGTTATGTATAAACAGTGGTTGCTCACTTTACTGGGATGGACCAGCATGGTACAGTGATGGGAAGCTGTTGGCACCACAGCCGTGCCTCATGCTGGATGATACTTGAGTTGGCATCAACACCAGGGATCTACAGTGCTTTTAACAATAAAATTGGTGCCAGGCATCAAAAACATGAATTTCCACTATGATAGGAGTGGAATTTTTTTTCTTTTAACTAGAAGGGAAAAGAGGAGAACTAATCCTATATTGTTGGCTAATTATCGAGATGCCTGGTGTTTGGGATGTTTGATTTAGAAAGCCTCATGTATGGGCTGTTCATATATGCCCCTACTTTGCATGAGGCTAGCAATGGTCATGGTCTATGCTTATTTTCACTCTTGCAAGTTTTCAGTTCTTTTTTTTTTTCTTTCATTTAATGA
Source organism: Campylorhamphus procurvoides (assembly GCA_013396655.1). Taxonomy (NCBI): domain Eukaryota; kingdom Metazoa; phylum Chordata; class Aves; order Passeriformes; family Dendrocolaptidae; genus Campylorhamphus; species Campylorhamphus procurvoides. Next base: position 7,700 of record WBMV01000154.1, on the reverse strand, counting down.
CATAAAGCAAACTGGAAGAACCCCCTTTAAATAAAGGCCAAATGCCTGATCTGGCTTTGTCTGCTCCCACAGAAGAAATTAAAAACCTGAATGAAGCGCAGAATGTTGGCCTGTAAAAGTATTTCTGGGTTCTTGTGGGAAAATGGCAAATCTCTTCCAAGTCAGTAGTTGGTTATCAGATTATCACACGTCTGATGTTTAGTAGTGCCATTCATCTTTTGTGCATTACAAACCAGGGTTGAGGACAAGGGCTGCTGTGGTTGCTCCTCTCATAGATGTTAGTTCTGTGTGTACACCCTGAAAGGGTGGTCTGTACAGGTGGGTTGAAGCATGCTGTGCCTCTGCATTGTGGCCAGCCCCTCCCTGTCTGGAATTTTGTGGTAGATAACCCGTGGGAGTGTTGCCTGTGTTGTGTTAACACATGGGACAGCCTGGGCATGCAGTGTCCTGCTGGACCAGGGCTGTGCTGCCCCATTGCTGCTGAGACCCTGCTTGAAGGGTGGCAAAGCACAAAGCTGACATGTGTTACCCTAAGAGGGTGCAGACATGGATAGTGCTTGTTACAGCTACTCAAAATATTGGCACAGCTCTCTGAGGAAGACACTTGTCTGAAAAGGTGTGCTCTGCTGGCTGCTGAGAGGTGACTGATGTAGTTTCCTGCCTGGGAACTTATGGGAGCCTGGTGCTTAGCCTGGTGTTGCTCTGTGGTCCTGAAGCACGATATCCTGTTGTGGGAATTCTCATATGGATGGGAAGGAGTCATCTTCAAATTCCTTCTGAGGGTGCCTCTAGGCCATCTTAATTTGGCAATATGTGCCAGTAACTCTTGGCTTCAGAAAACGCCTGGGTCTGCTCAGTGCTTTCCATGTAATGCCTTCTTTTAATTAACATTCAGACCCTATGTATATGCTCCTGGTTTGCTGCAGTCTTTCACTGTGTCCAGCTCAGCTGTTTGATTCAGAATCTCACCATTTATATGGCTGGTTGAATTATTCCAGCTGTGATTTCTCAGGGAGCTTCAAAAAACTTGTACTTTCCCTTCCTGCTTCCATCCTGCTGCATGATACCTCCACGAGTCCCACCTAACTGCAACAAATGACAGCCCTTTATTTTGTCAGTGTGAGGAACTGAGAGGTGCTGCTGGCAGGCAGCAATCCTCTTCAGCCTACCAATATTTTACTCCTTGCTCTTCTGACTTTTTCATGTACTTAGAAAAAAGAACTTAAAAACTGGTCCAGGTCCAGAACTGATGAAGTGCAAGGATGAGAAACCAGAAGTGGGAGCTGGAGAAGTATTCCTCCTCAGCCCAGCCTTTTTAGAACTGTGGTGATTTCTGTATTGTGGCTTGTAGCTACCAGAATAAAACCCCCTGAACTTTTCTTCAGTTCTGCAAGTGTCTGATCCTACTGCAAGTACATGTCACCAAGTCACAGGAGTGTGGCTGCCAACCCATCACTGCTTACAAACAAATCCTGCTGCGTGACATTTGTGGTGAAGCCATATCCCTTTGTGTGAACTGGGTCCATACTTCATGTCCGTGTATACACGTGTCCCAGGTAGCAGACAACTCATTTTCATTTAATCTAGGATGATTTTGTCACTGTTACAGTATGGTGGACACTGGTACTAAAGGCTCTTGGTGTGCAACATGGGATGCATGCATATACTACAATAATTTGGTGTTTCCTCTGAGGCTTGTTGCTTCCTGGTTATTTTCCTGCTTATTTTTGTAATGTGGTTTTTCATATACTTCTGTATTATGAACCTTTTTGTTTTTTTAAGCTATCTCTGATATGCAGCTTTCATATCTTGGCTCCCAGCAACGTTGAACCTCATTGTAAAGTCCCTTCGTGTAAAAGCCATCTAGTTATAACTCTCAAAAATAAGAGGCTTGTCTCCTGAGGACAGCTCCACATTGCGGGTGAAGTATAATCCTTAACATTGTTTTTTTGCTTTCAAATAGCTGGGGACAGTAAGTCAAGGAGTGAGAACTCCCTTTGTTTCATGTAGTGTGCGTTGCAGGGAAAGAATGTAACAGAGCAGAAAATGAAGAAAGACATAAAAGAATCTCAGCTCAAGGAGGTCAGATCCATCACAGGCTTAGCGTTGCCTTCAAAGATGTCTGGGACAGGTGGCAGTTCAAGACAATCAGAGGAGAAGCATCCGCTAGCGCCGAGATAAGGGATTCTTGCAGAATCCTGCTATCTGGTCCCAGTTTGCTTTGATGTAACTCTGCTAGAGAGGACTTCTGGGAGCAGGCTACTGCTTCCCTCCGTGATAGGCTGCTGTTGTTCAGCCCTTTGAGGTCTCATTACAGTGGTCCTTGAGGATTAATCCTCTTTAAGGTTTACACGGGAATGGTTTTGTCTGCAGGCCCAGCCAGGGACCTCAGTACCACCTGTACAAAGCATTATTGCATTCTTTCATTCTAATTTTTTTTATTATTTTTATTTTAAGTGGCTCATATTTAACAGTATTTGACAGAAAGTAAAGCCAAACATCTTGCCTTTTTTTCCTGCTTCCCTCTTTGGCTATTACTGAGTTTTTGTCGAGCACAGCTTGAGCAGTCCTTTGCAGACACTGAACCATTAGCACTAAATTGTACGCTTCCGGTTACTCTGCTCAGCCTGCTGGTTTTGGCAGCCTTTCTTTCTCTTCTCTTCTCTTGTGCCCACCCCCCTTTCTGCTTCTAAAAAGAGGGGAGTGATGATGTTTGGCTTCAGACTCAGAAATCATCATATTGCTGGTTTATTCCCGTGCCTGCACTAGTGGATTTTGCGTTCCTGCCGTTCTGCTCGGGGTTCAATGGTATGGGAATGTAGCATTTTTACAACATTAATTTATTAAAAAGACACAGCAGCACTTATAAGGGCTTGATTATGAAAATACATTTGGCATTTTCGAGGGGCAAAGCCTGCTCCTGGTGAAATTGCAGCAAGCAGAGTGAAGCAAGGACTCCTGTGGGGATCAGCCCTGGGTTTGGGGATGCAGCACCAAGTGCCTTCCAGCTGCTTTACACATTCTGTTCTTGGTACTGTTTCTGTGTAACTCTGTTACAGATCCACCTCTTGAGGGTGGGAAAAAGGTACCCAGCCCTGATGCCAAAGAAAGGAATGTTAGTCTGCGTTCTTTTTTCTATCTTTCATTCACTGTTTCCCTAATTGAACTAAGTGTTACAAAGTCATAAGTTTTAGATGGTGAGACAAAAGTTCATGTTGGGTAAATGGAAACAGCATCAGTGATCCCAACAGGGGAAGGTGAAGTTACTGCTCTGAGGGTAATAAATAGCTTAAGGGACTAATCTCTGTCACAGTAGAAGTCCTTAAGTTTAGCTCTTCTGCACCCATATCAAACAGCATCATGCCCCTAATTCAAATTATTATGACAAACTATAGTGTTTTAGTTAAAAAAACAAACCCCAAAACATTGCTACCTAAGCAATAGCTATAAGTTGACTCCATTTGGGGCAAAATAATGAGCTGTGCATTGTTTTCTACAGAGTACCTTGTCATTAGTTATGCAGTGATTTCACTTTATAAGGGGACTGTAAGCAAAACAGCACATTCCCAAACCTTCTGGGTTGTTTTCTGAGTGTTCTGTTTGGGAGTTATGTGGTGTATTAAAATGTGCTTGTAATGCACACATATATATAGCAGATTAGTTTTCTTTATATATAAAAATATTATAGATCCCATAGCTCATGCTGGCTGTATAAAACTGTAGGGTGCCATTGTAGCCATAAATATGCCTGTGACCTTCATTCACTTTTACATTTCAAACTGCACATAATTTAAAAGTAGTGTACATGCTTAATTTTTGCTGTATTTGTGAAGATTGTTAAATTCTGCCAATACAGGGGGTTCTTTCCCTAATAGCTAATTCTGAGAAGGCAGAAGGATGAGAGAAGCAGAAACTAAGGAAAAAATACTAACTCAAATAAAGGTAATGAAATGTCACAATGTGAGATGCTGTAGATCCCTTCAAGAAGACCTGTTTGAAGAAATACAGGCATATGCTTGGCAACCTAAATTTATATGAATCAGACAGGTGTGTCAATTTATGCACACGCAATCAAGTGCTGTAGTCTCGATGCACATACTCAATATGTATATAAATAAAACATTCTATACTTATTGTCTCTAAGATAAAAATACTTCAATAACATATGTTAAATTTTTGTTCCCCATCTTTAATTTCATGTTAGAACTAGTTGTCAGCAGTCTAGACTTCTATAGAGCTTTTCTGAAGGTTGCTGTTACATATCTGTGTTCAGAAAATACAGAGAATGTGAGATGTTTTTATTCCAAATGGTGATAAATGCATGAAAACCGGCTCCTTTCTTTTCCACCCTGATGCAAGTGAGCTGGATAGGACAAAGGGAGGTGCTGGTGTTAGACAGCCTGCTCAGCTTGCTGGGAATGTGATGCTGCAGTCCAAGGGCTCAGTTGTGAAGTCCACAGTGAGGCAAGAGATTGATAGAGCTTCCTTCTGGGCCCTGGGGCTGACTCCTGGGCTTGTCTTTATCCAGGTTGTAAGAAAGAATGTTTCTTGGAGTCAAGGAAGGGAAATGGCCAGCTGTGGTACTGTTTGTATATATACCATAGGAACATTTACAAATAATAGTATTAGTGTTTTCTAAATAACAGAAGTACCTCAAAATCAGTGGGCGTCAGCCATGCTGGGAGTTCAGAGTGTAAAGCTCAGCCATTCTTTCATTGTGAGACTAAAACAATATATGAAAATGAAAATCTGGGTGCTCTTTTTCTGGTTTTGTTTTTTTTTTCCCCCCTGCTGTGACATAAAGCAAAAATATGGTATTTGATTCTGCTCCACTGGAGAACAATCATGGAAAACTTAACTCCTGAAAAAGAAGTTTTCAGAAAGTTATAATTGGCTAAAACCAGGGGTTCACAAGGCATTATGTAAAGCTACTGCAGCAGGTGCTCCCAAACCTCTCCCCATATATGTGTAAATATATATATATATTTGTATTACATATATTAAATTTTTTTTTTGCAGTTCTGGGGCTTTTTGCTTCTTATTTGAAATTTTTCAGTGGTAGTAAATTCAGCATTCTGTATTAGTAGCAGTGGAATCTTACCTTTTCTCCTTTTCTTAATCAAAATTGATCTCAGGCTAACAAGTGTGGAATGGACTAGGAGTTGCTCAAAATAAGTCTGATGTTTGCCTTAGAGTGTCTTTATTTTTATTTAGAAACTAATTGACAATCTGCAAACTCAAAAAAAGCAATAGAAAAGAAGTGTGTGTGTGTGTGTGAGTATTAAGTATTTTATTTATTTACTTCCATACACAGATGCCATACAGCTGCTGAATGCTGTTGTTAGCACATATAAATTCCTTTCAGAAGTGGCAGTAGCAATTGCCTGCAAGAAGAAAGAAAAATCTGTTAAATGCAATGTGATCTGGGAGCTGTAGGAATTCACCTCTGTTAAGTCATTTCAGTGATTTTTAGTTGCCAAGTGTTGTGTTAAACACTTAGTATAGATTCAAATCATATTAACAAAGAGTTCAAGTGGGAACAAAAAACTGGATGGATTTTGAAATTGTCTTCTTTCAGAGCTTTTAGAGCCTACTTGTGCACAACTCTTTGGTCTTTTCTTTCTGTCAAGGTAATCCAAACTTTTCTCCTTATTTTCTTTTGTCATCTTACACACTTTTCCTTACCTTCTAGACTTATTTTCATCTTGCTTAAATATGCACAGGAGTATATGTTTTCCTAACTCTCTATGTATTTTCTCCCTGGCCTGTCTCCTAAAGCCAGAGCCACATGGGATTTATTGGTCTACCTTCTGTCCAGGCTAAAAGAAAAATCTTCAAAATTTGGGTTATTTCTGTGCTCTCTGTCTTGCAAACCTTTCCATCTTGGGAAAGGGAACATAACTGTGACTTATTTGTCTATGAAGCACCTGAATACTGAATCAGAATGTTATTCAAGCAGCTCTGATGGGGTTTGGGTCAGATTCTGTAATCTAAACCCAAGAACATGGATGAAATGCTTGTAAAAATAGCCTGATTAGAAGTGATTCCTTTCTGGTATTCTGGTCTACTGTCTATTTTGCTGTTTCGTGTTACATACCCCATTTTTTTCAAGGTATAGTTTTGGTGGGGGAAAAGGGAAGTAAGTTTCTCCTTTCTTGTGAAAGCAGCTTTCTCAGATAGTAAAGGACTTGTTAAACATGGTTTTTCATAAAGTCAATATAGAGCAGTGAGTAGTGGAGAACGTTTTTTCATCATTGACTCACTTTTTAATTAATTATTTTTTTTTAAATGAAACAACACTCCGGGATTCATTAAGAGAGGTCCCATGTCATGTGTTCTGTATGAAGTGCTGTTTTTCTCTCAAAGCAGTTATACACAGACCCATTTCCCATTTGCAGCAGCTGAGAGGCAGAGATGTTGAGATTTGTTGGAGATCTCTGAGGAAGTTTGTGGCAAAACCACAAATAAAAATCCTTGTCTAATGTGCTACGTTCACGCCTTACTAATTAACTAGAAAGGCTTTCAAAGTGCATTGAAATGTCTGTTTCTAGCCTGGTTTCAATTTGGGTAACTATTTTTAACCCTGTGTTTTATAGATGTTCTTCCAAAGTGCTATTTGCCATTATTTTTCCATGTGAAGCTTCTTCAAAACTGAGGTTGGGTCAGTAATGAGATAGTTGATTACTGTTTAAGCTGTAAATATTGCTTCAAGAACTACCCAGAGTCAAGCTACAGCTTGATGCAACAATGTAAGTGAATGGCTGAATTTTCAGAAGTGCTGAGCATCCAGAAGTTGTTTTGTAATCTCTTGGGGGCTTGGTGATTTGAAAATGAAGAGTGTTTTCCCAAATGTAATCACTCTTAATACCTAACATAGAGTTCTGATTTATAAAAATCTTGGCCTTAACTTTTAGTCTCAAAACTGGGTATCTTTTTTAGTGTATTTTGCCAGTCACCAAGGTGAAAATGGGCTGTGCTGTAATGTATGTGGTTAATTTTGCTTCATAATGAAAGGGCAGATGATGTCAGGTGTGCAGTGAATGCAGCAGCTCTCAGAGGAGCAATTATCAGCCTGGCCTGCTCTACTCACACCTAGATTTTTACACATTGGGCTCAGGTTTTTTCCCACTTACTTAAAGAGGTGTGGGTTTTTTGTGTTTTCTTTTTTTTAAATAAAAGGAAATACTCTTAAGTGTGTTGTCGCATTGTGTTGTTTATTCTTGTCCTTGTATCCCACAAACTGAAGATTGTTAGAAAAACTCTCTTCAAGTTGAGCATTGGCTTAATTGTTGTTCTTGATGAAGGATTTGCATGCAACGATGCTGAAACTTTGCCTATCCCCACAGAAGAAAAAAAAGTAGTTCTTGGACAGAGAAGGTAGTGCAGGGACCTCATGGGGAAACTCCCTAAAGAAAACACTCATTTTAATAGCCAGTTACAGTTACTAAATGACAACAGTGAAATTAACCTGTCTCATAGTTTATACAAGCCCTGCACTTATAAATGTGAAAATTAATAGTTAAGGCTGTCATAAATCTTACACTACCCACACAGTAAATAAGCACATTACTCTTATCAACTTTAAACTACGTTAACTCAGCCCCAAGTAATTACTAGTTGAAATTTTCATTTTTGTAGTAGAAGGAGGCAGGGTAAATTCTGACTATTGGTTTGAATACCCCAAGTGCTGCTCTTGTAGC